>OZ024746.1:98137845-98202845 GCA_964016885.1 Eledone cirrhosa | reverse complement strand
AACAATAATTTAGCGTTAAAAATATATATATACTAGCAGTAAAGCCCGGCGTTGCTCGGGGTCGCTCAGTAGCTGTGTTAAAGTTACAATGTTAAGTTTCTTTCTTGGCTTAAAAACTGTAGTGTCTACTGTGCAGACTTGCATGTGGTGTTTTTGATTAATATTCCCTCAACCAACAATATGCCTTATGAAGTTAAGAAAACATAACGATAACCCGAATGTTATAACAAAAGAGGATGCTGGGGATAGAAACTGCACTGGTTATTTATTAACAAAGATCGAAAATGTAAACACTGCAACGCAGAGAAAAACATTAGCGTAACCAAATTATCAGTTATGTCTGTCTGCACGCCTATATCACCTCTCTGCACGACTGTCTGTCTGCACGCCTATATCACCTCTCTGCACGACTGTCTGTCTGCACGCGTATATCACCTCTCTGCACGACTGTCTGTCTGCACGCCTAACGACGAAATAGTTGCTTGTTTTACGTAGTCTTTAAATAGACTTGTTTTCAAGTAAAAATATCGTTTTAAAATGCTTTTAAATGGAAATGAAGCAAAACGGAAGCTTAGTGTTCGAACTGATGAATTTTGCAGGTCAATATTTTGCTGGCTCGACAACTGAGAAAGCCAGCGTAATTTTTTACGTAAGACGCTCAATGTAAACAGAACAAAGGGAAATAACTGATAACTTACGCTCAAAAATCGATACATTATATTCGATTTCGTCACATAGGGTGGGTCAATTTGAAATTTTTTTTTTCCGATGTCTTCGCTAGGGCTCAATGTACAAGTATAGCAATTTCGGTGGAATTCCGTGAGAGATTCTAAGAGGAGATGTGTGCCGAAAATCGATAGACAGACAGACAACCACAGTTTTATATATATAGATTGCCACGAAAAGAGCCATAAAAAAGTCGCGGAAGATATTTACGATTCCGCGAATATGCGGTGGTTTCCACGAACAATTATTAGTTAAGTCCTAAGGAAAATTCCGTGAATAACCGGGGCCACGAATGCCGGGGGTACACTGTATACTAGTTTAATGTAAGCAGCTTCACCAAGAAAAATACGACTAATTCTTTGTTTTCATCTACAGGCAGATAACTAAGGTTTAAATTGATGGGTGGTCAGCCATGATTTGGAATAATGATTTCGTAGACCTCCAGCATATCACAGGTGTGAGTGTAATCCCCACAAACGATACTGTACAATGTTTCCGTCTCCTAGTAGTAAGGGTGTTGTCATACTGTCGTTGTCATACTGTCGTGAGTTCGATTCCTGGGCAGGGTTGAGTGTTGTGTTCTTGAGCAAAACACCTCATTTCACGTTGAAGTCGCAATTTGGAGAAGAGGGGAATACCAATTACACCAACACCAGTGCATGACAGGTACTTGATTTTATCGACTTCGGAATGATGTAAGTTAACCTCCGTAGGATTCGAACTCAGGCGATTACAAGTCCGAGCAAATACTACAATACATCTCTCCATCATTCTAACGATTCAGCCAGTTCACCACCTTCACCAGTAATAATTATTTCGCCATTCTGTCCACCGGGGCTGTGGTAGGCCAGCACGTGGGATCCCATTTGCTCACCATACAGAAAGATGGGGAGAGCGAGAGAGATGGAGGCGATGACAGTGGCAGTTCGGTTCTTACAAGTTCGGACCATATCCTGGTGGTTGTGTTCATTAAGCAGTTAATAATGTGTTGTTAATGTTTTACAATATTGTCTCCGATGAAAGAGAGATGTAGATATACATTGACAAAAGGCCAGCGATTTTGGAGGAAGGAAACACCGACCCCAGTATTTGGCTGGTACTTTATTTGTTCGAACTCGGAAGAAAGAATGTTAAAGTTGACCCCGGCATGATTTAAACACAGAACGTTCAAAGTCGTAAACTAAATAGCACAAAACATTTTAACCAAGGTTCAATAATGTCAATAATTTGTTTGTTATATTACAACTATCGGAAACTTTGATTTGAGCATTTATAAAGTGTGCTTCTTCACGAAATATATCAAATTCACAATGTGGTTAATTTGACTCAAACACAGCGAGTAATTTAGACGAAGAGACTGTATCAGCTTTCATGTGACTGGACGTCTGTCCGACAACATTCATGCTTCTTCATTAACCTCTGTTGTCACAGATATAATACCGATTTTAAAAGTTACTTCCATTTAATTTGATAACACTGTCTCTGTGAACCATCATTTCCTTTATATTAGTGAATCTCACATTGTACGTTACTATCATATTCTCTTGAAATCCCTTTCAGCTGTCCTATCTGTGTCTCTGCTTGCTCATGCGTGTCTTCTGTTATTACATCTATGGCGTGACTAAAGTGAATTTATAATAAGTCTTCTGTACTCTAATTATAGCATAAAATGTAAGACATTTATCTTCAGTCTTTTTACTCGATTCATTTTACTGAATGTTGTCATTCTGCTACATGAAAGAAGAGATAATATTGTGTCAACTCGTATAAACAAAACAAAGAATAACTAATATTCATTTCGGCTACAAAGTAGGGCAAATGAGTATATTTTGGTGTCAATGTTCTCAAAATTGCTATTTAATTAGTAGTTACACCTCAGATGCTTAACACATGCGAAAATAAAGTAGACTATTGCGTAGGTAGGAGAAAGTACCACATTCAAAATAGAATAAATTGATAAATATAAAAAAATTGTATTGGAAAAGTTAACACTGATTGGACATTTCTTTGGCTCTTATTTTAATTCAAATCCTTTTTGTACATTTCTGTCCACCAGGCCCGCGGGGTGGCCAATGCGTGGGCTCCCGTTTGCTTATAATAGTGAGAGATGGGGAAAGCGAGAGAGACAGGGGAAGTGAGTGAGAGATATGGAGAGTGAGAGAGAGACGGAGGCAGTGAGTGAGAGATGGAGAGAGAGAGAGAGACGGGAGCAGTGAGTGAGAGATGGGGAGAGCGAGAGAGAGAGACGGAGGCAGTGAGTGATAGATGGGGAGAGAGAGAGAGACGGGGGCAGTGAGTGGGAGATGGGGAGAGCGAGAGAGGCGGATTGAGTGAGTGAGAGATGGGGAGAATGAGAGAGAGAGAGGCAGTGAGTGAGAGTTGGGGAGAGTGAGAGAGACGGAGGCAGTGAGTGAAAGAGAGAGATGGGGAGGGTGAGAGAGATGGAGGCAGTGAGTTAAAGAGAGAGATGGGGAGAGAGAGAGACGGTGACAGTGAGTGAAAGAGAGAGATGGATAGAATGAGAGAGATGGAGGCAGTGAGTGAAAGAGAGAGATGGCGAGAGTGAGAGAGAAGGAAGCAGTGAGTGAAAGAGAGAGATGGGGAGAGTGAGAGATGGGGAGAGCGAGAGAGGCGGAGGGAGTGAGTGAGAGATGGGGAGAGTGAGAGAGACTGAGGGGACAGTGAGTAAAAAAGAGAGAACATCAACACACGCTCTTGATAAGACAATAGATGTTATATACAGTGTATTTATTTATGTACAGAAGCAAAACGAACATTCAATAATTCTATTTCTAAAACACTGTCAACGTCTCATATATTTAAAATTGATTCCTTGACCCTTTAGCATTTAAAACGGTCATATCCGGCCAGAATTCTCTCACCTCTTTCTGTTCAAACTGGCCATAACTTTCTGCTCATACTGATGTTAAGGTATTATTCCCAATATCTGTTAGACACGCAGTGACTAATGTTTTAAGTCTGCGTGTCTGACATATATACGTAGCTTGTGAATAAAAAGTTCAAGGGGTTTCGCTGGCCGTGGTGATCCCTGGCAAACATCTTTTGTAATGTATCGTCTTATTGCTAATTTCATCGTCTTATTGGCTAATCAACCAATGAGAGTAATTGTTGCTCAAAAGCATCCGCCACTTTGTGTGCACGTTTATTTATCGTTTCGCTTTCGAATCTTCCTCCTGTATTTCGTCGTTTATCATCAAAATATTTTCTCGTTTTGGTAAGTTATAATGTTAATTTATATATGATATTTTAAATTTATATTAACTATTTTTTTTTTCAGTTCGTTATAACATGCTTATAATATTGGTTGTATCATATTTACTTGTATATTTGTCCATATTATTGTTCGTTTTATGTTAGATTATTTTATTATTATTATATTAGCCTATTTGTATGTAATATTTAATTTTTATTAATTCAACTATAACAATTATTATGTAAAATATTTAATATTGATTGTTTTTTGTAGTTGTTTATATTAAAAGTCTGAAAACATTTTATACATCTTACAATAATATTTATAAGATCATTTATAAAATAACAATTATATAATCTAATTACATTACAACGATAATATCTGTTAGACACGCAGTGACTAATGTTTTAAGTCTGCGTGTCTGACATATATACGTAGCTTGTGAATAAAAAGTTCAAGGGGTTTCGCTGGCTGTGGTGATCCCTGACAAACATCTTTTGTAATGTATCGTCTTATTGCTAATTTCATCGTCTTATTGGCTAATCAACCAATGAGAGTAATTGTTGCTCAAAAGCATCCGCCACTTTGTGTGCACGTTTATTTATCGTTTCGCTTTCGAATCTTCCTCCTGTATTTCGTCGTTTATCATCAAAATATTTTCTCGTTTTGGTAAGTTATATTGTTAATTTATATATGATATTTTAAATTTATATTAACTATTTTTTTTTTCAGTTCGTTATAACATGTTTATAATATTGGTTGTATCATATTTACTTGTATATTTGTCCATATTATTGTTCGTTTTATGTTAGATTATTTTATTATTATTATATTAGCCTATTTGTATGTAATATTTAATTTTTATTAATTCAACTATAACAATTATTATGTAAAATATTTAATATTGATTGTTTTTTGTAGTTGTTTATATTAAAAGTCTGAAAACATTTTATACATCTTACAATAATATTTATAAGATCATTTATAAAATAACAATTATATAATCTAATTACATTACAACGATAATTTATTATTAATATATATCATGTTTAACTAGAGTTATTACAGCGTTGCCTTAAAAAAATATTAAACTAGACCTGAAAAATGCGCAAGCTCAAAAGAGTCACAGAATGTTATAATAAACCTTCAAAAGTGTGGGACTAGAGTTGTTGCTCAAAAATATTGTAATCATTATCTATCGTACACTCTGTGGCATCCTTTTATAAAAAAAAGAGACTCATAACGAACTCAAGACGACACGATAATTATTTAAGTGAATTTATAATATAGAATTCAGTTTAAGTGCATTTCGTATTAATCATTACTAAATAATATGAGATATTGAACATTAGCTTAAATAATTATCGTGTCGTCTTGAGTTCGTTATGAGTCTCTTTTTTTATAAAAGGATGCCACAGAGTGTACGATAGATAATGATTACAATATTTTTGAGCAACAACTCTAGTTCCACACTTTTGAAGGTTTATTATAACATTCTGGGGCTCTTTTGAGCTTGCGCATTTTTCAGGTCTAGTTTATATATATAATAGCAAAATCTCATAGATTCCATACTATGTGAGATAATTATTTGAAATAAAGTGTTTACCGTAATAGTACACATAGAGTAATGTAAATGCTAAAGGGTTAATAAACACCATGGTGGTTTTTCGGGCAAAACCAACCGGCAAAAGGCTGGCCTTGTGCCTAAAGTAGAAACAATTATTTTCAATTAAGAAATCTCAATGTTTTTTTTTTATCACAATAAATTACATTAAATTTCATTTTAAAAAAGATTGGCAGTAGATTGGCAGTATCGGTAGAGAGTCGGACACCATGATTTGCAGCAGAGTTACGTCCCGTTACGGTCTGAGTTCAAATCCCGCCGAGGTTAACTATGCCTTTCATTCTTACTGGGTCGATAAAATAAAGTAGCAGTAACGAACTGGAGTCGATTTAATTGACTTTCCCCTCCCCCTCCCCAAATTACTGGCCTTGTGCCTATAGTCAGTAATGTACTGGGTAATTACTAGCCTTGTGCCAAAAATAGAAACAATTATTGGCTGTGATGAGTACTTAATAGTCACGCTTGTGTCATGTCATGAATACATAACTTCTGAAGCAGTTGTAGAGGTGCCGTCGGGATATTTCAAACCTCTTTAGGTTTGAAAACAAAGAGAGAGATAGAGAGAGAGGGGGGGAGAGAGAGAGAGAGAGAGAGAAGGGAAGTAAGAAAAAGATATTTGTATATGGAGAGAAAGAATCTACCCACCCTCTATAACTGGGCTGGTACTTTTCTTTTTATCCACTTAAAGGATGAAGGGTGAAGTTACCGTCGGTGGTGTTTGAACTTTGAACGCAGAGAGCTGGAATGAAGAGCGGAAATAAGTCTATCTGACCTTGTAGCAAGTCTTTCTATATTCGCTGCCTCATGACACTCATATATTTTATGAAATTAGATATGTGGACAGTAATTGATATATATAAATAGATCCCCTTCGGTCATGACGGACCATAATTTTGTACCTAGAAAGTTCCACTCCAATGCGCAAAGTTTATTTCTGCTGTTGGTAAGCCATTCATTTATACTTTTGACGAACTACAGTTTTAAGAAAATGAAAATGGGGCACTAAAGTCAATGATCACTATGTTGTTATCCAAAATATTTTATCAGATGACGACTTGAGAAAGTTGTATTGTGGAAGATTGGCAACCGCCATGTATGACAGTCACCCTCTCCACGCCACCGATGTTGTGCAAAAGAAAGGCAAAGGGTGATACTGCTTGGTCACAGTTGTCGCTCATTAGACTGGAGCAACATGAAATAAAATGAATTGCACAAGATCACAATATTCTGTCACGTCCGGTTGTTTCCGAAGAAGACGGTCTGATCGAACCTATATATGAGGTCTGATAGTATACAGTTATATAACTGCTATAGATCAGACAATATATCAATATGATCAACCCTCCGAAACGATAGTAAAACAATGATATGAATATGTAAAGTAATTTGACTTTGTTGTTTTTATTTTCATTGTTAATTTAATACCTAATACCCACCCATTACTGCTTTTAAGTGCGCCCGCAACCTCTGCGACCTCCTGGTTCGCAGTTCCTTTTCGTCCTCTCCCACGAATCCACCGGACTCTCATCCTTGTTCCCGTTCCGCTGCAACACTTGTCCCTTTATTTCCACCCTCACCACTCTTACAGGCCCTAACGGGGTGTCTGGAGTGGTGGTGGCTAAACATTTCAAGAGGAGGCGGTTGCTAGGTCTAATACAGGGGTTCCCCACGTCCTCGGGAAAGTTCTGTTTGAGCAGTGCGTAGGTGTCCCTTGGGACCCTAATCATTTTTAAATGCGGTTTAGTCGCCGCGTTGGTGAACATTTTCCCTTCGGTTTCCACCGAAGGGTCTTTGTCTATTGTTTGCACAAGTGTTTTGTTGTTTGTGTTGATGTATGTATGCTGTTTTTGTTGTGTTGTGTTTGTTTTTGTTTGTTGTTCTTGTGTGTGTTTGCGTTTTGTAGTATGTGTTATGTTTTCGGGAGAGGTGGGTTTTTTGTTTGTGATGTTTGTTCTGTTTGTGCTGGTGGTTGTGTGTTTGTTGATTTTTGTTAATGTGGTGTCTTCTTTTCTTTCTTTTTACAGGTTGAAAGGGTTCTCCCTCATCGTCACTGGGTGACGTTGATAAGGGGGTCCTCGTCCGTGTTGTTGGGGAGGGGTATATTTGGGGGTTTTGTTGTGGTTGCTTTTATATTTGTTTTAGGTGGGGAGGGGTTGGGTGGGACAGTGTCTTGTGTTGTTATTTTTTCGTGTTGTTGTTGTTGTGGTGGTGGTGGTTGTGTTGTTGTGTGATGGGTGGGCAGAAGCGTCTTTTTGGGGGGAGGGGCATTTAAAAGGGGACAGGAAGCCCTCAGGTGACCACTTCTTGAGCAGTGGTAGCATGAAGACCGCCTGCCCTCAACAGAAATGTTTATGAAGGCGACTCCATCCAGGGACACACGCTGCGGTATTCCTGCTATCCATTCTGGTCTCATTTGGACCAGAACTTCAAGGCTATTGCCGCCGAATACGCCCCGGTGGTTTCGCCTATCGAAAGGATTGTGCCCTCATCTTCCCCGAAATTTATACAATTCCTTGCTTCTTTCAGCAATATCTTGGCATTCAAGATGTCCAGTGCCTTGTATGTCTGCGTTTCTCAGACCGCCTGTGCGAAGGAGACTGCAGCTGTGGGTCCGTTTTCTTTCGTGTTCTTATCATTGTTGTTGTTGTTATTCGTGTTGGCTTGCTTTTTTTCCTTTGTTGGTGTTGTCATTATTGCTGTTGTTGGTTGTGTTATTATTGTCATTGTTGCTGTTGTTGGTTGTGTTGTTATTGTCATTGTTGCTGTTGTTGGTTGTGTTGTTATTGTCATTGATGTTCTTGTTTGTGTAATTGTTACTTTTGGGCTTTTCACCCATTTCCACAATTTTTTCTTTTGATTCCGTGGTGTCTTTTGAGGGAGTGAGGAGGGAAGGCTTACAGCGTTGTACTGCTACCTTCTCTCTATCACTTTCCTTGGGGGGCGTGGCATGCGTCGTATTAATGGCGTCCATTGTCACTAAACGACTTTTTATCGACAACTTAAAAAGGGGCGAAATTTATTTAACCCAACGTCTGCAGGCCCAGGCGAGGGGTTAAACACGACAAATAACAAATTACTTAAACAAACCTACCGCTCCTCGTAATAAATTCCGACAAAATGCAGGAGCGAAACAAAAACATGTCTATCTTCTCCGATATATATATATATATATATATATATATATATATATATATATATATATATATATATAGATAGATAGATAGATAGATAGATAGATAGATAGATAGATAGATAGATAGATAGATAGATAGATATGCATGTATGCTTATAATGTGCAATACTTATAACATAAAGAGATGTTAAATTTCTAATAGAAAGTGTCATTGAGGATAAAGATAAGTGTTAGAATTGTCACTTGAATAATCCAATGTTAAAAGTATTTGCTCAATACTAATGTAGCGATACCGTCATGGCTAGTACATTGCCCTACAGATGTTAGTTATTCTGGAATAATAGCTAGATATTTAGATCACATCAGTTCTGTCACTTTCAATTATCTTTTTAAATTTCTCTTTAATGTAAAGCTCCTGCATTCGCATTGGATTGCTATTTCATTGGATGAAAAAAATATGAGGAGAAAATGGGACCTCCGTCGGTATCAATGATGTGTGTGTTCCAATTACTTGGTCAATATGGTACATGGTATGAACCTGTTACCCCTGAGGGAGTCGCAGCGACGCCATATTGACATACGGCCTTTCTAGGCCATTTCTTTTTACATCTGGTGGAGCCCATCTCCTCTCCAAGCCTGAATACAGTAGATTTCTGCCAGAGAAGGATAGAATGAGAGGGGGGGGGGGAGACAGAGAGAAAAAGAGAGAGAGAGAGAGATAGATAGATAGAGAGAGAGAGAGAGAGAGAGAGTGAGAGATTGGAAGCGTGAAAGTGATATAGAGGAAGAATTGACCCCAGTACTAAACTGGTACTTTTTTGATCGACCATGAATGGATGAAAGGCAAAGTTGACTTCAGTGGGATTTGAATTGAGAGGGCAGAGGTATAAGAGCGTATCTAAAAAAATAATAAGTGGAGGAGGGCAGGGGCGGCGATTATCCGAGACCCGAGAGTAACTGGATATGCCCCATTATTCATCATTAACAACATATCTCCATCTCATGTACAGTCTCTTTCGATTTTCCTAGTTAATTGGGCAAAATCAGTATTGTAAGTATTGCTACAATTACCGAGTTAGCTGGTTCTTAATATTAAATATCGGTCGCTCTCCGACAGGTTTACTGTCCAGCCTGTAGCAGAGGAGACATCTAGTGTCCTTGGCCCTAGGACCACCTCTCAACTCACCACCATCAGCACCCCGTAGCAGAGGAGACATCTAGTGTCCTTGGCCCTAGGACCACCTCTCAACTCACCACCATCAGCACCCCGTAGCAGAGGAGACATCTAGTGTCCTTGGCCCTAGGACCACCTCTCAACTCACCACCATCAGCACCCCGTAGCAGAGGAGACATCTAGTGTCCTTGGCCCTAGGACCACCTCTCAACTCACCACCATCAGCACCCCGTAGCAGGGGAGACTTCTGGTGTCCTTGGCCCTAGGACCACCTCCCTACTCACCACCATCAGTACTCTGTAGCAGTGGAGACTTCTGGTGTCCTTGGCCCTAGGACCACCTCCCTAGGACCACCATCGGCACGGAGTTGGCTACCCGCAGGTGTGAGCCTCGTGAGCTGGAATGGTTCTTCCAACGCGTCTCCCTCACCATCCACCCAGGAAACGCCTTTTCTATTCTGGCGGCCGGGTCTGCCAGGCTGACGGCGCCTGGGCCTCCATTTGTTTATAATAGTGAGAGATAGAGAGAGCGGAAGAGACGCTGACAGTGAATGCAAGAGAGAGATAGGGAGAGCGGGAGAGACGGAGGCAGTGAGAGAAAGAGTGAGAGAGAACATCAACGAACACATGCACTTGAAAAGTCAAGGAATATATTAACTGTGTGTAGAAGATTGTCAGTCGATATAGCGCCGTTTGTAGATGTTTTTGTTATTTCTTTCCACTCATTACGTTGTGTTCAAATCCTGCAAGAAGTCAACCTTGTATTTTATCCTTTTGGGTTGGATGAATTAAGTAGTGTACCTCTCAAAAATTGGAGTCGATTCTCTCTCTCTCTCTCTCTCTCTCTCTCTCTCTCTCTCTCTCTCTCTCTCTCTCTCTCTCTCTCTCTAACTCTCTCTCTCTCTCTCTCTCTCTCTCTCTCTCTCTCTAAGAAGAAGAAATAGACTTTCATGTTCCTCTACGGCTCCCCGTACGACTTTAACAGGGTCCTTAAATCTAGAGTGAGCGATTAGCAACCTATATTCAGTCGGTCGGGGCAGCCAGCGAGTAGGCCCCCATTTACTTATAATAGTGAGACATGGGGAGAGGTAGTGACTATACCAACATTACTGAAGTATTTTGTAGAGTTAAATGTTAGGTGATTTTACGATAAATAGGTAGATAGCCATATATAAAGTATTAGAGAATATACCTTGCAGTATTCCAGAAGTTTCACGTGTAATAACTGCATATACACACCTATAGATATAGAAACATATGTGTATGTGTATTTAAACTAACTTTTGTTTCCAAATTTGTCTGAAATACTGAACCTATGTCTCCGCTTCTCAGTACTCAGTTTTCGCATGAGAGAAAATATCAATTTCTTATAATCAGCATCATACGTTATTTGTAAAGAAGAATGTCATATACTAACAACGGTGAAATCTGTAAATTGTGTCCTGCAATAAATCCAAAGTTTACTGCTATCACATGTGAATTCAGAAGGAGTGTCAATTGTAGATATTGTAAAGTTGTGAGTTTGATTCCCGGCGGCGCGCTGAGTCCTTGAGCAGGGCATTTTATTTCACGTGCTCCAGTTCACTCAGTTGGCAAAAATAAGTTGTACCACAAAAATACTCCTTGATTTCAAATACTTATAATATCAAAACTTAAATGAATATCATTGTGGCTACAGCTGCATAAACTAATAAAGTTTCTTTCCTCTTTGGCAGAATTGACTCGATCCTCCAAATGGCAGTGTATTTCAAGATGGCGTTCATCCACAGCAACGTAGCTGGTGTGTTTGTCTGGTCACCTTGTATATTAAATGTTAGATGTTGAATGTAGGGATGGTCTTCACAGGAGTAATATAAGATCAATATCAACGTTTAGTATGCTTTCTAATATGACTGACTGAGGCACTTCGTCGGTTACGACGATAGGTGTTCCATTTGATCCGATCAACGGAACAGTCTGCTCATGAAATTAACGTGCAAGTGGCTGAACATTCCACACACATACGTACCCGTAACGTAGTTCTCAGGGAGATTCAGCGAGTCACAGAATGTGACAAGGCTGGCCATTCGAACTACAGGTACAACTTATGTTTACCAACTGAGTGGACTCGAGCAACGTGAAATAAAATGCCTTGCTCAAGGACACAACGCGCCGCCGGGAATCAAACTCACAACTTTACAATTATGAGCGGAATACCGTAACCACAAAGCCAGGTGCCTTCACCTTCTAATATAATATAATACTATACAATATAATTGTTTCTACTTTTGGCACAAGGCCAGCAATTACCCAGTGCATTACTAGTACTTTATTTTATCGACCCCGTAAGGATGAGAGGCAAAGTTAACTGCGGCGGGATTTGTAGATTATAATAATAATGAAATTATTGTGTACAGTGCTCAGGTGCACTACAACTCATCAAAGGTGCATGTTTAGTAGATAGAATAATGTACAAATGTGAGGAAAGTTAACAGTGTATGGATCATGATATACATGTGTGCGTGTGCATATCAGGTGTAGTGTTGGAAATTTCAGGAAGCATGGAGGTTTTAAAGGATGCAGTGTCTGGGCAGCTAACAAAAAGGTCAAATGATTTCATAACATATTTGACATCGCGTTGGATTGGCAGTATCGGTAGAGGGTCGGACGCCATGCTTTGACGCATAGAGTTACGGCCCTTGCCATTCTAAGTTCAAATCCCGCCGAGGTTAACTTTGCCTTTCATCCTTACGGGATCGATAAAATAAAGTACCAGTAATACACTGGGATAATTGCTGGCCTTGTGCCCAAAGTAGAAACAATTATGATAAACTGTAAGGTTGGTAGATTGGTACTATATGTAGAGTGTCGGATAACATGCTTTGTGGCATAGGGTTTCGGCCCTTTATGTTTTGAGTTCAAATCTCGCCGAAGTTAACTTTGCCTTTCATCCTTACGGTGTCGATAAAATAAAGTACCAGTAATGAACTGGGGTCTTTTAATCGACTTTACCCTCCTTTGCCCTCAAATTACTAGCCTTTTACCTATACTAGAAATCATTATGATAACCCGTAAGGATGGTCGTCAGATAACATGCTTTGCGGCATAGAGTTACGGACCTTTACGCTCTGAGTACAAATCCCATCGAAGTTAGCTTTGCCTTTCATCTTTACGGGTTCGATAAAATAAAGCCTTGTGCCTAAATCATAAATCCTTATTATGATAAACTATTCCTTTATAAGGAATATGTAACGACTGGGGTTAGTGTAGCTCTTCATCCTTATGAATTTGGTAAAATAATGATTACTGCTATAGGGCACAAGGCCAGCAATTTGGGGGGAGGGGAAAGTCGATTAGATCAACCCCAGTACATCGACCCCAGTTCGATACTGCCAATCGACCACTCTTACAGTTTATCATAATAATAGTTTCTACATTTGGCACAAGGCTAGCAATTTTTGGAGGAGAGGAAAGTCGATTAAATCGACCCCAGTTCGTTACTGGTACTTTATTTTATCGACACCATAAGGATGAAAGGCAAAGCTAACCTCGGTGAAATCTTAACTCAGGACATAAAGGGCCGAAACTCTATGATGTAAAGCAAATTGCCGACGCTCTACCGATACTGCCAATCCACCGATAAAATAATGTGCGAGTTAAATACTGCGATTGGTGTAGACAAGTAAAGCAACAGAATTCTGTTGCATCATAAAGAAGAAGTGAAGAATACCATCACAATCTCACTGCATCTTTACCAGATGTCCCATGCTTTACTCTTGTCATGTTTAATGCTTTGTGAGTGAAATTTGGTAGACGGAAGCTGCTGAAGTCCGTCGTGTGTTGTACACACATACACACACAGGGACATATATATATATATATATATATATATATATATATATATATATATGAAAAACTTGAACCGTTTAAGATCTTCTTCCTGGATATGTCAATATTTATAAAACAAACTTTGTATTTTATCTGATGAGAGCGTACCAAAGTTTTGGTACCCTTGAAATATATATAATAGAATAAATATGGTTTTATAAATATAGTTTCCATTTATTAATATCATTCATATATATATATATATATATATATATATAACGAAGGAAATGTGGTAAGGAACCAGATGAACCATAACGCACCAGAGTACTCAATACTTAGGGTAGTTTTCACACACACACACACACACACACACACACACACACACACACACACACACACACACACACACGCACACACACACACACACACACACACACACACACACATATATATATAGTAATAATAATAAATTTGAAGACTAAAATCCAAAGAGGGCTCGATAAGGATAGATATATATGAAATATATAAGAACCGTAGAGCAAATATTTATTAAAATAACAGATTAAAGTTTCAGCAAAGAATCGCTGCTGTCACCCTTAACGGAATCTTCTGAAACTCAGTTTCAGAAGATTCCGTTAAGGGTGAAAGCAGCGATTCTTTGCTGAAACTTTAATCTGTTATTTTAATAAATAAATATATATATATATATATATATATATATATATATATATATATATATATATATATATATATATATATATATATATATACATAAATATATATATATATACATACATAAATATATATATATATACATACATAAATATATATATATATACATAAATATATATATATATATACTACTACTACTACTACTACTACTACTACTACTACTACTACTACTACTACTACTACTACTACTAAAACTCTGTCATTGCTTGCCTGCTCGTCTGTAATGTAATACACCCAAAAGAGCGCATAATGGGAAAATACTTTAAAAGAAAGTTGACCCTGAAATGGGGATACAAATGCGTAAATCCGAGCACAGGTTCCCGAGATATGGGATTTTCTGGGTATCTTCATATATATATATAATATATATATATATATATATAATATATATATATATATATATATATATATATATATATATATATATATATAGAGAGAGAGAGAGAGAGAGAGAGAGAGAAAGAGAGAGAGGGGGGGGGGGGGGTGACAGAAAAGGAGAATGGAAGAGAGAGATAGGGAGAGAGGAGAGAGAAAAAGAGAATGGGAGAGAGAGAGGTGGAGACAGAAAAGGGCAATAGAAGAGAGAGAGAGCTGGTGGTGTATATATATATACATATATATATATGTGAGTGTGTGTATATGTATGTCTATGACCAGTGTATATAGTTCACAGACATCCATATATATGTCTATATACACACACATACATATGTATACACACACATTTATATATATACATACATGTATATATATATATATGGGTCTTCCAGTTTCATTTCACATTATATACATGTCTGTGTATATTTTAATTATTTAAAAATTATTTTTAAGTGAACATGATTTAAAAAACTATTTTGAAGTGAACGTGACCCAACAGGTCACGGGTGGTCTTGTATTATATATATGTGAGTGTATGTGACAAGGCTGGCCATTCGAACTACAGGTACAACTCATAAGAACATAACTACGATAAATACAAACATTGCGGTATTAATTCAAGTCATTTGCATTCTGAGTTCGAAACACTCTGTTTTTTTGGGTGGTGGACAGGTTAGACTTAGTCCTTTGCTCGGTTTAACACCACTATCTGGCCCTTGTGTACCTTTAACAGAGCTCACTCTACTGAAAGGATTCGGATTAAGTCTCCGGACTATAGTTACCCCTCTCCACTTCTCACACTCACCAGTTTCAGAGGCCTTTGAAAGGGCCATGGACATTGCCCTCCCTTTCCTGACCAGTCAATAAAATCGTTTCAAGTAAAAAAAACAAAAACAAGGCAAATACAGTTGTCGCCCGTTATTCGCGGGGGGTTACGTTCCTGGAGTACCCGCGGAGAGCGAAAAACTGCGAATATTGGACATGGTCCATAAAAATGCCTATAAACGTCAAACTATATCGTAAAATATAATAAAAAAAAGAGGGAGCGTATTATGCGAAGGGGCGTCCAATAGACCGGCAAATATGGTAGATTGTTATTTAGCGTTAACAAATATATATTGTCACGAAAAAAGCCATAACAAAAATTGCGGAAGATATTTACAATTCCGCGAATGTTAGGTTCTAAAGAAAATTCCTCGAATAACCGGGACTTGAATAGCGGGGGTAGACTGTATTATGTTCAACAATACAGTGAAAGGAATCAAAAACATTGTCCCTTTCCCTTAATCACGTGTTCTCAACATGCATCAATCTTCCACGTGACATTTATTTAAACTATGAATATTTTTCTTTTGATTGAGTAAAACGAATGGAATGCAAAATAAAGAAAATATAAAAAAAGAACGGAAAGACGAGGGAAAGACAAGGGCTCTAGTGTCAGAGAAGAATGGAGAGGGGATAAGGGGATGGTGACTGGGTCTGGACCTAGGGCGTGGTAGTGATGGGGCTGCGCCCCGCATATTTGTAGCACAGAAATGCGTTCTGGTCCGTCTAGAACTAATTCTCAGCCTGGGTAACGCCGGGTATTCTGCGAGTTGTGATTATCAACGAAGATAATAATTATCAAGGAAATTATTTTTGAAAATAACATTGTTACCAATTGGATTTATGAAAGAGAGTGTCCTTAATAATTATTATTATATTTTTCTCGTTGAAATAAATTTAATATTCAAGATTCTTAAGTAGCGGATACGACCCGCCTGAAGCATATCTAAAGTTTTACACGTTGTCTCTGACGCTCAATATACCAATCCTTCTTCCTATTTTCATGTTGAGAAAATATGTCCAATTAAATATGATTAAATATGATTATTTGTGTGATCACCACCGTTGTCACACTAGAAAAGATTATCATTGTTGCTGTCGTGATCTGTGACGTCATTGCTGGAATTCTCGTTACTTCAACTCGTGTTGTTTTAGGCTATGTTCGCTCTCATTTGAAATCATTGTACAGAAAAAATAAAAAAAATTTTTAATAGTCAATAATTATTTTATTGAAGGGAAAGGACTGGTGCACCAATAACCGCAACATAACATTATATGTGGTCTTAAAATATTTAGGACAAGGATGACACTTATTATCTATTGTAAGTAGGTTGAAAGTGGAATCCAAATTTACTGTCTGATGTCTGCTATGACACTCCTTTTTCTGGCCTCAATTTCAACGTAGAATATTGAGAAAAAAAAAAAAAAAAAAGATGCACTGCATTTCCTCTTGTGCAGAAGTACTATTTCATTGTTATAAAATGTTCCACCATAATTAGATTGGCAATACTCCTATCATAAACTGTATTGTGATATCTATGTCATGATACCGGTAGCTAAGCTGTAACTCAAAATATTCTAATTTGTGACAGTAAAGAATTGATAAGAACCTAGTAAAAATTTGTTTCGAATATCGGTTGAGACAATTCTATTATATGGCTCCTTTTATTCTCAAACAGATCCAGCAACTCAGCAGAGAAAGTACCGTATTTCCCGGCGCCGAAGACGCTTCGTCCTCGAGGATACACCCTAATTTTGACAACCAAAAATTTGAAAAGAAATAATTGTTTCTACTTTTTGGCACAAGGCAAGCAATTACCCAGTGCATTACATTACTGGTACTTTATTTTATCGACCCCGTAAGGATGAAAGGCAAAGTTAACCTCGGCAGGATTTGAACTCAGAATGGCAAGGGCCGTAACTCTATGCGTCAAAGCATGGCGTCCGACCCTCTACCGATACTGCCAATCCACCGCCATTGAAAAGAAATAATAAACAACGTTCGGCCTCCAGGACACATGGTAGATTTTTGAGACTTATTTTAGGAGAAAAGTAACATCTTCAATGCCGTGAAATACGGTAGTCTCCTGCGAAGAATTGTCTTTGTGTATGACACGAATAAGCGGCGAATTAGCAGAGTCATTAGAAGGGCGGATAGAATGCTTTATGGTATTTGTTCCGGCCCTCTGAGTTCAAATCCCACCGAGGCCAACTTTGTCTTTCATCTTTAGAGGTCGATAACAAAAGTACCAGTCAAGTACTGGTGTCGATTCTTCCTCTATATCTCTTCCTCATTTCCTCTCTCTCACTTTCTATCTTTCTCTGGAAGAAATCTGCTGTACTCAGGCCTGGAGAGGGGTGGGCTCTGCCAGGCTTAAAAGTCCCCAAGAGACACTGTATGTAACTTAAGTACCTGTATATGTCGCTGTTGTAACCACACACACACACACACACACACACACACACACACACACACACACACACACACACACACACACACACACACACACACACACACACACACACACACACACACACACACACAGACACATACACATACATACATACATACAAACATGGTGGCTGCCAACTCGTTTTAGAGTACGGCCACTACTTTATATCCATGTAGGAGAACCCTTACCGATGCGCTGAACGAGTGTGACTTTTTAGTCCAGCCAGCGACTTGAAAACTCTGGTACAAACACTACACTTGCGACAATTATTGACACTTAGTGCTGGGCCCATGGTATCATGTGACGACAAGTGCAGAGAGATCTCCAGATATAAAGCAATGCCTGTGCCGTGAAGCTTTTATAGTGAGCAAAGGCACTGCACAAAGCCAGTCCCACTCTCTTAACGAAGATGATATTTACCAAAAAGAAGAACAAGTCAACATCATTGGATACCATCAGGGTTGCAGGTGTTATATCAGAGTTTTCCTTCTCCTAGAATTCTGCCTTGACAAAGGCTAAGGGGTCATCTCTCCCGTACATACATACATACATGCATACATGCATAGTATTGGTAGATTTTATCCTGAGTCTTGGAAAATTGCGGTTCGTTCAAAATCAGATAAATCGATCTGTGTTGCTTTTTGCGATACGATTGTATCAACGTGTGTGTGTGTGTGTGTGTGTGTGTGTGTGTGTGTGTGTGTGTGTGTGTGTGTGTGTGTGTGTGTGTGTGTGTGTGTGTGTGTGTGTGTGTGTGTGTGTGTGTGTGTGTGTGTGTGTGTGTGTCTGTGTGTGTGTGTGTGTGTGTGTGTGTGTGTGTGATTGTGTGTGAGAGAGAGGGGGCATGTGTGTGTATGTGTGTGAAAACCTAATATTGACAAATCAGAATTTTTAACCATAAACAAATTTTATGTATAAGCTCACCAACAACTATCACAAACTCGTCAGATCTCCGCTGTTTATATTCTTTAATTATTATCTGAGAAACCTGATAAAAAGTATATTTCAAACCCTCCTAGTACTTTGATCAATTATCACAGCCATTCCTTCTCACAATTACTCAATATCAATACCTCTACAGTTCTCTGCAGTAAATGCGAAGGTGTACACACTAACGATTAGACGTCAGATTTAATAACTATATTCAGGACTGGCGCTTCCGTTCAGGCCAACTAAGCAGCTGCCTAGGACGCAGACACACTGAACCTTAAAGGATCACGGTTTTATGGACATGTTTACCCTTTAGCATTTAAAACGGCTGTATCCGGCCAGAATTCTCTCCCCTCTTTCTGTTTAAACCAATCATAACCTGCTGCTCATACTTATGTTAAGGTATCGTTCTCAAAATACATAATCCAAATCACGTAGATTCCATATTATGTGACATAATTATCTATATATAATATAAAAGAAAAATGTTTATTGGTTGGTTGGGAAGGGGATCTGGGCCTCGGGCGTGGCGGTTTCAGGGCTAAACCCAGCAGACAAGACCGCAAAGGCATTTCCTTGGACAACGGCCACCCCACCTCGTGGAGCTCAATCCTTAGATAGCCTGCTGACGTCACGACCTTGCGGAGGAGCTCGGCAGTGCGAGGTCCGAGTACGCCTCAGATCTCGACGGCAACCAGAGCGAAAAGAAGCGGCCGGAAAATCCACTGTATTGTACAGGGTGGTCCGAAAGTCTTGTCACCCCTTGTCGCGTATTGTTTTAACTTTCAGTAATTTTTGTTTTAATAATATAATATATAATATCATTAATTATAATATATAATAATAATATAATTTTCTATTTCAGAGCTCCTACAATTTGGAAGAGAGGCTACTTGCAAGTGTATGGACACATGGTCGTGTGCATTCTGGCAAGAGCATGGAGAATGTGACATGACTTCACTGCAAGATTCAGTAAACCAGCTTCTCCGAACAGGACGATACTGCGATGGGAACATAAACTGTTTCTCATTACTTTTTGGTGACAAGACCTTCGGACCATCCTGTACTTGTCAAGCATGTGAAGGTGCGTCGCTTGGTGGATACCGTGTTGGGCTCATGATCGTAAAATCGTGTGTTCGATTCCTGGACATGCCAGCGGGTTGTATATTTGGGCAAGTCTCTTTACTTTCCGTTACTTCAGCCCACTCAGCTTAAAAAATGAATTTCAACCGTAAATTCAATGAGCAAGCCTTGTCACACACTGTCTTAAACAGAATTTCTCTGAACATTTTGTTAACCCATCTCTGTACAATGAGGTAATTTCCCTACAAGAAGCCATTTTGCTGTGCGTTAGGCGGCATTGTTTACCTTCAGCCTCGACAGATACTTAACGTTTCTTTATATGACACACTTGAATTTTCCAGTGCCAAGGGACCTCATCTAGGGACCTGCTAATCTGACGATTATTTACAGACACGTAACCCTCTTATTTTATTTTATTTTATTTTTATTTCTACTTTATACATATTAATATTTTCCTTATCTAACTTCAAGTTCTGAGGAGCTGCTCCATAATATTATTCTATGTTAATTATGTTTCTCTGCACGAAATCAATAACGATATTACCATCGATTGATCCAGAAACATTATATGGAGTAATGAAACAATTGTAAACTGACATTATTAGCCCCTTTTTTATATTAAACTACAGTTAATGTTGATACTTTTCAACTAATGTCTTCTATGTGAGCTTGTGGTCTTGATTTGCTTAACTACTGAATATATATATATATATATATATATATATATATATAGAGAGAGAGAGAGAGAGAGAGGGGGAGAGAGAGAGAGAATAAGAAAAAAGCGAAGATGTTTTAGATGTAAAAGCTGTGGTACATATTTCAATGACGACAGTGGCCACGTGATTTCACGCAACCGATGTCATGATCTCGTCAGACAGCTTCATTATGTAATAAGGTTATTTTCTCGAGGCAATCCAAACTAAAGCAGCAAGGGAACGGACAAAGATAATGTTTTTGAAGCCTTCGTCCGTTCCCTTGTGAGCTTCAGTTCCGCTGCAGAGGATTGCTTCGAGAAGGTAAACTTATTACATAGTGAAGCTGTCTAATGAGATCGTGACATTAGGTGCGTTAAATCACGTGGCCAGTGGCGTCATTGAAATATGTACCACAGCCTTATCAATAAAGGACTCCTCACATTTTTCTTATTCTTTATATACTCCGTCATTCTTATTTGGAAAAAGCAACATGACATTGAGTGCTTGAATTGAATTGCATCATGCTTACCGTATATATCATCGCCGATGATAAAGGACAGAGACCGCTGGAGAGAACTCGTCCATGGATCTCGCTGGAGAGAAGTCGTCCATGGACGACTTCTCTCCAGCGGTCTCTGTCCTTTATCATCGTCGACTTGTCTTGCGTGTCCCATACAAAATATCTTAGTTGCACGCTTCATATGGAAAAGAGGGAAGAAAGTTCAATGTTCTAGTCCTGTAGAGGCCATTTCTATATTAAAAATGATACATATATATGTATATATATATATATATATATATATATATATATATATATATATATATATATATATATATATATATATATATATATATATATTATATATATATATATATATATATGTATATAATAAAATATATATTTTGATTATGAGAATATTTTTCATTAATTAACATTTTGAATAATATATATATATATATATTATTCAAAATGTTAATAAATGAAAAATATTCTCATAATCAAAATATATATTTTATTATACATATTTCAAAGGTACAATGGTGTTTAAGTACGTTTTCATCAGACAAAATATAAGATTTGATATGTGACACACCGCTACGGTTTTGATTATTCAATTCCAGTATTGGCAGGGATTTATTTCACAAAATCTCAACGTTTTTATAGCACAAATAATATGATAAACTTAAAGAATAAAAGGACATAGAGCAAATTAGAAATATACGAGCGGGATGCAAAGAAGAGGAAAAGGCAATAAATAAATTAAAAAAAAAAAAAAAAATAAATAAATGGATGAAGGGATAAATAAAAGAAGAAAAAATATAAAAGAAAAGACGATTAAAAATAAAAGAGAGGGAGGATGAGGGGAGAGTAAAGAGAAAACGAAGGCGAATAAAAAAAAAACGAAGAAAAAGGAAATATGAAATAGAGGGGAATAAAAAACTGTTGTAGTCAAATGCTAGATAAAATAAGAAATCAAAAATCTATTCACAAATATCAATATATATATATATTAGAAAATGAGAGTTTTTTTCCAAAATGAAATAAAAAACGAGATGTCCTACACGATTGAAAGTATAAGGAAAAAAGATGAAATCGAAAATGCAACTGGAGTCTTTTTAAGAATATTTATTTGCTTCCTTTACCGGTTTCGCAGTTCTTATGCTTTTTAAAAGTAGAATTGTGATGGAGTGTTTGTGGTTTTCTCGCATCTAGTTGGTGTTCGAATGTTACTTCTATTTAATGTGGAAAAAAAACCTAGCATTTCGGGCCATTTTTTCCACATAAAACAGAAGTAACATTCGAACACCAACCAGATGCGAGAAAAACCAGAAACACTCCATCACAATTCTACTTTTAAAAAGCATAAGAACTACGAAACCGGTAAAGGAACCAAATAAATATTCTTAAAAAGACTCCAGTTGCATTTTCGATTTCATCTTTTTTCCTTATATATGTGTGTGTGTGTGTGGGGGGGGGTTGTTTGTTTGTTTGTTTGTGTTTGTGTGTGTGTTTATGTGTTGTGTTTATTTTTGAGTGTGTTTGTTTTTGTATCTGTGTTTTTGTATGTTTCTGTGTGTTTCTGTGTGTTTGTGTGTTGTGTTTGTTTGTTTCTGTGTGTGTGTGTGCGTGTGTGTTTGTGTGTGTGCGTGTGTGTGTTTTTCTGTGTCGGTGTTTGTATTTGTGTGCGTGTTTGTACAAATTATCATGTAGTGTATTGTAATGCATCATTTCTATAAAGGCGTCTCCATGCACGGTTAGTTCAGAAAATTTCTCAAAGAAAGAAACTTTGTTGTTTCTTCACCTGCCAAGTTTCATAACTTAATTCAATGTTTGTATTTGCTCTGATCTCACTTTCAACAGAAACGTTTCTTAAGTCTTTTGTTACAATATTTCTAAAGAAAATAACGGGAAAAAATATGAGAAACATGGAAAAAATAATTGTTTCTACTTTTGGCACAAGGCCAGAAATTATCCCAGTACATTACTGGTACTTTATTTTATGGACCCTGTAAGTATGAAAGGTAAAGTTAACCTTAGCGGGATTTGTACTCAGACCGTAAAGGGGTGTAACTCTATGCCGCTATGGACATATAATACTTGTTTCTACTTTTGGCACAAGGCCAGCAATTATCCCAGTGTATTACTGTGTAAGGGAAAGTTAATCTCGGCGGGATTTGAACTCAGATCCTAAATTTCCGTAACTCTTTGCTGCAAAGCATGGCGTCCGACCCTCTACCGATACTGCCAATCCACTTCCCCAACATGGCGTCCGACCCTCTACCAATACTGCCAATCCACTGCCCCAGCATGGCGTCCGACCCTCTACCGATACTGCCAATCCACCACCCTAGCATGGCGTCCGACCATCTACCGATACTGCCAATCCACTGCCCCAGCATGGCGTCCGACCCTCTACCGATACTGCCAATCCACCACCCTAGCATGGCGTCCGACCATCTACCGATACTGCCAATCCACTGCCCCAGCATGGCGTCCGACCCTCTACCGATACTGCCAATCCACTGCCCCAGCATGGCGTCCGACCCTCTACCGATACTGCCAATCCACTGCCCCAGCATGGCGTCCGACCCTCTACCGATACTGCCAATCCACTGCCCCAGCATGGCGTCCGACCCTCTATCGATACTGCCAATCCACTTCCCCAGCATGGCGTCCGACCCTCTACCGATACTGCCAATCCACTGCCCCAGCATGGCGTCCGACCCTCTACCGATACTGCCAATCCACTTCCCCAGCATGGCGTCCGACCCTCTACCAATACTGCCAATCCACCACCCTAGCATGGCGTCCGACCCTCTACCGATACTGCCAATCCACTTCCCCAGCATGGCGTCCGACCCTCTACCAATACTGCCAATCCACCGCCCCAGCATGGCGTCCGACCCTCTACCGATACTGCCAATCCACTTCCCCAGCATGGCGTCCGACCCTCTACCAATACTGCCAATCCACCGCCCTAGCATGGCGTCCGACCCTCTACCGATACTGCCAATCCACCACCCTAGCATGGCGTCCGACCCTCTACCGATACTGCCAATCCACCACACTAGCATGGCGTCCGACCCTCTACCAATACTGCCAATCCACCGCCCCAGCATGGCGTCCGACCCTCTACCGATACTGCCAATCCACCACCCTAGCATGGCGTCCGACCCTCTACCGATACTGCCAATCCACTTCCCCAGCATGGCGTCCGACCCTCTACCGATACTGCCAATCCACCACCCTAGCATGGCGTCCGACCCTCTACCGATACTGCCAATCCACTTCCCCAGCATGGCGTCCGACCCTCTACCGATACTGCCAATCCACTGCCCCAGCATGGCGTCCGACCCTCTACCAATACTGCCAATCCACCACCCTAGCATGGCGTCCGACCCTCTACCGATACTGCCAATCCACTGCCCCAGCATGGCGTCCGACCCTCTACCAATACTGCCAATCCACCACCCTAGCATGGCGTCCGACCCTCTACCGATACTGCCAATCCACCACCCTAGCATGGCGTCCGACCCTCTACCGATACTGCCAATCCACTTCCCCAGCATGGCGTCCGACCCTCTACCGATACTGCCAATCCACTGCCCCAGCATGGCGTCCGACCCTCTACCGATACTGCCCATCCACCACCCTAGCATGGCGTCCGACCCTCTACCGATACTGCCAATCCACCACCCTAGCATGGCGTCCGACCCTCTACCGATACTGCCAATCCACCACCCTAGCATGGCGTCCGACCATCTACCGATACTGCCAATCCACTGCCCCAGCATGGCGTCCGACACTCTACCAATACTGCCAATCCACTTCCCCAACATGGCGTCCGACCCTCTACCAATACTGCCAATCCACTGCCTCAGCATGGCGTCCGACCCTCTACCGATACTGCCAATCCACTGCCCCAGCATGGCGTCCGACCCTCTACCGATACTGCCAATCCACCACCCTAGCATGGCGTCCGACCATCTACCGATACTGCCAATCCACTGCCCCAGCATGGCGTCCGACACTCTACCAATACTGCCAATCCACTTCCCCAACATGGCGTCCGACCCTCTACCAATACTGCCAATCCACTGCCTCAGCATGGCGTCCGACCCTCTACCGATACTGCCAATCCACTGCCCCAGCATGGCGTCCGACCCTCTACCGATACTGCCAATCCACCGCTCTTTCCAAGGTATTTCTATCAAAGCCAGCAAGTTTGAGGCAAGAGAAAAGTCGATTATATCGACCCAGGAAGGAAAAAGGTGGCGGAATTTGAACTCAGAACGGACGAAACATGAAAACATTTGTATACATGGGAAAGAAAATAAGATATACAGAGGAAGAATCGACCCCAGTACTAAACTGGTACTTTTTTTTTTATCAATGATGGAAGTCAACTTTGATCTCGGCTGGATTTGAACTGAGGGAGAAGGAAGCCGGAACGAATACCTGCTAAGTATTTTATCTGCCATTTCGCTATTCCTTCTCACTTCCTTTCCATCTTTCTCTTGAAAAAATCTACAGTATTCAGGCCTGTAAAAGGATGGGCTCCTCCAGGCTTTAAAATTTGCCCTAGAAATGCCCCCTACGACTCTCTCGGGAGTTATGGGGTCATGTAGGCATATACGTGATAAATGGATAAGTAAAAGTTAATTTGGATGACTGGATAGAAAAGCGTTCATTTTCCGAAACATATCTGCATCCGATCTCTTTTATATAATTGCATTCGCTTCGAGAACACAACACGCAACCCGGCCCAGGAATCGAACCCACGATATTATGATGGTGAGTCCAACACCCTTACTACTAAGCTACGTGTTTCCACACACACACACACACACACACACACACACATATATATATATATATATATATATATATATATATATATATATATATATATATGTATGTGTATATATATATATATATATATGTATGTGTATATATATATATATATATATATATATATATATATATATATATATATATATATATATATATATATATATATATATATGTATATATATATATATATATATATATATATATATATATATAAGCAAAAGGGATATTCAATTTGTTGGTAATTCAACAAATATAAATGTTTATAACTGATTCAGAGCACTCGACAGGTTTTCTGGAGTATATTATTCAATGATATTAAATAAATGGAAACTATATTTATAAAACCATATTTATTCTATTATATTCTGTTATACTTTGGGAGGGTCATGCTGTCAACAAAAACACACTCACCTGTTGGTTTTCACTTCAATTTATTATCAATTTCCGGTTGGCTGGTTGGTTCGATAACCGGAAGGTTGTTTATATATCGTCAAAGCTCTGTCGTCACACATTCTGTTCAAGAAAGTGTAGGACAGAACAAAGGAGAGACACAAAATAAAAACCTTGTCACTGAGGAGGTCACAAAATGTGTGACGAAAGCGCTTTGACAATATATAAACAACTTTCCAGTTATCGAACCAACCAGCCCACCAGCCAACCAACCAAACTAAAATTTATAATAAATTGAAATGAAAACCAACAGGTGCGTGTGTTTTTATTGGCAACATGACCCTCCCAAAGTATAACAAAATCTGTTTCAACACACGTTTTCAGATAAGAAATCTTGCAAAACAAATTCAAAAACGAAGCATATATATATATATATATATATATATATATATAGATATACATAAACCTCTATAAATATATATTATATAATATAGAAATATCTTTATACATTTGAGCTCAGAATTTATGATTAGTTTTGCAGAAGTAAAATCTCTTGGTATGAAACCCTTCATTACATGGTGAATGTAAATGGAACATTACAAGTAAGAATATGTTACCGCCATTTATCTATAAAACGCTTGATCGCTTTATTTAAAACAACAAATGGATAATATAGCTCTGAATGGTCATCTTCTCTAACTGCTTCTCTGGGAGAAAGTATTTAATTTATTCTGCTTTGGAGATTTAATTTTATAGTGTAGATAAAATTCCATCCAACTGGTGCCTTTGGTGTTTGAATCTAGTCTACTATTCAGCAAATAAGTCATAAATACTGAGAACATAGAGCTACAATAAATAATGTTTCTCTGTATTTAATATATTAGATCAACATCTGACGATATATGCGACTGTAACATCCAACACTTTGAAACAGCAGCTCAATGAGTATTTCCATTATCTAGCTTACTTATATCTTGAAATGTGTCTAGAACTACTTCAGTTACAAAATATGCCAACATAATGAATTTCGAAGTAATTTCATATACAAGCCATATAAATGTCTTGGAATAACTGTGTGGTTAACAAATTCGCAACTAGGAGGTTTCACGTTTGATCCACAGCCTGGTACCCTGTGGAAATATCTTTCAATATATTTTTTTTGCATATAAATCAGAATGGATGCAGTAAAAACCTGTTAGACCATTTCTCATCAGAGCACTCGATACTTGGGGAAGTAGAGTGACTCCTTCATAATACCTAACTCTTTGTATATATGTATATTTGTACGTTTATATGCAATAGAACGCCTAATGCAAACAGCTAAATAGTTTAGATCAGGCATGGCAAACATGCGGCCCGCAGACTGCATGCTGCGCTTTACAAGCAGACCTGCGACCCGCACAAAGGTTTTTAGAGCGCGGGCATGTTTTATCTTCGTAATATAAAATAAAAAAATTAGTTGTAATGTGTGCAATTTATTGTCGTGTGTGGCCCTCAGACAACACATATGAAACCCATGTGGCCCTCAGGTGACCCTCAGTTTGACATGCCTGGTTTAGATGTCTTATCAAGTACGTGTGAGCGTTGATGTTCTCAATCTTCCGCTCACTGCCTCCGTCTCTCTTGCTCTCCCCATCTTCCACTATGCATGGTGCATGGTGAGGGAGATGTGTTGGAAGCGCCATTCCTGCTCGCGAGGGTCTCACATGCGTGTAGCAGCCAACTTCGTGGCGATGGTAGTGAGTAGGTAGGTGGTCCTAGGGCCAAGAACACCAGAAGTCTCTACTGTTTATATGTATGTGACTTTATGTACCTATGGAGATTTTTACAGTCGAAAAACCGAGGGTGTTTATATTATTGTGTTTTATGTGCCGTAACTTAGTGATTCAACAAACAGAGGTCGATGAAATAAGAACCAGATTAAAATATGTATGATGGTAGATATATTAGTCATCGACTAAACCTGAAGTTCACAAACTTTTGGAGCCCCCCCCCCCCCCCCGGGGGGGGGGCTACGTAATACGCTCAGTAACCCCAACCCTATTTCCAACTTGCAACAAATACACCAAACGTTCAGAGAGGAAGGAACAGGTCAATTGAACGTCTGGTAAAGAATCCTACAGATGAACCTTTCCAAGAGCAAACTGTTCTTTCCATAATGCCACAACATAATGCAGGGAGTCTCTTTGCCTCTGTTTGTCCGCACTGAAAAGCTTATCGCTGGCCACATGAACCCAAATCTCTGTGCTGCTGCCAGGGAAAAGTGAAACTCCCTCAACTTCCTCCTCCTCCTCTACCAAATATACTGAAATATTTCGATATCACTCAAGCAGGAAATTCTTTTCTCCATAAGATACGGGCATATAACAATGTGCTTGCCTTAGCTTCAATTGGTTGCAAAGAGATTAAAGCACCAGGATTTAGTCCCACATTTAAGACCCAAGGTATTCATACTATTTAATTTCCTTTATCACAGGTAGTCCGTACGCTGCGTTGCCCCTAACTTAAAACCTGAAATTTGACTGGTACACAAAATCTTGCAAAACATACCCACTTTCTCAAACCACATAGATTTATCACATTATTTTCACAATTTATATCCTTGTTTAGATTTTCTTACTTAAACGTTATTTGTCCACTATTTATCGTCTCCTTGGTTAGTTTTCTAAAAACAATGCCCCGCAAGAAAAGAACATTCATTGGTCGATTATTTAATGATGCAAGTAGGTCTAAGCGAAGACGTCTCACCGAAGATGTAAATGCGACTGCGATCAGGCTCTCACAGAATACTGTGCAGACGGCAGCTGCAAGAACGGAGGAAGATGACAGTCGGCGTGAACTTTGACGGAACAAAGATGCTGCCGCGACTAGTGCTGCTCGTGCTCGAGAGGATGAAGGACGACGTTCCGTTCGACGAAGAAGGGACGCCACTGCAACATCCGTTGCTCGCGCGCGAGAGGATGAAGGACGACGCGCCGTTCGACGAAGAAGGAACGCCACTGCAACATCCGTTGCTCGCGCGCGAGAGGATGAAGGACGACGTTCCGTTCGACGAAGCAGGGACGCCACTGCAACAGCCGCTGCTCGCGCTCGAGAGGTTGAAGGATGACGCGCCGTTCGACGAAGCAGGGACGCCTCTGACACTGCTTCTGCACGAAATACTGAAACCATAGAGCAACGACGTGGTCGACTTCTGCAAAGTGAACAGCAGCGATCATCGTTACGTGGCATTTCTAGGACTTGCAATTCACGAGGGTTGTTGAAGGCCTTTAACTACGACCCCTCCTCCGACTACGCTGTGCTTGCCTGGAAACCTGCACGTCTACAAGTCCCTTGAATCTATGGCTGATCCGGACGAAGTTGTTAATTACCCCACAGCATTTCTTAACTCCCTAGACCCTCCCGGATTGCCACCACACTTACTGCGACTTAAGAAAGGTGCCCCTGTCATACTCCTCAGGAATTTGGAACCCCGAAGGTTTCCCAACAGCACGCGTCTGGTCGTCCAAAAGGCGATGCCTCATGTTATTGAGGCAACAATACTTACAGGATGTGGTAAGGGGGATACTGTCTTCATACCAAGGATACCTCTCATTCCATCCGGTAAAGACATTCCTTTCACATTCAGAAGGCTGCAATTCCCTCTCCGACACAGTTTCGCCATGTCGATTAACAAATCACAGGGTCAGACGCTGACGGTTGTAGGGCTTAATTTAGAAGAGCCGTGCTTCTCCCATGGTCAACTATATGTTGGCTGCTCTCGAATGGGAGCCGACATAACCTATTTGCTTTTGCAACTCGCGAGAAAACCCAAAATATAGTCTAGAAGGAAGTTTTGTAGGCACTCCATCCGCCAACAAGTAATCGCTGTTTTTTTGTGCAAGGGCTTACATTTGCTGTATCCGTGTGCTATTTTTGTCCTTTTGACAATACCACGTACGCCTCTGGGGTTGCTTTTGCTATACGTTATAAATGTTCAATGTCTCCATTTTCCGCATTTATATGTTGCTATTACGCTTTGCTATCGATATTCCGTAGTTTTAACCTAATTAATCTATTTTTCCCTACATCTTATTTACACATTTTTTTGACATTCCAGCGTGATCTTGCCAAGGCCGTTTTTGTGGCCACCGATTGTTACATGCTTTTCTAGGTTACAATCTCAAATAACAAGCAAAGCAAATACGACACACCAAAGTGGTGTGAAGGGCTTCTTAAGGGCCACCACCTCTAATCGGAGTCGTCTTTGCTGACAGCTCTGCCGCTGGGAATTTTAAGCGTGAACTATCCAAGGCCCTCTTCAGGGCCACCAAGTTTAAATTGTTACCATCGGATTCATCTTTGCTGGCAGCACCGCCGCTGAGATATTTCAAAGTGAACGTTAGATGGCCCTCTTCAGGGCCACCAACTATAAATTGTTATCGCTGGATTCGTCTTTGCTGGCAGCACTGCCGCTGAGACTTTTAAGATTGAACGATCCAAGGCTCTCTTTAGAACCACCAACTATAAATTGTTACCATCGGATTCGTCTTTGCTGGCAGCACCGCCGCAGAGATATTTCAAAGTGAACGTTCAAAGGCCCTCTTTAGGGCCAACACCTATAAATTGTTACGTGTTTAACGGAAGTCTTTCGGTTCATTTGAACGACTACTCCATTGAGAGTTATTCCGGGCAACGCGCCGGGTACCTCTGCTAGTTTTTTTTACAATAAATGTATTCCCTATTTTCTATAAGTTGATTTTACTTATTGAATTTCGATTATCTGACGCCCTCCCCACCTCCTACACACACACACACACCTAAAAAAAAGAAATGGCGTTCACATCGCGCCCCCACCATTTACAATACAGTGGAGGCAAAAAGAAAGAAAGTCGAGTTTAATTTTGTCTTGATATCCCCCACGACCATTTGTTTCTTTAACATCGAATTATCAATGCTAGGAGAAAGTTATATTTTTGAATAAGTCGTCGTAAGTTATAGAAAATCTTTAAAACGACAGGTGTTTATTTGAACACTAGAAACAGAATCATTTATCAATAAATAATTTAGAGTGAGAATCCTTAGCTACAATAAAATTATGTCTTTTCAGCTGTTACGATTGGCGCTATTTCGAACAGCGGAAACGATTCCTCTAAAATGGCGTCTAACATCGATCATCCTAATAGGACGTGTAGTTATACTCTGGCTGTAATGAAGAGTTGTCCTCCAGCATTTCTGGGCAAACAGTTCAAACAGTTAGCTTTCCTTCTATATGGCTTCCTGTAAATAGGTTATCTGATTTTACAGCTGCATAGTTATTAATGATGTGCTTCTGATTAGCTCAGATAATATTTAGGAAATCCTATAGCGATACTATACACACACACATATATATATATATATATACATACATATACATACACATACATACACGCATATGCACACACACCCATACATATACATACACACACATATATATATACACACACATACATATACATTCACATACATACACGCATATGCACACACACACACACACATACATACACACACATACATATACACACACGTGTACACACAAATATACACACACACACTCACACACACACATGCATACATACACTCACACACACATACATGCATACACACACACATGTATATATATATATATATATATATATATATATAAAAGAAACCCCCACCACACCACAGACATGTTAAATCCCTATATATAGAACAACACACCACATACACATCAGTTTGACAAGCGCACCTCAGCGTGAAAGGTCTTTCTAAAAACGAAACAATACCTCCTACGTTAACCAAGAACTCCTAAGACCTAACCAACAACCAACAACTTAATTTATAAAATAATTTTTTTTAAGAAAAATTCTTTTTGGATTTTGTGAAGAAAATAAATTTGTTGAAAGCACAAGTGAAGCCATTTTTTCTTCCCCCCTGTCTTAATATACCTAACTGTACCAAGGATTACACACATTTTCCAATATATATATATATATATACATATGTTGATTTAAAACTTCACTATTCACAAGTGCTTTTTAACCTTCATATCATGTATCCCTATTTTATCTGATGAAAACGGAGATATCATCTCATGATGATATTTGTTTTTGAAATGCGCATAATAAAATACTTGGAACTCTTTTAACCATCTTTTGATCTTATATTATATATATATATATATATATATATATATATATATATTAATAAGGACGATGAACTTTCTTTTACATGTATTTAGAAATTTATTGAGTATCGACCTGTTACTCACATTTCGCAGAGGATTGGCTCATCCATAGAAGTTATGGACCCGACTCCATTATCGATCTGTTTTTCAAACTGTCGATGCGACAAAAAGCGACGACGACGATGGAGCAGGGGGAGGAAAGTCATGAAGTTTATTTGGTCAGTATATTGGATGAAGAATACAGTGGAATTTCTCGGAAGGAAGACACATAGTGCGTAACTAATGATATCGTGTATAAATGTGAAGGCCTACAACGGAATGATGTCCATTACATTCAAAACTCACTGATATCGACAGTCGACAGTCGATCGACTTCCGTCAAATCGGACCGAGGAAACAATGTTTCCGTTGGTCTTTCTAATTGCTAATACTATCTATCGGTCGCAACTCCAGGTAGAAGGAGCAACGTGAAATAAAGTGTCTTGCTCAAGGACATAACGCATCGCCCGGTCCAGGAATCGAACTCACAACCTCACAATTGCGAATCTAATTCTCTAACAACTCAGCCACGCGCCTTCACTCTATACTCGCTGATATATGTATATCTATTAACTTCAATAACAAAATAAGACAACACAAACAGCACTCGCTGCCCATGTATAGGGCCAACGGGCTGGAAGATATTAAGAAGAGCAAGATCATATACAGGAGGTAGTAAACCTTGTGATTTATATACCTCTGAATGTTTGGAAATATTGCTCGCCAAACGACCGCTACGGCAAAGATTTTTTAAACGCTGTTCTTCATGCGGATCTAAGACCACAGCCACACATATAAACACTTCAAACTGTCCATCTACTCTCATCGTTAACCCATATATTTGACATTGGCAGTATCGGTAGAGAGTCAGACGCCCTTTATGGTATGAGTTCAAATCTTGCCGAGGTTAACTTTGCCTTTCATCCTTACGGAGTCGATAAAATAAAGTACCAGTAATACACTCGGATAATTGCTGGCCTTGTACCGAAAGTAGAAACTATTATTATTAGCATATTTATTTCGTCCCCATTATTCTCATTCCAGATTAACCTTCCTTTCTTTGTCCCCACTCCTAAGAGTAGGGCTCCATCTACCGGCATCCACAATTATTGATTAGTCTTTATGCATAAAAATGTTATATTTAGATTTACTGATTTCTATTACTTTGTTTTAATTAATCCATGCCTCATTATATATATCATGTGACCGGAAATCAATCTAGACGAGCCCACTAATTGTATTATTAATTAACTATCTTATTAACCTATCCTGTTAATGGTGATTAATTTATTTTGCTGTCTAACTTCGATTTTTCCACTGTATTATCTATCTCACAAAGCCGGTGGATTGGCAGTATCAGTAGAGAGTCTGACGCCATGCTTTGCAGCATAGAGTGACGGCCCTTTATGATCTGAGTTCAAATCCCGCCGAGGTTAACTTTGCCTTTCATCTTAACGGGGTTGATAAAATCAAGTACCAGTTACGCACTGGGGTCGATTTAACCGACTTTCCCCTCCACCAAAATAGTTGGCTTTTCCCTCCACCAAGCGCCCACTTTGAGTATCTCTGTTTTAGAACAACGTTTTTGCCGACGAGAAAAGGTAATATCTCTATATACACTACAGATTCTATATAGATTATTGTAGCAATTTCACTTCATAAGCGGCATTTATATTCTAGGTTCCTGTCATAGTTTCAGGCATTAGACTGCTTCCAAGCTAAGGCCCCACCTTTAGAATTTAATCAATTACATCATCACTGGGAGTTATTTATTTGAGCCTGTTACTTATTTTATCGATCTCCTTTGTAAAACTCTGGGTTTATGCAATTTCCCTCTAATCGATACTATATTTAAAGACACTTGTTCAATTTGTCACGTATTGTCACTGAACGTGAAACCACGAGGTTGCGAGCCAAATTCTTTAAACACACAGCCATGCCTTAACATGAATATCTTTAAGAATATTCAATTCGTTTACAAGCAAACAGACTCATTACGCTACGGTTTTTAGATGATCATCGCCATTTTTTTTGTTCTAGCGGTAAGAGAGCGAAACAATCTGTCACCGCTAGAACATAACGATGGTGATGGTCATCTAAGAAACATGGCGTAATGAGTCTGTTTGCTTGTAAACGAATCGAATATTATTATCATTCGATATAAAACTCACGAATGCATTTACGTAGCCGCTATGTTAGAGCGAAAAAACAAATTCTTATTTTGTTTTCTAAAATTTATCATAACCTCCAAACAGCCTCATGAATTGGAATGGCTCTTCCATCGCCTCTCCCTCACCACCCTCCAGGGAAATGCCTTATCTATTATATCCGCTGGGGGCACGGGGCGGCCAACACTTGGGCCCCATTTGCTCACAATAGTGAGAAATGGGGAGAACGGGAGATACGGAGGCAGGGACAGTGGGAGGTTGTTTCTTTTATGTTCGGATCCTGTATATGTATATATATATATCCTCTGCAAAATCCTACTTCAGGCCTCAAAAGTGGTGCAGCGGTGACCCTGGCTGTCTGATAGTTATGGTAGCGGGACTCATGTCCTGGCTATTGGTTCTAGAGATGATTCATTATCTTCTAGAGTTCAAAAGCTAGCTAAACTGAAGAGGTACCGGCCTGCCCGCCCAGCCAGTGGGATGGCGTCATCTTATTGTTAAAACAGCACGAAGAAAAGGGCCTCAGTGCCCTGCGCGTCAATCAGGCCACTCCACGACGGCGGAGTGCAACCCGAGCAACGAGAGGCTGCTAAGAATCAAAGGTTCCCGAAGGCCGCCAAAGAACAGGACTAACCTTGCCATATGCACCTACAACTGCAGGGCTTTGGCAGGAGGGGGGGGGGGGGCAAGGACTGAACCACCTAATGGAGGAGAAGAAGAAGATCAGGTGCGACGTGTTAGGGATGTGCGAGACCCGCCAGAAGAAGGAGGCGAGTTCGCGATGGCAAGATGGATGCGCCGTGAGACTCGGGAAAGCAGAGGGTGCCAGATCGGTCGGAGGTATAGGGTTCATCGTAAGCAAGGAATGGGCTTCGAGGGTCGCTTCTGGCCAGTTCATATCGTCACGGATTGGTGTACTGAACGTGAACCTCTCAGGGAAGGCCACCCTCAAGATCGTCCAGACCCACGCTCCCACAAGTGCCAGCGACGACGATGAAGTGGAAGAATTCTATCACCAGCTAGACAAAGTGCTAGCTGTGAAGTCCACTTACACCGTCGTGATGTGAGACTTCAACACAAAGGTCGAACAAGGACGGCCAGGGGAAGAGTATGTCGGAAGATTCGGCCTAGGAGAGCCAAATGAGAGAGGAGAGCGTCTGGTCACCATGGCGGAGGCGAGACGGCTCTACATCGGAAACAGCCTATTCAGGAAGAAGTAGGAGTATCGCCAAATTCTGAGCACCGAAACGAGATCGACAACATCTTGGTCGACAAGCGACGCATACTGCAGGACGTCTCCATCATAACGCCATTCAACACTGGCAGTGATCATCGTCTGGTGAGGGCGAAGGTCGTCATCGATCGGACGAGGGAGAAGAAGGCGCTGCATTTGGCGTCGAAGGGAGAACGCGCCGGGTCTTCAACGAGGCGCAGCTGCAGGAAGCCATCATGCAGGAAAACTGGCGTCAAGGAGACGGCATAGACGCTGACTACGACTCACTGATAAGGAAACTGGAGGAGTGCTTGAGGAAGGCTAAGGGTGGGTGCCCGAGGGAGCGGAAGGAAAGAGTCTCGGAGGAAACTATGAAGTTGCTTGAGAAGAGGAAGAATATGAAGAGGACACCTGAAGATCACCTCGAATATTCCATTCTCAGCAGAGTGATACGTCAACAACTGAAGAGAGACTTCGAGGCATACCGGATGGAGAAGCTCCTGAAGGCCGCAAAGGAAAAGAAGAGCCTCAAGAAATGCAAGAGGGACATGACAATGTAGAGATAAGATGTGATGCAGCTGGAGTACCGGTCAGCGATAAGAGTGAGGTGGAAAGGGTTTGCGAAGATTTTTACACCAAGCTCTTCAAGTCTGCCGGGAATGTGCAGCCGTTGCAGTTACTCCAACAGGAAGAACATGTGCCACCCATCCTTGTCGGTGAGGTCGAAAGAGCCGTCCGCTTGATGAAAAGCGGAAAGGCGCCAGGGAAAGACGGCATAACATCGGAGGTGTTGAAGTCAGGCGGAGAGCAGCTCTGGAAAATCCTCGCCGAACGATTCACACACTATCTGGACGAGGGAAGAATACCCTCGCAGTGGAAAGAGTCGAATACCATCCTGCTATACAAGAAGGGCGATAGAGAAGATCTGAAGAACTACCGACCCATATGCCTGCTGTCTCACGTGTACAAGCTGTTCACAAAGATAATCCTGAACAAGTTATCACGTCATCTGGACGAACAGCAACCGAGAGAGCAAGCCGGCTTCCGGAAGAACTACAGCACGATGGACCACATATTTACTCTGACACAACTGCTTGAGCGAGCGAAAGAGTACAAGATGCCTCTTTGCGTCGCGTTCGTAGACTACAAGAAGGCCTTCGACGGCGTCGAAATCAAGGCAGTGCTGAATTCGCTGCAGAGGCAAGGAGTGGAAGCGCAATACGTTCAACTGCCCAGGGAGGCGAGTTCCAGATGCACCACCGACATAGCTCTGCTGTCATCACCCGTACGAGTGCCGGTCGAGAAGGGAGTGAAGCAAGGAGATACGATCTCTCCAAAACTTTTCACCACGTGTCTCGAGCAGATCATCAGAGGCATTGACTGGCAAGGCGGTGTCAACACCAACGGCGAGATACTTACGCACCTCTGTTTCGCTGATGACATCGTACTCATCGCTGAAACCACGGATCAGCCTCAGACCATGCTGACGGAGCTCGACATCAAAAGCTCTGCAGTAGGCCTCAAGATGAACCGCATGAAAACGAAGTTCATGCGGTCCGACAACGTACCAACAGGTCGAATGGTGGTTGGCGGTGATGAAATAGAGGAGGTGGAGGAATACGTCTACCTAGGTCAAGAAGTGAACATGTACCGAGACATTGAGAGGGAGATCTCGCGGAGAGTAAGGGCCGTTCAGCGGCATAAGGGATGTGTTCAAGAGGAGGTTGGACAAGACCACCCGCGCCAACCTCTTCAATAGCACAGTTTTACATGCAATGTTATATGGCAGTAACACTTGGGCTACGAAGAGAGAAGGGCAGAGGCTGGTAACCGCTCAAAGAGCCATGGAGAGATCAATGCTAGGAATCTCGTTGAGAGAGCACATCACGAGCGAAGTCATCAGACAGAAGTCCGGCGTGAGGGACGTCATCACGGAATATATGCGCAGCAAGTTCAGATGGGCTGGACACGTCGCCCGGTTCACCGATAATCGGTGGACCCGCGCAGTTGCGATTGGGACTACATGGATGAGAAAATCACGATCCAGAGAGGAATGGACGGCGTGCTGTGACCAGCGGCGTCGAATGGACGCCCGACAGACTGGTCGGTCAAGGTGATCAAGGTGATATATATATATATATATATATATATATATATATATATATATATATATATATATATATATATATATATATATATAAGAGAGAATGAGTGTTTTCTTCTATCAGCATCTTTCAATTTATCGTTGTGTCTTGTCAATAATCTGTTTGGTGATGCTTCTTCGCTTTCTTTATCACAAACAGATTGAAATCTCAAAAATGTCTCTATTGTTTTATCTGGAAAGTCACATAACCTCCATGTGAGAATGCAAACATTACAGGACGTGGTTAGTAATAAAACCTTTAGGAATGGAACCCGTATTCTAATCAGCATTATGTTGATTTATCAGATGATATAAATATAATAGATATGTTATACCTCTGTTAGTTCCGACGACAAATGTCCCAGTTATCTGATCAATAGAACAAGAACAGTTGGCAAAGTGTTCTACAGGCACATGCACTCTTATGTAGTTTTGAGATAGATGCAGCCTGATGCACGGCATGAAAAAGTTGGCCTTTTCAATAACAAATACAACTTAATTTTTCCTGCACAATGGGTTTGAGAAACTCGAAAGAAACTATGGCGTTGAAGGTGACAAGGCACCCCGGCACCCCGGCACCCCGGGGAATCAAATTTATGTCCTTATATTCGTGAGCCGAACATCCTTATTACTACATCACGCAGTTTTATAGATAATTAGGTATTCTATCAGTAGGAAATATTTCCTAGCGAATTGAGTTCCTGTTATAAGATACTTTAGCTGTTAGGACTCTGTGATATATTTAACACTTCTTCTTTCTGAGAGGGTCGTGGTGGCAGAGTCCTCAAACACTCCTTCCAGCAGGTTCTGTCAGAAGCAACAGTCTCCAACTTATCCGGCTGGATCCCCAAAGCAAGACCAGCCAAGCTCATGGATGTTATCCAACCATCTTGCTTGGGGTCTACCCCTGGGTCTCCTGCCGGTTGGTTTTGCCCGTAAAATCTGTCCAGCTATTGTTTCCTGAGACATTCTAACCACATGTCCATAGTATCAGAGCTGTGATCTCTCAATTCGGAGAAGTAGTGGCTCTACCTGGAGTGACTCTCTGATCTCCGAGCTACGCACTTTATTGAGTAACGTTACTCCAAAGACCCTTCAAGTATTTCGGGGCCGTGTTTACGGGAAGCTGAATTAAGTGCAATAATTGCAGGAGCTGGTGCAGTAATGCACCAGCTTCAGCATTCAGTAATCAGAAGATGGGAGGTGCGTGTAAAAGACAAACTCGCTATTTTCAATTCTGTATTCGTGCCAACTCTTACCTATGGTCATGAATCTTGGGTAATGAGCGGAAGAATACGATCGCGAATTTCAAGTAGCCTAAATATTTAACTCTCGAACTCAAATGTTTCACACCGAACACTCTGTACCACATGAAATCACAATAGCAACACATTCTTAAAAAATAGAAAACGGCGCCACGACTGTGTCACATAGAATTATTCTCTTTAACTTACTACTGAATATTTTTACAACGATCTATTAAAGATAATACAAACATTTGCATTTCAAAAAAATATTTAAAATATTTCTGCTGAATTTTCTGAGAATGTTAAAACAAGACGTTCTTGAATGGTGAAAAACAACACTACAACTACATCACATAAAAACCTGTCCTCTAATGCTGTAAATATTCATAACTGTTTCTACTTTAGGCACAAGGCCAGCAATTCCCAGTGCATTACTGGTACTTTATTTTATCTACCCCGTAAGGATGAAAGGCAAAGTCAACCTCGGCGGGATTTGAACTCAGATCGTAAAGGGACGTAACTATGCTGGAAAGCATGGCGTTCGATCCTCTACCGATACTGCCAATCCACCGCCCTAAATCTACCGATACTGCCAATCCACCGCTGTAAATATTCATAACAATCTGTCCATGTATTTTAATTCATGTTAGAAAATAAAATTGCAGACAATAAATAAATTTACAGTTGTATAAATAACATTACAAATATTGATGGAAATATGAAAGAAAAAGAAAACATAGAAAAATGGATTAAAACAAAACCAAGAACGAACAGAGTGGGAAAGAAGGGATAAAGAAAGATAGATCTGGCTGTATAGGAAAGTAGCAGAAAGGACTATAGGTGACATAAATGAGAGGAAAGGGATGGGAAAAGCAAAGACTAGAAGGCCACGAAAGAAAGGGAGGGAGAAGGGAGATGGTGATGGGTCTCTATAGCTGGGCGGGGGTGGTTTTGGGACTGTGCCGCGGACAAAAGTGCAAAGCCACCCAATTTCACGGGATTCCTTCCACAAATGGGCTGCTGACGATTCGATTTTACGGAGGCGCTCGACAATATGGGGTTCGCGGACGCCCGAGGTCTCGAGTAAGGATATTTTGAACATTTGAATTAACAAACCAGCAAGAGACCCAGGGGTAGACCCCAAGCAAGATGGTTGAATAACATCCATGATCTTGGCTGGTCTCTCTTGGGGATCCAGCAGGATCAGTTGGAGATGGTTGCTTCTGACAGGACCTGCTGGAAGAAAGGAGTGTTTGAGGACTCTGCCACCACGACCCTCTCAAGAATAGGTAGGCGAAGAAGAAGGATAAAAAGAAGAGAAAAGAAGAAAAAGAAGAAGTAAAAGAAAAAAAAGAAAGAAGAAAAAGAAGAAAAAAGAAGCAAGATGAAGAAGAAAGAAAAAGAAGAAAAAGGAAAAAATAAAAATAAAAATAAAGAAGAAAAAAGAAGAAAGAAGAAAAAAGAAGAAGAAAAAAGAAGAAGAAAAAAGAAGAAAAAAGAAGAAAAAAGAAGAAAAAAGAAAAAGAAGTAGGGGAGTAAAAAGAAAAAAAAAGAAAAAAGAAGAAAGAAGAAAGAAGAAAGAAGAAAAAAGAAGCAAGATGAAGAAGAAAGAAAAAGAAAAAGAAAAAGAAAAAGAAAAAGAAAAAGAAAAAGAAAAAGAAGAAGAATTAACAAATCTGTTTTAGATACTTTCTGCCAATTCATTACAAGATGTTAAGAGTTAATTAATAGTACAACTTCTGGTGTCTTTTTCTCAATAAATTCTCATTATTATCTTTCCTAAACTCTCCAATCCTAAAACAATGAATATTTCATATTTTTTACCGGCTTCAGCTAATCTTTCTAATGGATGCATTAACAGTAAATGAATCAATGAATTGCATTACAATACATTAATTATTCAAATATTTGACATTAACATACATTCATAGCATTTAAACATAAGTTAGACGCCTTTCGTGTCTTCTTTAACTTTCATACATTCGTGATGGCCAATTAAACTGCATAATAATCTAATATTCACAGATAACAATATGGCCATCCTTAGAAGATATTCTACTCCAATCAAATTACATTGACATTTTAGGCCACAATGTCACCTCATTATCATCAGACAGTCAACCAGCGTGAGAGCGGTGGATTGGTAGTTGAAATTCAGGTTAACTTTGTCTTTCATTCCTACGGACTCGATAAAATAAAGTACCAATAATGCACTGCGGTCGATTTAATGGCCGTTCCCTACCTGAAATTGCTGGCCTTATTCCTAAACTAGAAATCATTATCACCAGGCATCATTTATTCATTTACTTATTCATTTATTTTAGTTTTACGCCGCCATGACTCTAAGCGTTCTTTGGGTATTTAAACCTGGCAGATGCCATCGTTTTCTAGATCTAAACTCAGATAATGTCTTCCAGAAAAGGAGGAGACGGAGAGAAAGTAAAAACTACTTTATCGGCCTCGATAAAAGTAGTTTTGACTTCGATGGGATTTGAACTCATGTTGATATTTGTTTCATCTCGCATCCATCTATTTACTTTTCCTGGCCGTTCTTATAATTTAACATCTATCTATCTATCTATCTATCTATCTATCTATCTATCTATCTATCTATCTCTCTGCCTGACGCGTGGAACATCAACGGTAAGATTTTTTGTAAATTTATATACGAAAAACAGAACAAATTGTTTGAAAAAACATATTATTTTGTAGATTAACCTCCAAGCTGAATTGTCAGCTGGGTGGAAATCACATTTTTCGCCCCTTTAGGGGCAAAATTCAATTTAAAAATTGTTTTAAAACATCAAATTTTGCCAACTATAAACATAAATAACACGAAGGGAACGCTCGAGAACGTCGACAGAGAAAAGAGAGAGAAAGAGGCAGATTTTAACGTTATATCTGCTTCTGTTACTATGGACGTCGTCATAGATACGACTGTCAACAAAGGGAAAAAAATATTGCCACTTGAAGATTGTACAATTTCTACCGTCGAAGCGGAGAGAAATGAAAACTCAGGAACCCATTAACATACATACACAGGAAAAAGTCAACATCAACAACTCCACAGATACATCTACACATAAAGTTTCACCTCGTCAAGGAACTGAGATTTCCAACACCGAGGCTAACAACGATAACAACAACAACAACAACAACAACAACAACAGCAACACCACACAAAAAAAAATGTCTTTCACTGAAACAGTGAACAAAAAACAAGATTTTATAAATCTTGACATCTCCAATGCAAGAGATATGCTCCAGCAAGGGAGAAAATGTGTAACTTTCGAAGAGAAAGGTGGGTTAGAATTAAAAGAAGACGCAGTTCGAAGAACAGTGATCTTTAGGACTGTATTCAATACCACGAGAAAGCCGATATTTGTTAGTCAAACAGATATAGAAGCTACTTTCAAGGAAATTCTAGCAATTATCGACTTTCTCCAACAAGGAAAACAGTACGGAAGTGTTTCCGTACTATTTAAAAGCGAGGTACTCGCCCAAAAACATTCTGTGACACCAATAGTGTCAAAAGCATTCACCTTTTTCAGTACATACATGGGAAAACGACCCCCCACCCACCCACCCCCAAAAAATATATATACCTCCAAACATTAACATCTGGAGGATTTTAGCTGGCTTCGTAGAGCCAGAAACTGATATGATTCTTTCGATACGAAAGTCTATTCGACAAAGGTGGGCGGGTAATGATTTGGAGATTCTATTGCAAATGAGGCCGGAGAGAATCTCCAAAATACCCGTCTTGTAATGTCCCATTTTTTGTAGGCCTTTGTGGCAAATAAAGAAAGATATCTATCTATCTAACTCCTGGGGAGTCGTAGAGTCGCCATATTAACATACGGCGTTTCTTGGGCACTTTTAAACCTGGCGGAGCCCATCTCCTCTTTAGCCCTGAATATTATAGATTTCGTCCAGAAAGAATAGAGAGAAAGGAAGTGATAAAGAGATATAGATGAAGAATCAACCCCAGTACATGACTGGTTATTTTTTGATCAGCCATGAATGAACCAGAAGCAAACTTGACCTCAGCGGGATTTGAAATCAGAGAGCAGAGAGCCGAAATTTATACTACAAAGCATTTTATTCGATGTTCTCTCTCTCTCTCTCTCTCTCTCTCTCATATATATATATATATATATATATATATATATATATATATATATATATATAGAGAGAGAGAGAGAGAGAGAGAGATTGTTTCCGAAGAAGACGGTCTGATCGAACCTACATATGAGGTCTGATTGTATACGGTTATATAACTGCTATAGATCAGACAATATGTCAATGGAATCAACCCTCCGAAACGATCGTAAAACAATGATATGAATAGGTAAAATAACTTCGTTGTTTTTATTTTCATTGTTAATTCAATACCTAATATATATATATATATATATATATATATATATATATATATATATGTGTGTGTGTGTGTGTGTGTGTGTGTGTGTGTGTGTGTGTGAGAGCGCGCGCGCGTGTTTCTATATATTTACCTACTTCCCTAAATACTAACCTACCTATATATTTATCTATCTAACTAGCCATGTACCGCTACCATCTCCTCCCCCTCTATCTCCCACTCTATACACTGTTTTTTCTCTATTCTCATACTTATAACATTATCGATATCAGACATCGTGTGAAACTAATGATATCTATTCATCTCAACTCATAGAAAGAAAATCCTGATATCACCTAATTTTTTAATGCATATGTAATTAAGAATCTGGTGAGAATAGCGAGGTCAGCTAAGCTATCATCTACAGAAAGACGCAATATTTATACATAGTTTAGGGGGTGGATTGGCAGTATCGGTAGAGAGTCGTCGGACATCATGCTTTGCAGCGTAGAGTTACGGCCCTTTACAGTCGGAGTTTAAATCCCACCGAGGTTAACTTTGCCTTTGATCCTTACGGGGTCGATAAAATAAAGCATCAGTAATGCACTGGGGTCGATTTAATCGACTTTTCCCCTCACCCCGAAATTGCTGGCCTTCTGCCTAAACCAGAAACCAATATTTATACATAGTTTGAATTCATTCTGACGAAATTTCCAGATATCCGCAAGATCGGAACCATAGCTGCCCGTCTGAGGAAGGAGTCTCGTGAGGTGGGGTGGCTGTTGCAGCGGATGTCGCTAGCCATTGTCCCAGGGGCGCAGTCCTGACACCGCTGCGCTTTATGCCCAGAACCCATCACCCTCTCCCTCTTCCCCGCCTTTTCTTTTGTGGCCCAACAGTCATTTCTTCCCCCTCCTTTTCCTCTCATTTATGTCTTTTATAGTCCTTTCCTCTCATTTCCCACGCAACCAGATCTGCCCTTCTTTACCCTTTCCCCATTTGTAATGTTATTTATAATAATTCATTTATTTGACTTTTTAAAATATAATCAACTAAACATTAACGAAAAATTATATATAATCTCCACTGTGCGCATATAATGGACACTCATGGCTTAGTGGTTAGAGAGTTGGATTCGCAATCATGAGTTTGCGAGTTCAATTCTCTGACCGGGTTATTTCACGTTGCTTCTTAGACCGGTAAATAGTATCAGCAATGGAAAGATCAATGGAAATATTGTTTCCTTGGTCCGATTTGCCGAGGTTTACCCCACTCGACAAGCGAATGAAGTCTAGGATCTCGTTTCCTCTCATATTCGAACAGTTAAGATGTTGAGGCGGCGGAACTAATAGGTCTCGGATTCGATTCCATTACGTGGCATTTTCGGCAAATATCATTTAACATAGTCTCGTCTCGAAATACATATTGTGAGTAAAATTGGGTAGACGAAAACTGTTTGGAAGCTCGTCGAATGGACTGCAATTGTAATTCGAAGGGGAAGCTTTTTGAGACAGTGTCGTGCTGAATCTTCATAAAGGTGACATTAACCATTTACATGTTAATTAGACAGGTTGACTGTTCTGTTGATAGGAACAACTGGAACACTGATCGCCGAAAGCAACAGACGTCTATTCCATTCTTTTCATATATTTCATTACATTCCAACTTTCAAAATGTTTAAATGGAAAATAGCATTGTTAAAATATTAATTTAATTCGTGTCCAAATTTACAGAAATAAATATTAGCATACATTCTATAGAATGTACACAATGCAGATTTGGGTACACAAGAGATGTAGTGGGATAGCAGGCAAACTATCAAGTAGGGAAAACTACATAGCAGTAGATGTTCAGGGACATTTGACAGTAGAAGTCGCAGTGCTAGACATTTTTCAAATGCAGGTAGGAGATATAGAGGTGGTTGATAGCTTCCAGTACCTAGGTGATAAGATTAGCAAGGGAGGAGGGTGCTCCGAGACCATAGTATCTAGAATAAGGACGACCTGGAAGAAGTTTAGGGAGCTGCTTCCTCTGTTGACAAAGAAGGGTTTCTCCCTGCGTACGAAAGGCCAGTTATATGATGCCTGTGTGATATGCGCGATGGTGCATGGTAGTGAGACATAGGCAGCTACTGCAGAGGATATACGACGGCTGGAGAGAAATGAAGCAAGCATGCTCCGTTGGATGTGCAATGTCAATGTGCGTGAACGACCCAGCATGGATGTGTTGAGAGAGAAACTGTGTATAAGAGGGATAAGCTGTAGTGTGTGGGAGAGAAGACTGTGATGGTATGGACATGTGATGTGCATGGAGGATGACCGCTGGGTAAAGAAGTGCCAAGACATCCCAGTGGAAGGGAGACACAGTAGAGGAAGACCACGAAAATCATGGGTGGAGGTGGTGAGAGCTGACAGATCACTGAAACTCAAGGAGGAGATGACGAAGGACCGTGACGAATGGAGAGATTCTGTGCGGAATAGGACTCGTCCCACCCTTGCAAGCAGGGAAAAGCGGACGTAAAATGATGAAAATAATGATGATGATGATTTAATTTGGTTTTAAATTACGAAAATGCTATTTTGCCGGTAAAATAGACAAACGTGCTTATTGTATGCGATATGTATATATTTATTTACCACACCACATTAATACTTATAGTTGTTAATTTAATACAGAGGGAGAGGGGGGTACAGAGGGATGGAGAGAAAGCGAGAGAGAGAAAGAGAGAGAGGGAGAGAGGGATGGAGAGAGAGAGAGTATGGTTGTATGGAAGAAGGACAAAGGAAGAAATGATAAACAAGACATGATGCATTCTAAGACACAAAATATAGGAGTCGTATAAATATAGTAAATAAATTAAGAAAATATTTTTATTCGCCACCTTATATATATTTCTGTTGGCTACAACGACAGAATTGTATGACTCTAGATATATTAACTGGAGTTTGTGTCTCAGCATTGTATCACATTCTTTATATCTTATGTCTCCAGTTCTTCCATCTAACTGTATTTAATCTATGGATATTGACAGAGAACAGGTATATCTTTAGAAATAACATATTAATGCAGCGACACCTGTAATAATGGTTTCTGATTTAGACACAATGGTAACAATTTGGGGGGAGGGGAAGTCGATTAAATCGACTCCAGTGCGTGACTGGTACTTTATTTTATCGACCCCGTATGGCTGAAAGGCAAAGTTAACCTCGGTGGGATTTGAACTGAGAACTTAAAGGGCCATAACTCTATGCTGCAAAGCAAGGTGTCTGACGCTCTACCGATTCTGCCAATACACCACCTGTAATAATTGTTTCTACTGTTGGCACAAGGTCAGCAATTACCCAGTGTATTACTGGTACTTTATTTTATCGACCCAGTAAGCATGAAAGGCAAAGCTAACCTCGGCGGGATTTGATCTCAGAATGTAAAGGGCCGTAACTATGCCACAAAGCGGTGTTCAACGCTCTAACGATACTGTTAATCCACACCTGCAATAATGCTGAACGTACAGTGTGTTCTCTTTTTACGCGAAATCGCTTTCGTGAACGCGGCGCGTAAAGCAAATCCGCGTAATTCAAGCCTAATCTACATATATAAGAGAGATGTTTATTGGTTGGCTGGTTGAATCACACGAAAACTACACACACACACACACAAATACATACACACACATCTAAGAGAGAGAGAGAGAGAGAGAGAGAGAGAGAGAGAGAGAGAGAGAGAGAGAGAGAGAGAGAGAGACCGTTATACAGACAGAGATACAATTAAAGTGTTAGTTATTCAGAGAGAGAGATAGAGAGAATGACGTCCCACGAAAGTCTAGAAACGGCTTAAACTATAGATCCTTTGATCTATAAGAAGGTTTAATAATATTGCGCTAGCTTTTATAAAGTAGTTTTACAATCTTTGATACTATTTGAAATTAATCTACCCTCCAGCTTTTATCCATATACTACTTACAGTCCGTACTAACGAAACTAAACATTTCAGAAGCAATGTTATGAGGTATATTGCTGTGTTCCAGATGACGTCCTTTGGAGCTGAAAAAGATCATACTGACTATCGTTATTTCACAACATTTAAAATCCAAGGCCAATGCTACCATTTAATCGGCAGTGTACTCCTCCAGCCAAATACGGAAGTTTTATGATTGTTATGTTTATGTCTCTCACACACACTTACACACACACACATTACGGTCTCACCTCATACCAGACAACACATCCAATACAGTCATTTTCTCTTTTATCCGTCTTCTCTTAACTGTTCTCCCGGGCGAAGCCGGGTATCTCAGCTAGTTTTCTGATAAATAAATCAATCAAATGCCACACGCGTTATAGCCTATTATTCGCGGAAAGTGAATATTTAATACATTTTTTTCAAGAAGCGTTTAAGCGAATTCGCATAATTCAAGTTCACGTAAAAAAGCGAACAGACTGCATTTCGTTTTTGCAGACCAGGATGGTACACCATATATACCAGGATTAACTGATATATGAACCATCATGCAAACCAAGGAATGAGTGTTGATAAATTGATGGTGTGTATAAGAGAATCTATATAGATCATGTTGATTAAGAACATTTGTAAATGACTAAAGATAAGAATTATATTTTAATAATTTATGTCTCGGAGACAATTATATAAATGTTCAGCATATACCCTCATGTCCTTAATAATCGCCCCCTCCCCCCCTCTCTCGCTTATTAATTTTTCAGATTTTTTCTAACCCACTTCCGTTTGTATTCCAACCTCTTCCCCCCTCATTAAATTTTGCTAATCTATCTCCAGCGAAATGTTATTGTAAGTGATTCATATTGATGCAGCAGCTGGAGAATCTAATACTTGTTTCTACTTTCGGCACAAGGCCAGCAATTATCCCAGTGTATTACTGGTACTTTATTTTATCGACCCTGTAAGGATGAAAGGCAAAGTTAACCTCGGCGGGATTTGAACTCAGATCAGAAAGGGGCGTAACTCTGTGCTGCAAAGCCTGTTGTCCGACCCTCTACCGATACTGCCAAACCACCACCCTCAACATAATTGTTTCTACTTTTGGCACAAGGCCAGCAATTACCCTAGTGCATTACTGGTACTTTATTTTATCGACCCCGTAAGGATGAAAGGCAAAGTTAACCTCGGCAGGATTTGAACTCAGACCATAAAGGGGCGTAACTATGCTGGAAAGCATGGCGTCCGACCCTCTACCGATACTGCCAATCTAATAATAATTTTGTTTTATATGACAAAAAAAGAACATTACAAGAAATCCCATATTTACATACAATTACCGACCCCCGACCCCCGTTTATTCCAAACCCCTGCCCCGGTTATAAGAATTTAAGCAAATGTGCAATCACCCCCTCCCGCTTATTACAACCCCCTATTATTTGGGACCCGAGAGTATGCACAAATGATATACAGAATTAAATGTATATGATTAGACGTCGAGAAATAATTATCTAAAGGGGAAAATATAGGATATTATGACAGGAAAATGAACTTCTTATTGTAGCAACATGACTGAGATAAGAGAGAGAGAGAGAGAGAGAGAGAGAGAGAGAGAGAGAGAGAGAGAGAGAGAGAGAGAGAGAGAGAGAGAGAGAGAGAGAGAGAGAGAGTGTGTGTGTGTGTGTTTAGATTTTAAAACATTACATACAGAAGATATATAAACATATATACAAAAACACATGGAGTCTTATTGTGGCTGAAGGTGCCAACATTGCAGGTTAGCTGTGTCAATAGATTAAATACTAGATACCATATCTTTAGCTTTTTTTACCCCAAACAGCCTGACTTTGACCCTGGTTCTACGATACAAAACTGTTTATTTTAATCTTTTTATATTTATCAAAAACCTATCACAATTTTATCTAAGGGCTTTTGTTAATTTATACTCCAAACGCCATCTTAAAATTTAGTTATTTTCAAAATAATTTGAAAATCATGTACAACTGTTTTTAATGAGAAATATGCTAAAGAAAGGGTTAAACAGTATTTTTATATAGTATATATGTTAAACAGTATTTTCATAAGATATATATTTCAAACATTATTTTCATAAGATATATATGTCAAACATTATTTTCATAAGATATATATGTCAAACATTATTTTCATAAGATATATATGTTAAACAGTATTTTCATACGGTACACAAACCAGTAGTGTCATAAGGTTATATTAAACAGTATTTTCATACCGTACACAAACCAGTAGTGTCATAAGGTTATATTAAACAGTATTTTCATAAGGTATATATATATATATATATTAAACAGTATTTTCATATGGTATATATTATATAAAAAAGTATTTTCATAAGGTATATATGGTAAACAGTATGTTTATAAGGTATAAACAGTATGTTAAACTGTATTTTCATAAGGTATATATGTTAACCATTTAACATTTACATTACTCTATATATACTATCATATTTTCATGGTAAAGGCTTTACCTCACATAATATCGAATCAATGAGATTTTGATATTATTTATTTTGAGAAAAATACCTTAACATCAGTATAAGTGGCTGATTACAGCTGGTTTGAACAGAAAAAAGTGAGAGAATTCTGGCCGGATATGGCCGGTTTAAATGCTACAAGGTTAAACAGTGTTTTCATAAAACATATATGCTAAACAGTATTTTCATAAGATATACAAAGCAGTGTTTTCATAAGATATATGTGAAGTTATTATATTCGACAAAGGCAGTCTTTGGTTCTATCTGTTGGGTATTTGTTTTTCACAAGCTATTCCATTAGTTTTCTTTATAAAGATAAGAAATTTGCCGGGAAAAGCATTTATCATATCGATTTATAACCATATTTACAAACATTTTAAATGTTCTAATGTATTTTGAGAAACATTTTGCATTCTTCTTCAACATAAATATTAAATATTCAATGATTTTAAGGAGTAGGCGGTATATATTATTCTTTCCCTCTCATACAATAAATAGCTGTTATTGTGATGATTGCGGCTCAGAACAATACACAATGGAATACGGTGATTTTCTTTTTACTCTGCAATATAACACACTGATCTAGATACAAAATATCTCTAACTTTATTCCCTTTATATTATATCCGCCATCCAACAAAGTATGAATACAGAGTGTTTATAAATCTGTTGGCACCTTTAAGCGTTAACAGATTTCGATGTCCACCTGATCTATATCCGCCGCCAATAGCATGTTTATATATTCCATGCACAGCAGCTCTTATATATAACGTTCAATGTGAATGTCATCTTTCTTGGCATTTAGGAAAACCAATATATCAACTTGTTGAAAATATGTCTGGGTTGTTAATTAATAATAATAACTTATAATGAATTATTAATAACAAACAATGTTACTTCTGACTGAGTCGAAGCGAGAGTATATTTAAATACATATAAAATGACAAAAACACATCGCTAAAACAGCCATTAAAACAGCTAGATGTTGTCAAAGACAGTGGTGGGCACAAATGCCAGAGAGGACAGAGACCAGTGGCCTCTTATCGAGATGAAGCGAGAGTGTATTTAAATACATTGCCATTGGTTTGCGTTGGTTTTTGCTTCAGTATATTTCATATTTCTATAAGTAATTCAGCTGGCAATCAATGTTTATCATTGATTGGCCAACAGTTAAAAATATAAATATAAATATAGTTTCTCAAAGTTCTTTTGTCACACAACTGTGACATCATCAGTGATGTTATTATGTTTCCTTCCTTTAGAGCGGTGGATTGGCAGTATCGGTAGAGCGTCAGACACCAGGCTTTGCAGCATAAAGTTATGGCCCTTTACATTCTGAGTTCAAATCCCGCCAAGGTTAACTTTGTTTTTCATCCTTACGGGGTCGATAAAATAAAGTACCAGTAACGTACTGGAGTCGAAATTACTGGTCTTGTGCCTATACTAGAAATCATAGTTTCCCCCCATTGTATTGCTGTAATGCTTGAGTATGTTTTATTATATATTTCTGGCAATATTATAACAACATGACCCTCCCCAAATATAACACTCTGTATTATTTTCCTTTTTCTAAATGAACTAAACATGAAAAGAACAGTCGAGAACAATGTTAAATAAAGTACATGGACTGGTTTCATTCTGCAACAACGTGTGTACATTTCATTCCTCTGGTCTCAGTTAAAATAACTTTCAGTCCACTCAACTTGATATTCTCCTTCGAGGCTTGTTTCAATATTTGAAATCTCTAATATTTCCATTCCGTAAAACATTTTAATACGTTCGATAGAGCGACAATGTGAAAGAATTACGGAAGTGGATATCGGCGTTTCGTTTCGGTCTATGCTCCATTTAAAGCCCTGTTATAAAGTGCTACCTATCATTATACATACCCCGACAGAAATATTTCTGCTCGAACTATCGGCTTTCAGAATATATATTTCTTTAATCAGGTGTTTTTGATGGGAAGGTCTCGCGGGGAGATGGAGATGGGGAGTTTAACAGGAATGCTGAGGAACAGTAGTAGCGTTATGCTGTTCTTGAGGAACTTATAATGTTTTGTAGTGTAGAAGGAGTTAATCTGCCAACATTTTAAAGTAACATGCACATGATCAGTTAAATGATCTCTTAAACTATGTCTTCTGTGTGAGCAGCCATTTACGAGCGACCTCGGGTTAAGTCCTATCACATTATAGTATTTATTTCTTTATATTTGTATTATTTCTGAACAGAAATGTTTAAATTATCTTATATGACACACATTCGTTTCATTTTGTGAATTATATTGATCGTTAGGTCGTCTGTTTAAAACTGCATCAGTATTTGTTCCGTTTCACTGCGTTCTGTGTTCAAATACCAGCCAGATAAATTTTGCCTCTCACAATTCGAAGTCGATAAATAAAGTATTAGTCCAGTCCTTAGATCGATTCGTCTACAATCTCTATATCACACCTATCTTGTTCTCTCTCTCTCTCTCTGACACACACACACACACACACACACACACACACACACACACACACACACACACACACACACACACACACACACACACACACACATATATATATAGGAACGAGTAGGACCCCGACGGCTGAGCTCAAGCCGTTTCGACGGCTAATTCCTTACCACATTTCTTCCGTTATATATATATATATATATGGTAAAATAGTCAAGACCACGACGGCAGAGCTCAAGCCGTTTCTGGTCCAGTCCAGAAATAGCCGTCGAAACGGCTTGAGCTCTGCCGTCGGGGTCTTGACTCTTTTCCTATTACCCACTCTACTACCCAAAGTATCGAGTAGTCTGGTGCGTTATGGTCCACCTGGTTCCTTAACACACTTCCTTCGTTATATATATATATATATATATATGCAGAGGTTATATTTAATTTTAAAATGTTTTATAACTGATATAAAGCACTCAACAATGTATGTGGAGTAAATACACAATTATATTAATAAATGGAAACTATATTTATAAAACCATATTTATTTTATTATACATATTTCAAGGGCAACCAAGGCAAATTGTGGTGCGCTTTCATCAGATAAAATTCAATACAGATTTGTTTTATAAATAAATATTGACATACCCGCAAAAAAAGACAACCTTAACGGTTGGAGCTTCCTGGATAGTGGAGGTAATACATTTATTGAGGGTAATACAAAATTATGAGTGAGTATGCAAATGAGTGTTCGAAAGGTTGAAAAGATAACGGTTTATTTAAATTAAACTGTTAGAAGAAGATGATATGTAAGGGAGAGAGAAAATAAAATAGAAAAAAGAAAAAAAAGAAAAAAAGAAAAAAAAGAAAGGAGAAAAAAAGAAGAGGAAAGAAAGAACGATTATATATATTGATAGTGAAAATAGAGTGCATGAAGAGATAAATATAGACAGCGTAAGTATATCTAAAAGAGAGAAGAAATGAGAATAACGTGGAAGAATAATATTTATAATGCAGGATTCATTACGTTTTGATTATAATACTTATAATGATAGGTTGAAAAATTAGATTAAAATTAAATTATAATTAAAAATTAGAAATCAAAATTAAAGATTAAAATTTACCTTAATATTAAAGATTTCATTTAATAATTTAATATTAATAATTAGTTTAAATGTTAAGGATTATAAATTATTTAAATAATTATATAGTATTTTACATTAGAGCAAAAACTAGTATAGTTTATTTTATTAAAAGTTGTAAGTCAAAATTTAAACATCCAAATAATTCTAAATTTATGAAAAATTTACGAGAGTTTACAAAGGAATAACCACTTAGTTATATTATAAAAACAGGAAGGAGGTGTAAAGGAAGTTAGAAGTGATTTTTAAGAACTCAGATGACTAAGGATTAAATGTTATAAAGTTAAAAAGTTAAACATTTTTTTTATCTTAAGAATATAATTAAAACATGAACCATATGTTATTTTATACGAAGTCATACATTTACTTGCTATAAAGTTAAAACATTAACATTAGAATTAAAACATTAAAAAAGTTATCTTAAGAATATATTTAAAGCATAAACCATAGGTTATTCCACATATATATAAAAAACCTATATATAAAAATCATGTTTTTCCACATATATATAAACATTAAAAACGTTTGGAGATATAAAAATATAAAAATATAAAAATATTGGAAGGTATGAAAATAATGGTTTTTCTATATCTTTCAAAGGAATTTTCAAAAGATTTTTCCTAAAACCTTTCGTAAGTTTTTCAAGAAAAAAAAATTTCTTAAAGGAGTTACAAGCAGTCATATAAATTTTTTTTATAATCTATCGATAGGTGTAATAATTTAAAGTATATAGTATATATATATGTGGAGTAGAGATATGAATCATATATAGATATAGAAGACATATATTACATTTTATATATATATTTAAAAGTTGAGTTTAAACGATGTTTGCAGGAACTGAATAAATTATTTCTCAAATTAATAGAGTTCTTACTTTTTAGTATAAAGAGGTCTATGGAGCTCTCATCAAGGAGATCTTTGAGTCTCCTTTCCCACCATACCATAAAAAGGTTGGCAACGTCACCAGCTATGCTGACGCCCATGGCTGCTCCCTCATTTGGGGTGTAGATCTTCTCGTTGAATTTGAATATGTGGCCCTTTAGGGTAGTTTTAATACTAGCCCCTATATGCGACCATTTTTCTTACCTGATCATTGTTTTGGTGGGGCCGTATGGATTTGGTCCACCCAATCCACCTTCCCATGGGAGTCATTTTTACCATTGAGGTTATGGTGGAGGGTCTACCGCTTATGGGTCTACTGGGGCAGAAACAGCTAAGGTCATGGTTGTCTAGGTAGTCAGTGTCATAGGTAAGTCTAAGTAGGAGGCCCAGTTCGTCTGTGTCGACGTCGCAGAACACCACCTCACTCTCACTGATCATCTCCACACATTTTTCCACAACAAAATCAAGGTTAATGGATGGGTATAGTGATACCACGGCCATACTGCCTATTATGCAATTGGATAGGTTTTTGTTTTTGTTGCACTCACTGATTCTGCTGAGGAGGTCCTCTGTACTGTCACTATACATCTGGGAACATCTTGATTATGGGGCGTATAACCATTGAGAGAAAGTAGGAGATCCTGTAGTTGCTAGCGATATTGGCTCCGCATACAGGTCTTATTGGTGGTCCTGTTGTCGGGTCGTCGACTGTCTTATGATCCTTGCGGAGCCCATACAAGGGTGGTATGTCATTGTTAGACGCCTGGAAGTTGTTGGCAGTGCGTCGGCTTTAGGATGTCGGTCCACATCATCATGTGAGCGTTGAGGATCTTCTCTCTCCCCTCATGTATTTGGTGTGTAATTTCGCTCGTATTGGTGATGTGAGGTTTGCATAGCCTTGATGTAGTTCGTCATGGTGTCTATTGACATCTACCAGACTTATCCGTGGGTAGACATACTACCTCACCATCCCTTGTGCGGCGTGAGGCTAACTAAGCCTTCTACAGGTTTCCTTCCAGGTTGTTGGACCTCTGGTCTGCTTTGTCGCTTAGTATATCGGTCTACTATGTGTCGTATCTTATTTCTAACTATGGTGAACTGTGCCTCTGTCTCGTCATCTATTTGTTGTGATATATTAAAAACCTCGCAAAACACACACACACACACACACACACACACACACACACACACACACACACACACACACACACACACATATATATATATATATATATATATATATATATATATATATATATATATATATATATATATATATATATATATATATATAAATATATATATATATATATATATATATATATATATATAAATATGTATATATATATATATATATATATATATATAATATATATATATATATATATAATATATATATATAATATATATATATATATATATATATATATATATATATATATATATATATATATATATATATATAATATTATATATATATATATATATATATATATATATATATATATATATATATAAATATGTATATATATATATATATATAAATATGTATATATATATATATATATATATATATATATATATATAATATATATATATATATATATATATATATATATATAAATATGTATATATATATATATATATATATATATATATATATATATATATACAATATTAAATAAATGGAAAACTATATTTATATATATATAATATATATATATATATATATATATATATTATATATATATATATATATATATATATATATATATATATATATATATATATATATATTATATATATATATATATATATATATATATATATATATATATATATATATAAATATGTATATATATATATATATATAAATATGTATATATATATATATATATATATATATATATATATATATATATATATATATATATATATATATAAATATGTATATATATATATATATATATATATATATATATATATATATATACAATATTAAATAAATGGAAAACTATATTTATAAAACCATATTTATTTCATTATATATATTTCGGGGATATCATATTAACAATATGCTATGCCTTCATCAGACAAAATACAATATAAACAGTTTTATAGATAAATATATTCGACATACCGTAATAAACATCAACTTCATTTGAAGAGGTTTACGCTAGCAGTGAAAATACAGAGAGAAAGAAAGAGAGAAAGAAAAGAGGGAAAAACGAAAGAAAGAAAGACAAAACGAAGAAAAGGAAGAAAAAGAAGAAAAAGAAAAAGAAGAAATGCATGGGACAAAATAGAGAGATGGAAAAATAGATAAAGCGAAGAGCTTCATGTAAAGAGACAGAAAGAGATATATATATATAGAGAGAGAGAGGAAATAGAGATAGATACATATATATATATAGAAAATTATGTAGTGGGAGGTCATTTTGAGTAAGTGTATCAATGATACATTTATTTATTTATTTATTTATTTATTTATTTAGCTCAAGTATTAATGTAAGGGAGATATATAGAGAGATATAGAGAGATATATAGAGAGAAAAAAATTTAAAAATAGCCAGACATATTCGAGGCGTAGAAAACCCTATGTTTTAATGTATTAGTATTTATAAAACTTACACTATATTGTAAATATCAGTATTCCTGAATGAAACAAGTATTCACAATGTGTGAAAATTCATTATCTTATGTTTAGTTTTAAAAATTCATATGTCTATGTGACAGCTACAAACATCAATGTGAATCCAACTGATTCACTCCGCAAACTCTAGGTTACCGGAAAACATTCTCAATGTGGTATAAAAATTTGAGCGTATTATTATTCTTGCGATTACTCTACAAGATTATCTATCAAGCAGAAATAGAGAGCAGATTTCAATATACTAATCGAAAATATATATTATATTATAAACAAAGATAACAATAATAATAATAATAATAAGTAAAAATATATAAAAATATGGAATAGAAAACTAAAAAAATATTACGAAAGAATATTACATAATAAAAATATTGCATATTAAAAATACTACGTATTGAAAAATATTACGTATTAAAAATTTACATATAAAAATATTAAAAATAAAATAAAAAAATAAAAATATTATAGAATACTACAATACTAAAAGAATAAAAATAAAAATAAAAATAAAAATAAAAATAAAAATAAAAATAAAAATAAAAATAAAAATAAAAATAAAAATAAAAATAAAAATAAAAATAAAAATAAAAATAAAAATAAAAATGAAAATAAAAATAAACCACAAAGAACAACCCTTCAAAGTTAATTGACAATATATTGCCAAGTTCATTACAAGACAAAGCCAAAAATTATCTATCAAATCACATCTAGCAAAGAATATCGCAAAAAAAGATTATGATGTCCAATAATGTCTACATATGTTCCTATATTTAATATAGAAGTTTATCTAGTGTAAGGTTAATTCAAAAAATTTGGAGCATCGGCTTTTAGGGTAGCTTAATTTTTCATGAGGAATGTTTAGACAAAAAAAAAATAAAAAAAAAAATAAATAAAATAAAATAAACAATAAAAAGAGTAAAAAGAGGGAATCAAAGATTTAGGAATCAAAAGATTTATCGGCTAGTTCTCATATAAATATAAATCAAACTAAATATACTACATTTTAAATTTAAATTTATATTTAAACGTTGAGTTTAATCTATGTTTGCAACAACTGAATAAATTTGTCCGTAGGTTAAGGGAATTTTTAGATTTTAGTATAAAGAATATCTCCTCTGCGCAGAGGTCACATGTCAGAGGATGAATTAAAAGGAATCCCTCTTGAAACTATATTCCAAGCCGTCGAATATCTAACGTTATCTAGCTTAAGTTGCCAGAGTACCCCTGATAGTGCCGTTGAAGATTTTTTATTTGGATCTGTGAAAGAATTCTTGTGGTTATTATAGCGAAGTTTAAATTCCGTCGATGTGGAACCGACGTAGTTAAAAGAATTAAAGTCAGTATTAACATTACAATTGTATACTATATTTTTAACTAAGCAGTTGTTATTTAACGGACATTTAGATCTATCTCTACAGTTACATTTGTTAACTTGTATATTATTTATGCTATTATCAGTAGGTTTTAAGTTCCTATTATTTATTCTATTAATATTTTGTGCTAAATTTTTGGTGGATGAGTAGGTTAATTTAATTGTATGCCTATTGAAGATTGAGTGATACCTATGTGTTCTAGGGAAGCGATTATCAAGAGCTTTGAAAAATAATTTAGCGATGTGGGTTTTAATGTTTAGTGAGAAAGGGGGGGGGGCAAACCAAATTATGTTCCTAGTTCTATTTCTTTTTTGTCCTTTGGAATTATTGTAATGCTTTCTATTATAGTTGTTAATGTTGTTGCCGTAATTAAAAAAGTTGTTACTTTGTTTAGTTTGTCTATCATTATCTATGTACACAATCTTATCAGCATACCCTGCCCTAGCTAGTGCATCATTATAGTATTGGGCCTTTTCGTCAAAAATCTTTCTATTCGACGAGATCCTAGAGATACGTTTTTGGACTGAGTTTACTATAGTGTTTTTGACAGATCTGGGGTGGTTAGAGTTAAAGTTGACATAGTTTAAGTTTTCATTCAACTTGTGAAAAGGATAGTGGAGACATGTGTTGAGATTTAATGTTATATCTAGGAAATTGACTATTCTATGGTTGTTCTCAATTTCTATTTTAAGGTTAAAGTAATTAAAAAAATTTGTAATTTGTTTACATTTTCTATTTAGTTCAGGGTTATTATTATTAATAAGTAAAAGCATGTCATCCCTATATAAACCTCCGGTAGTACCAGGTATTTTCCTATGTAGCGAATTGATTAAAAATAAGCCCACAAGGTCAGTTACCTGAGCTGAGTCGGAAGATCCCATAGTTATGTCAAAATTGCTATCTCTATCTGCTCTGGTCCATAATTTGTCATTAAATTCTATCAAAGTTTTCCTAGCCGATAATATAATATGCATTTCTTTGCTAGTTAGGTCCGTATGTTTGAATGCGTAATTTAGTGCCTTATTTAGTAGACTAGGGGTAATAGAAGAATAATAGTTAGCTATATCAAGTTGAATAAACCTATTATTATTGTCATATTTAATTTGCCTAAACCACTCAACAACCTCTCCAGTTCCTCTCCACAAGCTCAGGTTAGATACACAATCCAAGTTCTTAATTTGCAGTATCACCCTGTCAAGAATGTTTTTGCTTAATTTGCCCAGGTCCGATTTTGAAGGTGCGATCAATCTAACTGGCAGGTCATTTTCAAAATTCCTCTTGTGGTCCTTCATATTGATCTTCGGTTTCCTGGGCACGAAAGGTTGTGTTCTGTTCTCAATTTCCAACTCATGCATTATACAAAATGCTTCAACATTCATTTTCTCAAGTTCGGCCTTATCTGCTACCTTGTATTTTTTCCTCAGCTCTTTCAGTATGAGGCCATTATACATGTCTTTCCGCACTTCTGTCTCTTTACATGAAGCTCTTCGCTTTATCTATTTTTCCATCTCTCTATTTTGTCCCATGCATTTCTTCTTTTTCTTTTTCTTCTTTTTCTTCCTTTTCTTCGTTTTGTCTTTCTTTCTTTCTTTTTCTTTTTTCCCTCTTTTCTTTCTCTCTTTCTTTCTCTCTGTATTTTCACTGCTAGCGTAAACCTCTTCAAATGAAGTTGATGTTTATTACGGTATGTCGAATATATTTATCTATAAAACTGTTTATATTGTATTTTGTCTGATGAAGGCATAGCATATTGTTAATATGATATCCCCGAAATATATATAATGAAATAAATATGGTTTTATAAATATAGTTTTCCATTTATTTAATATTGTAAATATACTCCAAATATTTGTCGAGTGCTTTTATATCAGTTATAAATATTTACTAGTTGTAACCCAACAATTTTAAATATAACTTTACATATATATATATATATATATATATATATATATATATATATATATATATATTTATATATGAGAGAGTGTTTATTATGTTACAGGGGGTACCACTAGCGTATGGAACTTATAAACTAAGAAAGGTGAGGTAGACAGATTATGATTAAAAAGGTAAATCAAAATGAGACAAGCCATCTTTATATCTATATATCACACACGTACAAACTGAGAGAGAATGTTTCGCCAGAATTCAGTGCTGGAATTGAATTCACTGAGGTTTATCAGCGTGTGTTAGGTGTATACATTTCAGAACTTAAAGTAAATGACTTGCAACACGTGGGAGAAGGAAATGCGTGTACGAGACAGTAGACTAGAGGTTTGAATGGGATGAGTCGCTAGAAATGGCAGGCCAAACCCACTCAAATTAAGGCGCTCGAAAAACACAGAGAGAGAAACCGTTGTTAGGGGCAATATATCAAAATAAAGTAACGGATTCAGAAACTCGCTTTATATTTGAAGAGCCAAGGATTCATTTTCCTTTGAGCTCATGAATTACAGGGACTAACGGGTGTTTCTGACTCCGTTAATTCATTTTGATATATATATATATATAAGAATAACATTTTTAAAATGCTGATATTACATAAATAGTTTATTCATTATATCTCAATGGTTCCCTTATGCAATCCATGATGTAACAGATGCATTTGTTGTTGGTATGGAAATGATATCTTCAGGTGAAAAATCCGAACATTTGATATGCCGCAGGCCAAAAAAAAAAAATGCCCTTCTCGTGTGCCCGGTAAACATATTTATATACATATATTTCTCTTTGTAAGAAATCAACAGAGTGGACTCCAATAGATACATCCACGATCCAAGTGGTAGTATTAAACCAGGTAACATTAAGTTTATCACCTACAAACAAGAAATGTTCCTCTGACAGCTTATCAAACAGTTTCCTCACCAAATGGCACTCACAACATTTTGGTCAACCCACATCATCTATAGTAGAGGACATTTTCTCAAACCTTGTAGTTGAAAAGCAAACTTCCTAACCATACAGTTATGCCATAAAGATTGAGTTAGTCAACAGAATTAAATCATAGAAAGCGGATTAGAAGTTAGTATATTTGTAAAAGCGGAAAACAACCAATGTCTAGTATCAATTTTCCCATCCCCTTACAATGTTAGTCCCCCGATTTAAAATAACCTCTGACTCTACAAGGAATTAAGAGACATAGACATATATTGAACAAAACTTTGCCAATATAGACAGTTACTGCTTCCCACACTGTCGAGTGTTTTCGATTAGTGTAGTATCAATCTTCAATGTTCTGAGATACAATCCCTAGTTTTAAATTCGTATGGTTGAAGCAACTACAGTCATAGCTGTGTGGTTTAAGAGTTCGCTTCATGAAACCTTATACGAGTGTCTTTGACTATTGTTAACCTGTGTTTGTGAGCAAAATCTGGTAAATGGAAACTGCAGAAGACCGCCGTAAATATATATATATATATGGATGTATATATAATGTATTTTGCAATACACTTTATGCTTAATTAAAAGCATTTTGAAGACCGTAAGCTATTGTTTTAAAGTAGTGACAAATTCACTCACTTTGATCTCAGCAAACAGGGGAGATAAGCCGACAAGACTTGTTTCGCTTTGGTTGAAGCTTATCAAGGCCAACTACCCCACCTGTCTGCTGAGATCATTGATGTTGGCCTTGATAAGCTTCAACCAAAGCGAAACAAGTCTTGTCCCTCTGTTTGCTGAGATCAAAGTGAGTGAATTTGTCACTACTTTAAAACAATAGCTTACGGTCTTCAAAATGCTTTTAATTAAGCATAAAGTGTATTGCAAAATACATTATATACACATCCATATATATATTGCTATTTCAGAGCTCCAATTCTAATTTTTAATATATATATATATATATATATATATATATATATATATATATATATATATAATAAATGTAATCTGAGTTTTTCGAATATAAATAATTACATTCGATTCGTTTGCAATTATGCAAACAAGCCTCAATTTTATAGCCATGTCAGTAGAATGAACACTTCATTCTTGCTCTTGTGTTGGCATGCGAACAGAACTGCAGACACTAATGTTTCTGGGTATCACCCTTCATCAGTACAGCTCACTGTTCACCTGCCAAACTGCCAGAGCTAGTGAAAATATATGCTATTTTCTAAAATATACAGTGACTGATCAGCCTGATTTACATATTAGCAGACTGGCTGATCAGTCAGATCTGCATATTAGCAGATCCACTGATCAGCCAGATATGCATATCAGCAGACTGGCCAGTCAGTTTCCTGTATACGAGCGATAAATGGCCGGCTTTGCCAAATACAAATAAAAAAGAAAATTTTGCTCTACATGGCTGAATACAATAAATGTAATCTGAGTTTTTCGAATATTAATAATAATATTCGATTCGTTGGCAATTATGCAAACAAGTGTCTGCAGTTCTGTTCGCATGCCAACGCAAGAGCAAGAATGAAGTGTTCATTCTACTGACATGGCTATAAAATTGAGGCTTGTTTGTATAATTGCAAACGAATCGAATGTTTAATATCAATATTCGAAAAACTCAGATTGCATTTATAGTATTCAGCCATGTAGAGTGACATTTTCTTTTTTATTTTATTTTATATATATATATATATATATATATATATATATATATATATATATATATATATATATATATATATATATATATTATTAGAAATGTAAGCTATCGCCGTATTTTGACTAAAGAAATTAAAGAAATTATTTAGCCTGATAGTGGGGTTAAGAACCCTCGGAGAAATGGAAAAGATGAGTATTGACGTACATGGGAGTCGAACCCACATCTTTGGTTATCCGGACCACTGTGCTACCATTTACACAAACACATCGGGTGTCTTAATATTATTGAAATTTGCTGAAATTTTGTGACTAGCATCATATCTTGTCATTTACCTGCGGTTTAAATTTCATATAAATCAAAGGGAAGACACTTTCAACGGGGGTTTCCAACGGGGGTTTGTGGCCCCGGGGAACCCGTTGATTAAAATGAAATATACTTATCCAAGTACCCTGAGCAATGTAGTTTCAGAATATATATGTTTATGGGGTTCTATCTCCCAAACCATAGGAGTAGTTCCTGAACAAACAAACAGACAGAAATAAAACTTTATATATATAGATATTCATATGACTCCAGGATTCAATCGCAGGTAATCACAGTAAGTAAAGTACTCAATACATTAGTAGAGTGTGTACAACAAATTTAATATAGAAATGGCTTCTATAGGATTAGAACTGTTTTATTCGAAGATGAAGATTATATATATATATATATATATATATATATATATATATATATATATATATATATCAAGGGCGGTGCCCCAGCATGGCCTCAGCCGGATGGCTGAAACAGGTAAAAGAGAATATATATATATATATTATACATATATATAAAATTAGATAGTCACATATGCTTACGCCAGTCAAATACGGCGTAAGCACATGTCACTACCTAATTTTCAAATTTGCTACCTGTTTGTAAACAAAGCCTGCTTTTTGTCTATTTATTTACACACACACACACACACATACATATATATATATATTATCTATCTATCTATAGATGTATGACCAAAGTTGATATGGTTCGTTGATTATTCAACGAATACAATTTTACAATAGGTTAAAAGCACTCGGCAGAAATTTTTCTGGAGTATTTAATATTATTCAAAATATTTATAGATGAAAAATATTCTCATAAACAAAATATATATTTTATTATACATATTTCAACGGTACAATGGTTTTTAAGTACATTTTCATCAGATAAAATATATAAGAGATTGGATATATATATTTTATCTGATGAAAATGTACTTAAAAACCATTGTACCGTTGAAATATGTATAATAAAATATATATTTTGTTTATGAGAATATTTTTCATTTATTAATATTTTGAATAATATCTATATATGTATATATATTTGTGGGCATGTGTATGTGTGTGCGTTTATGTCCAGTGTGCGTTTATGTCCAGTAACTTAGCATCTCAAGAGAAAAAGAGGTTGATACAACATAGTACCAATTATGTACTGGGGTCGATATTCAATCAACTTTTCCCCTTCTAAAATTGTGGCCTTGTGCTTAAATTAGAAACCATAAATTTTCAGCACCGGGAGCCAATAAATAAATCAAAGAAATCATTGTAGTGTCAACAA
>OZ024746.1:98100345-98132845 GCA_964016885.1 Eledone cirrhosa | reverse complement strand
CTGTGTTGTTGCAAATGTGATATACAAATTAATGTGATATACAAATCATCAGTGATCTACTAGCCATCATAAGTATTTCTTCGCATTAATGCGAAGAAATACCTATGATGGCTAGTAGATCACTGATGATGGATAGTCCTATTTCTAATCCTTCATTTATATATATATATATATATATATATATATATATATATATATATATATATATATTAAAATAACAGATTAAAGTTTAAAATAACAGAATAAAGTTATTTATTATTATTACTATATATATATATATAGTAATAATAATAATTTTCAAGACTAAAATCCAAAGAGGGCTCGATAAGGATAAATATATATAAAATATATAAGAACCCTAGAGCAAGTATTATCTTCGCTTTTTTCCGTTCATTACCAGGGAACGTCTTCACGAACCAAAGTATCGTCTACCTGTTTTCCTTCGGTTGCAACGTTTTTCGAAATATTTACTTCTGCGATCACAGATTGATTATTCTTAGTTTCAGAAGATCCCGTTAAGGGCGAAAGCACCGATTCTTTGCTTAAACTTTAATCTGTTATTTTAATAAATATATATATATATATATATATATATATATATATATACATATATATATATATATATATATAAAACCATAGAGCAAATATTTATTAAAATAATAGTTTAAGCAAGGAATCGCTGCTTATATATATATATATATATGAAAATGTTTAACCCCGACGGCAGAGCTCGAGCCGTCTCGACGGCTATTTCTCGTCGAAACGGTTTGAACTTTGCCGTCGGGTTAAACATTTTCCTATTACTCACTCTACTACCCTTAGTATTGAGTACTCTGGTGCGTTATGGTCCATCTGGTTCCTTACCACACTTCCTTCGTTATATATATATATAACAAACAAAGAAGGTGAGGTAAGGTACCAGGTGGACCATAACGCACCAGAATACTCGATACTTAGGGTAGTAGAATGGGTAATAGAGCTCAGCCCCCGGGGTCCTGACTCTTTTCCTATATATATATTATATATATATATATATATATATATATATGTAAAAGATAAACAGAAATAACAACACAATCAGTACAGTATATGGAAGGTATATATTAGGTTAACGCTTGATATAGCAGGAAGAGGGTCTTAACGTTTCGGACACTAGTCCTTCATCAGAAGAAAGAATGAGAAATAAGATAGATTGAGGGGACGGGCGGGGTGGAATTGGAAAAAATGTCTTTCGATAAAAATAACAGGTCCATTCATGTTGACATCTCTTGTAAAACTGTTGGTGCTGGCATTTTGTGTTTGATTTATTTTTTTAGAAAAGTGGAAGATGGAGTGTGTCTACCTGAAATGAAAAAAAAAAGGTTTTGTAAAAAGAGCTAGATTGTGTACGTGCGTAAGCATATATATATATATATATATATATATATATATATATATATATATATATATATATATATATATATATATATATATATATATATATATATATGTGTGTATGTGTGTGTGTGTGCTTACGCATACAGTAAGTACAGTGAATTTAAAAAAAAATTTTGTAAGGTTTTTCCTATATTTGCATTCCCTTGATTATATATATATATATATATATATATATATATATATATATATATATATTTATACGTATGCATATATATGATATATGTATGTGTGTATATGGTTAAAACCAAATATGTTCTGTATGAGATCGCAAAGTATAACCTGCGAGATTCTGGCGCAAGAAGAACAAAAACCTGTTGAGAAAGCGATGCCTTGTTCGATCATTATACCAAAAGCTTATTTTTTATAATCAGACATTATTATTCATTTAGGTGTTGCAGAAACCCAATTTCGGAGTATTCCATCTTCCCCGAGGGTCCGGGTAAATATTTCAATCATATCTCATTTTGTTTGACCCGTTTAGCTTGCTCACTTTTTTGGCTATGGTGGTTAATGGCTTCTTAACCATCGTCTCAGCGTGTATGACCATTTTAACTTATGTTTATAGCTCTGGTATCTTCTTCTTCATATCCATGGAGCGCTTGTATGCACTATATGGAAGTTGCGTTTCGCTAATTTCTACTCGCCGAAATGCGATTCTCGCTAAATTTTTATTTTTATATATATATATATATATATATATATATATATATATATATATATATATATATATATATATATATATATATATATATATATATTTACTAACGGAGGTTGTTGATACTATTTCAACAGTCCTCGGCCAACGTCTAGCTCACTCAATGAATCTGCAACTAGCTGTTCAAAGTGCAGACATTTTTGTTGATGGCAGGTACGGTGGGTGTGTTTTGGTACAGATAAAAGTAAAAATCTCGACTCTTGGAGGATAAATTGCTGGCCTTGTACCTAAATCAAAACCATTATTTCATATCATTTACTTATTGGGTGATTGATTTTTCTTAAACAGTTAAGTATTCAGAGTGAATCTCTAATATCTATCATACTATCAATAATTGATTAACGAAGATTATATATATAAAATAGTCCTTGATATTGTATATAAAACTACTTAATCTAATCTCAACTAATCGGATTCCATTTCTACCTTCAACAATTCTACTTTATCTTACGATTCTTATAAATAAGAACTTGCTACAAAGATGTTAACTTTTGTATTGGCAATAAAGAAAATAGCGATGTCTTTTCATTTATCTTTCATCTTGATAAAATAAACTATCTATAATCACTGACATGGTTTAACCGACTTTTTCCTTTTCAGAAAATTGGCGCCCTTAGGCCTAAATTGGCGGCCTTAGGCCTAAATAGGCGGCCTTGGGCCTAAATTGGCGGCCTTGGGCCTAAATTGGCGGCCTTGGGCCTAAATTGGCGGCCTTGGGCCTAAATAGGCGGCCTTGGGCCTAAATTGGCGGCCTTGGGCCTAAATAGGCGGCCTTGGGCCTAAATTGGCGGCCTTGGGCCTAAATAGGCGGCCTTGGGCCTAAATTGGCGCCCTTAGGCCTAAATTGGCGGCCTTAGGCCTAAATAGGCGGCCTTAGGCCTAAATAGGCGGCCTTAGGCCTAAATTGGCGGCCTTAGGCCTAAATTGGCGGCCTTAGGCCTAAATTGGCGGCCTTAGGCCTAAATAGGCGGCCTTGGGCCTAAATTGGCGCCCTTAGGCCTAAATTGGCGGCCTTGGGCCTAAATTGGCGCCCTTAGGCCTAAATAGGCGGCCTTGGGCCTAAATTGGCGGCCTTGGGCCTAAATAGGCGGCCTTGGGCCTAAATTGGCGCCCTTAGGCCTAAATTGGCGGCCTTGGGCCTAAATTGGCGCCCTTGGGCCTAAATTGGCGGCCTTGGGCCTAAATTGGCGCCCTTGGGCCTAAATTGGCGGCCTTGGGCCTAAATTGGCGCCCTTAGGCCTAAATTGGCGGCCTTGGGCCTAAATTGGCGCCCTTGGGCCTAAATTGGCGGCCTTGGGCCTAAATAGGCGGCTTTGGGCCTAAATTGGCGGCCTTGGGCCTAAATTGGCGGCCTTAGGCCTAAATTGGCGGCCTTAGGCCTAAATTGGCGGCCTTAGGCCTAAATTGGCGGCCTTGGGCCTAAATTGGCGGCCTTAGGCCTAAATAGGCGGCCTTAGGCCTAAATTGGCGGCCTTAGGCCTAAATAGGCGGCCTTGGGCCTAAAGTGGCGGCCATGGGCCTAAATAGGCGGCCTTGGGCCTAAATTGGCGGCCTTGGGCCTAAATTGGCGGCCTTAGGCCTAAATTGGCGGCCTTAGGCCTAAATTGGCGGCCTTGGGCCTAAATTGGCGGCCTTAGGCCTAAATTGGCGGCCTTAGGCCTAAATTGGCGGCCTTAGGCCTAAATTGGCGGCCTTAGGCCTAAATTGGCGGCCTTAGGCCTAAATTGGCGGCCTTGGGCCTAAATTGGCGGCCTTGGGCCTAAATTGGCGGCCTTAGGCCTAAATTGGCGGCCTTAGGCCTAAATTGGCGCCCTTAGGCCTAAATTGGCGGCCTTAGGCCTAAATAGGCGGCCTTGGGCCTAAATTGGCGCCCTTAGGCCTAAGTTGGCGGCCTTGGGCCTAAATTGGCGGCCTTGGGCCTAAATAGGCGGCTTTGGGCCTAAATTGGTGGCCTTGGGTCTAAATAGGCGGCCTTGGGCCTAAATTGGCGCCCTTAGGCCTAAATTGGCGGCCTTAGGCCTAAATAGGCGGCCTTGGGCCTAAATTGGCGGCCTTGGGCCTAAATTGGCGGCCTTAGGCCTAAATTGGCGGCCTTAGGCCTAAATTGGCGGCCTTAGGCCTAAATTGGCGGCCTTGGGCCTAAATTGGCGGCCTTAGGCCTAAATTGGCGGCCTTAGGCCTAAATAGGCGGCCTTTGGCCTAAATAGGCGGCCTTAGGCCTAAATTGGCGGCCTTAAGCCGGAATTGGCGGCCTTAGGCCTAAATTGGCAGCCTTGGGCCTAAATTGGCGGCCTTAAGCCGGAATTGGCGGCCTTGGGCCTAAATTGGCGGCCTTAGGCCTAAATTGGCGCCCTTAGGCCTAAATTGGCGGCCTTAGGCCTAAATAGGCGGCCTTTGGCCTAAATAGGCGGCCTTAGGCCTAAATTGGCGGCCTTAAGCCGGAATTGGCGGCCTTAGGCCTAAATTGGCAGCCTTGGGCCTAAATTGGCGGCCTTAAGCCGGAATTGGCGGCCTTGGGCCTAAATTGGCGGCCTTAGCCTAAATTGGCGGCCTTGGGCCTAAATTGGCGGCCTTAGGCCTAAATTGGCAGCCTTGGGCCTAAATTGGCGGCCTTGGGCCTACATTGGTGGCCTTGGGCCTAAATTGGTGGCCTTGGGCCTAAATTGGCGGCCTTGGGCCTAAATTGGCGCCCTTGGGCCTAAATTGGCGGCCTTAGGCCTAAATTGGTGGCCTTGGGCCTAAATTGGCGGCCTTGGGCCTAAATTGGCGGCCTTGGGCCTAAATTGGCGGCCTTGGGCCTAAATTGGCGGCCTTGGGCCTAAATTGGTGGCCTTATGCCTAAATTGGTGGCCTTGGGACTAAATTGGCGGCCTTGGGCCTAAATTGGCGGCCTTGGGCCTAAATTGGTGGCCTTGGGCCTAAATTGGCGGCCTTGGGCCTAAATTTGAAATCTTTATCCATCAATACAAAGTTATTATTCCCCCAAATAGCGTGAATAATGTTTTTGGAATTAGGCATAAAGCCAACAATTTTGGAGGATAGGAAAGTCGATTAAATCGACCCCAGTGTATTACTGATACTTTTTTTATCGACCTCGAAAGGATGAAACGCAAAGCTAACCTCGGCGGGATTTGAAGTCAGAACATAAGTGGTTGTAACTCTATGCCGCAAAGCATGTTGTCCGACACTCTACCGATAATGCAAATCCACCGCCCAAAATAGATATATTCTGTAGAAGACCAGCAGTCGCCTATGTATACCAGTCGGCCATCTCCACGCCACTGAGGTTGTCCAAGGGAAAGGCAATGGCCGATACAACTTGGCACCAGTGACGTCACAACTCATTTCTACAGCTAGGTAAACTGGAGCAACGTGAAATAAAGTGTCTTGCTCAAGGACGCAACACAACACCCGGTCCGATAATCGAACTTACAACCTCATGACTGTAAGCCCAACGCTCTAACCACTAAATCATGTGCATTCACTTGTATAAGTATATATGTATATAATAAGGATGTATATGAAATATATACATATATATATATACATGTATTTAATAGGAGCGTATGTGAAATATATAGAAATAAATATATATGTATATATATGTATGTGAAATAAATAAATATATATATATATATATATATATATATATATATATATATATATATATATATATATATATATATATATATATATATATATATATATATATATATATATATATATATAACTGAACAAAAAGGAAAAACGAAAAACGAACACAGACATATATATATGTGTTCAAATCGTAAGGGACCAAAATCGCTAAGGTGAAAAAAATACTAACTACAGACAATAGGGTTTGCTAGACTCAATTTAAGAATAAATTAAGAAAAATAAATACAAACCAGTATTGTGGTAACTACCATCTCCCAGACGGTCTTTGATAGAACCGTTTCGCAATATTATTTGCGAAGAGAAATACCAAATTCCAGGCTCATCAGTGGGTGAAGAAATTAATATCCTCCTCACTTTCCAGAAAACTGGAAAATGTGTGTGTATATATAACGCACATGGTTCCCGAACTTAGCGTGTCGCGCCACTAAAAATAGCAGCCGGGTCTACACGACATTTGAAATAGTTCTACGAATTAACGGAGCTGAATATATCAAAAGCTTGTATTGAGTTAGAAACTCAGAATAGTCTCACATATATATATGTCTGTGTTCGTTTTTCCTTTTTGTTCAGTTATATACGGCTCGGAAAAACCTTTTTCCTAGAGCTAATTTACTGTAATGAGACTATTTTGAGTTTCTAACTCAATACAAGCTTTTGATATATATGCATACTCAATCATCACCTTATATTATCCTCAATAAATCTAATATCTCCACTATCCAGGAAGCTCCAACCGTTAAGGTTGTATTTTTTTCAGGGTATGTCAATATTTATCTATAAAACTAATCTGTATTGTATTTTATCTGATGAAAGCGCACCATAATTTGCCTTGGTGGCCCTTGAAATATGTATAATAAAATAAATATGGTTTTATAAATATAGTTTCCATTTGTTAATATATTGTATATTTACTCCAATAAACTGTTGAGTGCTTTATATCAATTATAAAAATATTTTAAGCTTATTGTATCCCAGCAAATTAAATGTAACCTCTGCATATATATATATATATATATAATAGAGGTGTATGTGAAAGCATATACTATATGTTTGTGCACAATAAACATATTTGTAGCCTCGCTATCAAAGAAAATATATCTTTTCGTAGCGAAAAACATTTGTTGGATATACTCATTTACATATAGCAAATAGAAAACAACAGCTGGAAGTATTTATTCGTATATAGTTAGAAGTCGACCTCCATTGGATGGCTTTTTTTCAAATAATATTATGATGCACTCGTATAACTCCATAACGTTCATGTGGTTCCGTTTATATTTACGCAAGACATATCAATAAGATCTTAACTACTTTTAAAATAAATTCCCCTGCTGGTCGTTGTTGATTTGGTTTTTACTAACAAAGGCGAAACACTGTTACCAACTGTTTATATCTATATCTGTTGAACACTAATTAGTCTACTCTAAATTGAAATAGATTTTAAATGACTAGTTGAGATTTCTGATGAACCTTTTCAAAGTTCTTTCAATAAAAACCTCTAATTGTCTGCAAACCCGAACTGGCAGCTGCATACACAATACACATACGCACATATATACACTTATGAAAATAAATTTGTATGAAGATATATATATATAATTAAAGGTTAAACGAGGTTCAATGAATAAATCAATGAATAAAGTTTATGATGTCTCTCTCTCCGTTTTTCACTTCCTTTTTCTATAAGATATATTACTTTATTTAAATTATTTAAATTTTTAACAGTTATGTAGGCTTATATTATACCAGTAGTTATTTATTATTATGTATCTTTATAAGCTTTCTCACATGCATCCTCTGTATTATATGTATTTTTTCATGGCTCAATCTTAAGGTATATAAATATTGAGTTTTGTCATAACTAATTCACTGCCATGACTGAATTTTAATCATCAACATAGTCAAGGTATGTCAAGAATCAACTTATTTTATCTGATGAGGACGTACTGTTGAAAATAGGTCAGTACCTCTGAAATATGTATAATATTTTATCATATTTTATCATGTAAATATACTTGATCACATGAATGTCTATATTTGTTAATATTTTGAATTAATATATATATATTATATATATATATATATATATATATATATATATATATATATATATATAGTGAAAACTTGGACGGGAACAAAAACAGAGGCAGTACAAATAAAAGTTTATTAGGTTCACGCTCTTGAGAGTGGGGGGGGGGACGTTCGGGCATAAGCCCTTCATCGGGAGAAAAGTGGGTAAGAAGAGAGTTCGGAGGAGGGTGTGTGGGGGAGTGGTGGAGAGACATTTAGAAAAAAGAAGGGGGGGATAAAAAGGGAGGAAAAACGGTGGAAGGGGTACAAATTTTCTCACTGAGAAAATTTGATCCGAAGTCATTAGAAGTGTCCGTCGAACCTGCAGATCCAGAATCAGACAGATCCACACAATGATCGTGTCTCGAGCTGTCCGCCGGCGAAATAATTGTAACACACAATAAATTGAGTTCAGATGCATCACTGATTTTTCGTTTTATATTATATCACACTCTGCTCTGTAAGAACATAGAGTGCTCAACCAGCATACCACCTATAGAAGCATCTTAGCTACCATCACACACACACACACACACACACACACACACACACACACACACACATATATATATATATATATATACAAATAAAGATTCAGCGAGAATTGCATTTCGGCGGGGAGGAAAAGCGAAGCGAAACGCAAAAATCAGAAATGATACTGGCAAAGTGCTGAATAGTTAAAAAGCCAGAGCTAAATAATGTGTTAAGAAGCCATACAAAACTGAAAAGGTGGTCAAGAAGGCATTAACCACCCAAGCCAAAACCCAAATCAAGCTAAACAGGTCAAAACAAAATAAATGATAAAAAAATAAATGATAACCAGACCTGGACTCCCGGAATTGCTGTTAAAATCCGATGTAGAGTTTCTGTGACACCTAAATCAAAATACAGTCTGCTTAAAAATATAAGCTTTGGGTATAATGATCGAACAAGGAATATCACGTTATCAACAGGTATTTCGCTCTGTACCAAATAAGTGAATGACACGGTGGTAAGTTAAACCACACACATATATATATATATGTATGTATATATATATATATAAATATTATTTCAGCGAGATCGAATTTCGGCAGTGGTCAAAAACAAATCGAAACGCAAATTTAGAGATATGCGGCAATCGCTCAGTGAACTGAAGGAAGACCAGAGCAATAAACATAGGTTATAGAGGCCAAACAAACTGAAAACGGCGGTCATCCACCGAAGCCTAAAAAACGAAGCAAGCTAAACAGGTCAAACGGAAGAATTTACCTGGACCCCCTGTAATTGATGGTATAATCCAATGAAAGGTTTTGCGACACCTAAATCAATTATACTGCCTGCTTCCATATTAAGCTTTTGGTATAATGATCGGACAAGGCTGCCACTTCGTCAACAGGTATTTTGTTCTCAGCCAGCGAGCGGGTTCCTAGCAGATGTGTTGTTGGAGCGATTACCGCACGTGTATTACCCTGCTAGGGAGGTAACTCCAGTTTTGGCAGATGATTTCAGAATGTTTAAAATTAATGCAAGAATTGCAAAACTGCACAAATCGAATTAAGCTCTCGACCGGGTTGTTTTTAAAATAAACTTAAGCAATTAATCAGTCAATAGAATTATCTAATAGAATTAACTGGTTAATTGCTAGGCCCGGGAGATTAATACAAAAAATAATTTCAGCGGGATAGAATTTCGGCAGTGGTCAAAAACAAAGCGAAACGCAATTTTCGAGATATGCGGCAAGGGTTCAATGGACTAAAAGAATACCAGAGCAATAAACATAGGTTATAGAGGCCAAACAAACTGAATATATATATATATATATATATATACAGGGTGTGGACGATATTTGTTCGCAATTTTCAACTGGTAATTTTATGCAAATTTTTTTTACTTCCGTTGTCACTCTTGTCTTCATAAAAACAGTGACTATATTTCCATTATTTATTTTCAGAATAATTGATTATAAATAATTTTGAACCTCCAAATTTGTGGAAGAGACACAGAGTTCTTCTTGGAATCCGCACCGAGAGGACAAATAAGGAAATTTCAGACTTTCTCAGCGTCAGCAGGAGAATGGTGGAAAAGGTCAGAAAGGAATTGGAAGATTCAGGATTCGACTACGAAGCAACTTCAGTGAGGAAAACACATGATCGACGATCTGACACCTTCAGAACGCCCGAGTTCGTCGCTGAAGTTCAGGATATCATCAACAATGAACCTAGCAAGTCGATGCGTGCCATTGCAAGGGAGAAAGGCGTGGTACATGAAAACATTCGTTACGTTTCATACAAGATGAGAAAAGGACAATTTCTGTCAAAGGCGATGCAAGAAAAGCGAATGAAGCACGCAAAGAAGCTGATCAACAAGTTGAAACACCCACTGGAGCTAGATATGCTGTGGTTTTTCTCCGACGAGAAAAACTTCTGCCAAGACCAGAAGATCAACTCCCAGAACAACAGGTGCCTCGCTGTCTCATCCAAAGACGTGCCCAGAGTCATGCAGACAAAGTTTCCAGCGACAACATTGGTCTTAGATGTCATCAGCAGTCAAGGTGACGTCATGTCACATCACTTCTTCCCTGAGGGCCTCAAGCTGAACACCGATTGCTACATCCGCGTTCTGAGCGAGGTAGTAAAGCCCTGGATTAACCAGGTAGCTGCAGGTAGGCCGTACGTGTGGTAGCAAGACTCAGCGCCCTGTCATACCAGCCGAAAGACCCAAGCCTGGCTGTCAGAGAACTTCATCAACCACACTTCACCTGACATCTGGCCTCCCAGCTCGCCTGACTGCAACCCCCTCGACTTCTTTGTGTGGGGCGCAGTGGAATGAGACACCAACAGATCTAGCTGCAATACGAAAGACGATCTGAAGGCCAGGATCATAAGTGCCTTTAGGGGCCTAAGTCGAGGGACAGTGACGAAGGCCTGTAGCCGGTTCTGAGGCCGCCTTGAGGTCGCCATCAAAGCCAATGGCGGGTTTATCGAGTGACATCGAAAGAACAAGTCATGAAGACAAACTGACCCAAGTTTGATAAATATATCTTAAAAAATAAAACTTCTGTGTTATCTTTTCCTAGACGAGTAATCTTGCGAACAAATATCGTCCGTACCCTGTATATATATATATATATATATATATATATATATATATATATATATATATATACAGAGGTGCCGCTCTGTCAAAGCTAGCCTTATTAGAGGAGAGGTTTGAGATTCTAGTACTGATATTATTTACGAAGTTTCTAAAAACATTGGGAGGGTGGCATGAGTCTTGTGAATGTAATCGAGTTTTTCGTTAAGCTTATGGAAGGGTCTGTAGGTGTGTGTGCGAAGGTCTAAATTAATGTCTAAGAAATCTACGCTAGAGAGGTTGGTAGCTACTGTTATCCTAAGTCCTAACTCATTAAAGGTAGAAGCTAAATCTTTTTTAAACCGGTCAAGGTCGTGACCATTTTTATGGCTCGATAAGTTAAGTCCATCGTCGCGGTATATTCCCGTGTAGAAGTCCGGGAATCTAACACGTAATATGTCTAAAATAAATAGGCCAACCAAGGTGCATACGTCAGCACTGTCAAACGATCCCATGGAGACGTCGAATAGGTCTGAAGTTGTTGACTTCTTTGCCCAGGCTACTCCGTTGTTGAAGGGGAGGGTTTTCCGGCAGTGAGCGATGATTTTCCTGTCTAAACCACCGACGGTAGTGTAAGTGGTAGCAAAGTCCAACGCTTTGTTTAACAGGGTCTCTGAGATCGACGGGTAACATTCTACAATGTCAAACTGTGTGAACTTCGCTTTTTGGGATTTGAAGGAGTTAAACCATTTAATTACGGGGTCGCTGTTCTCCCACTGGGACAGGTTGGACTTGGTCCTAATGGTCTTAACTATGTTTCTAAGTATGGCCTTACTGACTACTCCCATATCTGTGCGTGCCGGGTTTAGTAGTCTACATGTGGGGTTAGAAGTAAAGTCTACCTTGTGATCCCTCAGGATGAGGAACACCTCGCGCTTAGCTAAGCCTTGTAGCTTCTTATCTACCTTAAGGGCGGCGGCAGGGTCTTTTTCTTCTGTATTAACTTGCCGCCGCACGCAATTTAGTATTGCCCGAGTGAAGTGACCGTTTCTGCGCATGCGCGTTCCTACGGTTGTCCTTCCCGTTCCGTATAACCATGTCCATTACGAGCTGAGGATCCGCAAAGGTGAAACAATTGTTCTCAGTATGGTGAACTAACTGTTGTGTAACCACTTCTACCTAACTCGTCCCATGGACTGAGTACTCTACCACTACGGATATTACCTTCCAGTGTTCTACCACTATATATATATATATATAGAGAGAGAGAGGGGGGTGGAGAGAGAGGGAGAGAGAGAGGGAGAGATACAGATTGATAGAGTGACTATGTGACATATATATATATATATATGTGTGTGTGTGTGTGTGTGTGTGTGTGTGTGTGTGTGTGTGTGTGTGTGTGTATATGTGTGTGTGTATATATATATAGAGAGAGAGGGAGAGTGAGTGAGAAAGGGAAAGAGAGAGAATGAAGAGACAAACGGAAAACACCGTTGGCAAAGAACGCTTTACATTTGCCTCCAAACCATCCCCTACCCCACCCCGTCTTGTCTTCTCTCCTTGTTGCATTACTTCTAAAATAATAACAATTGTAACATCTTTGACAGTTTGCAGCATTCGTCACTTAGGTAATGGCATTATTTTTCCTAATCGCAAGTTATACAGCGGTTAGATTTTTTATATAGATAATAATTTCCCTTAAGACATCGTATTAGTCGTGAATAGGTAATTATTTTAGCTGATAACTTTTAAATTCAATTAAAAAAATATTTCATTTGATTTCATTGTATTTTACTTTAGTTTTTTATTATATTCGGTAATACAGATATTGGCAGTAATGGAAATAATGGTTTCTCTTTTAGGCACAAGGTCAACAATTTGGGCGAAATGAAAGTCGATTAAATCGACCCCAGTGAATTACTGCTACTATATTTTATCGACCCCCGTAAAGATGAAAAGCAAAGCTAACCTCGGCAGGATTTGAACTCAGAATGTAAAGTGCTGGAACACTATGCCATAAAGCATGGTGTCCGACGCTCTACCGATACTGCCAATCCACCGTCCTATCTCGGGAAATAATGGCTTCTTTTATAGGCACAAGGCCAGCAGTTTTGTGGGAGGGAAAAGTCGATTAAATCGACCCCAGTGCGTAACTGGTACTAGGATTTTAACTCAGAACGTAAAATGCCGTAACCCTATGCTATAAGGCATGATGTCCGACGTTCTACCGATACTGACAATCCACCGCCCTAGCATGGCGTCCGACGCTCTACCGATACTGACAATCCACCGCCCTATCACTGGGAATAATAAATTAGAAATAATTTATTTAACCGTTACGTTACGATATCTTGAATAAAAGACTTTGGTTATGATTAAAAAAATGTTCTTTTAAATAATCAAAAATTTGGGAAGATTTAGTAAGAATAACTAGCTTTCTCATTAAAAAAAATCTAAAGTCTGTAAAGCTCGGGAGCTCATCAGGCCAGTGCTTATCCCGGTTTTCGTGGCGTGAAGGGACTGAGAGTAGAAGACTTCCCCCTGGACAGGATGACAGTCCATCGCAGCGTTAAATTCTCAGCTATTGCTGGTACTCATTTTCAGCTGAGTATACTGTAACAACGTAAAACGAAGTGTTTTGCTCAAGAAGACTACATGCAACCCAGCGCAGGAATCGAACCCACGACATCATGATCATAAGTGCAGCGCCCTTACCATCTGGCCACGTGCCTCCACTTTCTATGCTGTAGTGATGCAGATTTATGTACATTTTAGTTTTATTTTCTAACTGGATCAAACTCTATTGATTTGAGTTCTGGGAATGACCAAAACAGACAGGAGGACAGTTGAAAAGTTGGATTGCCACGATCAAGTTGAATTTTGATTTAATATCCGGCCCACGTATATATAGTATCTACCGTTGAATCGTGACTAGCTGACAAGATCTGCGTTGGACATCTGTTGTAAGTCCAACACAGTTACCAGTTGGCCACGCGCCTCCACATCATTTTCGTTACTGAGCGGTTTGGGGGAGATAATTTCAAAATTTTATTTATAATTATGATGGAATATTTTTACATAATTATGTCCATGTCAACGGGCCATTGATGGAGTCGTAAGGGCATCGTCATAATATCCGACATACGCCGTACATTTACATCTGGCGGAGTCCAGCCTTATTTAGGTCGGAATACAGATGATTCCATCTTGAAAAAATTAGAAGGGAGAGAGAAAATGAAACAAGAATGAAAATGAGATTGAAATATATAGGAAGAATCAACCCCATTACTGAGCCGGGATTATTTATCAGGGCGGTGGTGGATTGGTGGTGGATTGGCAGCATAGAGTTACGGTCCTTTACAAATCCCGCCGAAGTTAACTTTACCTTTCATCTTTACGGGGTCGATAAAATAAAGTACCAGTAATGTACTGAGGTCGATTTAATCGACTTTCCCCTCCCTCAAAATTGCTGGCGGAAGGATGAAAGGCAAAGTTGACCTCGGTGGTATTAGAAATCACAGTAGAAGGAGCTAGAACGAATACCACAAGTTAACGACTCCGCCACTTCGTCACTCTACATACTCTCGGGGCCCAAATAATAGGGGGCGGGGTGAATAAGCGGGAGAGTACTGGACATTTGCTTAAATTCTTATAAACGGGGCGTTAGAAATCGGTGATTGTACAGTGTACGTTCCTCAATATGAGATTTCATGTGATGTTCTTATTTTTGCCATATATAATGTATTTAGAATTCCACCCATCCATCCTCTCAGGAACGAGACTTTATTTATCGACCTCAAATGGATGAAAGCGAAAGTTGGCCTTGGTGGGATTTGACCTCTGTATGCAGAATTTGCAGAAAATATTTCTTATTGGTAAAGAAGTGCCAAGAAATGCCAGTAGAAACAAGACGCAGTAGAGGAAGACCACGAAAATGATGGGTGGAGGTGGTGAGAGCTGACCTCAGATCGCTGAAACTGACGGAGGAGATGACGAAGGACCGTGACGAATGGAGAGATGCTGTGTTGAATAGAACCCGCCCCACCCTTGCAAGCAGGGATAGGTGGATGTAAAATGATGATGATGATGATGATGTTCATCTCAAGGGGAATTCTCTATTTGGAGATCATCAAATACTATCAAATGATAACACCTAATGATCTCTAATGATTGAAACCAATAAAAGAGGCTGGCTAATTGATTAATTGATCAATAACCATTCTATATTATATAACCAAAGAAACAATTCAGTGATGGTGCTTGTGTCTCAAAGATAATATATATAATCAACCCAAATTGATAAAATAATTGTTTCTACATTTGGCACAAGGCCAGCAATTATCCCAGTGCATTACTGGTACTTTATTTTATCGACCCCATAAGGATGAAAGGCAAAGTTAACCTCGGTGGGATTGGAACTCAGACTGTAAAGGGGCGTAACTCTATGCTGCAAAGCATGGCGTCCGACCCTCTACCGATACTGTCAATCCACCGCTCCAAAATTGATGAAATAATTGTTTCTTCTTTTGGCACAAGGCCAGCAATTACCCAGTACATTACTGGTACTTTATTTTATCGACCCCGTAAGGATGAAAGGCAAAGTTAACCTCGGTGGGATTTGAACTCAGACCGTAAAGGGCCGTAACTCTAAACTGCAACGTATGGCGTCCGACCCTCCACCAGTACTGTAATATAATGTTTATTTTCTAGAAGTATGAAACGAATAATGCTCTTCAGCTATTTTCATTCGAAATCGCTTAAAACTGATTTTGATTCTACGTGGCATTAAGTGTGATATGGTTGCCATTCATATACGATCTATCTGACGGACTTGCAAAATATTTGTTTCTGTCTATCCAACTTCACTCCCATTGCTGGTGTCAACACGAGACTATGGTAAATGACACTTGCCTAGAGTTGGATTTAGACCTTGGGGCCCGAGGCACTTCAAGTTTGGGGGGACCCTCATACACAAACAATTAGAATACACAGCAAATCCCCCCGATTTAACATATCAAAGTTAGCTTGGTGCAAGTAATTGGAACTGAAAAGTTATACATACAGGTATTAAATTAAAACATTCTAACCATACAAAAACTAAAAATCCCAGGTAAGGGCACTAATAAAATACTACGGCCGTCGTTGGTGGGTTCCCCATTAAACCCGGTCCTGCATACATGCCTTTTAATGAGAACTCAACTATCTTCAAAAATAGATTAAAGGAATCGATTTTAAAAAATGCGGGCTCACATGGCAACTGCCCTCTTTTGTCCCCATTTAATCCGACCCTGGTTACGAAGAGAACATCTTAACCATTTGACTATTCTGTGTTCACACGTATAGTTATTAAGGTGTACTTAACCAGCAGTGAACCATGATCAGATATATCAGATATTGATTTGTTCCGTGCTTGAAATCAATTACATGGTTTAATTAATAGGTTGATAAATAAACTAATTGACATTCCACTGAAGTAGTGTAATATAAAACATGACTAGGTTAACTATTCGTCTATGACGTATTCACAAACCCTGTTATAATTACTAGCTTATTATTGAATTAGGTGTTCATACAAAATTTCACGCTAACTCAGACTTTATTGCTTTTTATCTCAAGTTGTAGGTGTAAAACTAGATTTCTTAATTGGAGATTTTGATTTTCTCTTTAATTTTCTATTCATATGAACGTTTGATTAACACTTATCTAGTACAGTAACATTTTCTTTTTTTGCCCTCGAGCATAAGGTGATGGGTTCGATTATTGGGCTGTACGTTGAGCAAAATACTCTCTCCGCGTGGCTCATTCTGTCACGAGTTGTGAACAACAGCAGCAGTGGAAAAACCAATTGAAATATTCTTACCTTAATCTGATATGAGCATAGAAATCTTTTTCTTCCTTTCTTCTTCCTTTTTCTCCTTTTTTCTTTCTTCCTTTCTTCTTCCTTATTCCTTCTTCTAGCTAGGCTCATGAATGTTATCCTCATTACAAATAATGGTTTCTAATTTAGTCACAAGAGTAATAATTGTTTGTAGGGGAAAGTAAAGTTGATTATAGCAACCCCAGTATTTGAATATGACTTTACTTTTTTTTTACCCCTGAAGGATGAAAGCAAAGTTTTCCTCGGTGGGATTTGAACCCAGAACTCAGAACACAAGAGGCCGTATCTAAATGTCACAAAAGATTTTGTCTAGCGCTCTAACGATTCTGACCGCCCACGTAATATTTTCCACATTAGGCACAGGGATAGCAAATTTTTGGTGGGTGTAGGGCAGGAAAGTCGAGTGTATAGATCTCACTACTTGATTGGCACTTTATCTTATCGATCTATCAATGTTGACAAAAGTAGCGGTGAATGGTGGAATTAGGGCGGTAGATTGGCGGTGGATTGGCAGTGTCAGTAGAGCGTCGGATAATAGGCTTTGCAACATAGAGTTACGGCCCTTTAAGCTCTGAGTTCAAATTCCACCGAGGTTAGGTCTGTCTTTCATCCTTACATGATCGGTAAAATAAAGTACCAGTAATGCACTGAGGGGGATTTCATCGACTGCCCTCTCCTCCAAAATTGTTGGCCTTGAACCTAAATCAAAAACCATTATTTACATCATTTTACGTTCTGTGTTCAAACTCTCCGAAATCTTGGATATTAAATTCTGGGCAAGCTCGATAAAAGAAATAAAAGTGTAGTTTTGGCGTCGAACTGATCAATAAAATACAATGTAACAGTCTAGTCCTGGTATCGATCTTATAGACAATTTTCTCCTTTGTACCTGAATTAAAAATCAATATAATCAATATAATGTTTTTTTAAAATAGTTTCTAATAAAGCATGGCTTGGATGCTGCAGGCTTCCCCTCCCAGTCGGCTGAGCTGGGCCCAGGGACGGCAAAAGGCCAATTGTCATGCAGGACTGTTTCAATGTCCTGCGCGCATCTTGGACACGTCCTCTTGGAAGGATCCCTGCCGGGGCGTCCGTGCCTGTAGATCTTGTGACGAATCGGTAGAGCTCCTCGGTAGCACTTCCAGGCCAGGGACCTCTTGAAGTTGTCCATAGGTCCCGGGCGGAAAGTCCTACCAAACAGACTGGTGAGCTCATCGTCGTCGACGCCCAGAGTCTCTCCGAGCACATCGTCGCCCTTGTAACGTACTCTATAGAATGTCGAAGTGGAGTCTCCACTGATTGCTGTGCCCGCTTGCCAGAGGACTGTGAGCACCTGAGCGCATTCAATGTGCCAGGCGCCCATCGTTTTTGGTCTATTCTTGACCCAGGACTGCAGCTCCGTCAGCGAATCGAGCTGTGGGAAAGCCTGTCTCACAAACGGTGCCCACGCCGGTTGGGTGTCGGTGAGGAATACCTGGAGATGCCGCAGCCTCAGCGCATATTTGCGCATCATCAGCCACGACATTCCCAGCCCTCCGTTGGAAAGGTGCTGACAGCAGACGGATCTCCTCACCAGCGGAGCCTGCTTCTTCCACAGAAACTGGAAGAGCATTCGTTCTATCTTGGCGAGGTGTTCACGGGGACAAGGCACGACAGTCAAGCGGTAGTAGATGACGGACGCTATAAAAGTGTTCGCCACCTCCGCTCGACCTTTCAAGGACAGTTTGCACTCTGCCCACTTCTGGGTGAGCGCAAACATTTTGGGGGTGAGTTTATCTGAAACCCACCGTTTTCACCGTAAGTGATAAACTCCTTTGCTTCGGAGAGCATCTGTTTCGCATTGGAGATATCGAGATCCTTGAATTCTTGTGCCTTGATGACTGTTTGTACAAAAGTTTTTTTGTGTTGTTGTTGTTGTTGTTGTGGTTGTCGGGTTTTCCGTTTGTAGTTGTGTCAATGGTTTTATTTTCTGTTGTTTTTTCCGTCTGTTGTACTATGTGTGGTTCGATCTTGTTTTTATTTTGTTGTTTATATTGGTTTCCATGGTGACGCCAATACATGCGGAGTTAGAAGTAACGTTATTATTACTTGTGACTGTTTCTGTATAAGTTATTATGTTGTTGTTGTTGTCGGGTTTTCCGTTTGTAGTTGTGTCAATTGTTTTTTCTGCTGATCTGTAGAAAGACCATTGTACGTTTACGTTAGCGTTTCTCTGTCTGGAAATGATTATTTTGTCTGGGTGTTCTGTGTGCACAAAGCAGTCCTGTCCTTATTACTATTTCTATGTTTCATTACACTTGTAAATGTGTGTGTGTGTGTGTGTGTGTGTGTGTGTGTGTGTGTGTGTGTGTGTGTGTGTGTGTGTGTGTGTGTGTGTGTGTGTGCGTGCGTGCGTGCGTGCGTGCGTGCGTGCTCCGGTTTATGTTGTATACATTTATGAAGTAGTCCACAACAGGTAATCTGTATATAAATCAGGTCAAGCAACTGGTACACAAATCTGTAGAACAAGCTCTCTCTCTATCTCCCTCCTTCTCTCTCTATATATATATATAAATATATATTTATAAGCACACACACACACACACACACACACACACACACACACACACACACACACACACACACACACACACACACACACACACACACACACATATATATATATGAATAGTAAACGGAAAAAACACAACAGACAATAAATGAAAATATGTTAGTTTCATGCTTAATGTAGTAGGAAAAGCCGTAACGTTTCGGACGCTAGTCCTTCATCAGAAAATAGAATAAGAAATTAAAGAAAAAATAGAAAGATAAAGGAAAGTGAGCAGGGCAGAAACGAAAATAATACTTCAATAAATAGTAAAGGGCCATGTGGAGGGGGTGCATCCGAGGGTCAAACGACTCTGTCAATTCGCCGTCTTTTTTCATACGGTAGAATACAGTTAGGTGGCGAATTAGCAGAATGGTTAAAACGTCAGATAGAATACTTTGTTATTCATTCCAGCTCTCTGCTCTCTGAGTTCAAATCCCACCGAGGTCAACTTTGCCTTTCATTCTTTCGAGGTCGATAAAAAAAGTACCAGTCTAGTACTGGGGTCGATTCTTCCTCAGTATACTGTGTGGTTCACTGTGCGATTCAATTTTGTTTGTGTCGTCTACTTGACTTTCGTTACACAAAACTTTGTTGTCAACTACCTCGATACAGGCAACATTTTTAGCAACGTTAAAGTCTATTTCTTCTTTTCTTTTTCCTTCTACAACGTCCGCTCGCGTTCTTTGAACACTTGCCATAGCAGATGGCAAAATATTAAACATTTTTAAACAGTTTTCAAATTAATTTCAAATTAAATTTTCGCCCCTGTGAGGGCGAAAAATGAGATTGTCACCCAGCTGACAATTCAGCCTGGGGGTTAATCTACAAAACAATGTGTTTTTTTAAACAAGAATTTCTGTTTTTTGTAAATAAATTGACAGAAACTTACCAGCAAAATTGTGTGCGTCCAACTACTAAGAGAGAGAGATAGATAGATAGATAGACGGACAGACAGATAGACAGATAGATAGATTTTTTCCTGTTAGCAAGAACCATTATCGTGATGTCAAATAAAAAAAACAGCTCATTAAGATGGAATAAGATAAGCAAATAAAGGAAATCAGGTTCTTTTAAATTGTATAGTCTACTTATAGATTCTTCTTTGTTTACTGTCAGCGGTCAATTGTAGACAGGCTTGGCAGCCTTGCTTTGTACGAATTCAGTTTCATTCGTCTTTATAACGGTCAATAAAAGCCTGCATAAGTGTTTTATTACATGGAAGTGTTATTGGCAGTATCGGTAGAGGGTCGGACGCCATGTTAAGGCGGTGGATTGGCAGTATCAGTAGAGAGTCGGACGTCATGTTAGGGCGGTGGATTGGCAGTATCGGTAGAGGGTCGGACGTCATGTTAGGGCGGTGGATTGGCAGTATCGGTAGAGGGTCGGACGTCATGTTCGGGCGGTGGATTGGCAGTATCGGTAGAGGGTCGGACGTCATGTTCGGGCGGTGGATTGGCAGTATCGGTAGAGGGTCGGACGTCATGTTAGGGGGGTGGATTGGCAGTATCGGTAGAGGGACGGACGCCATGCTTTGCAGCATAGTTACGTCCCTTTACGATCTGAGCTCAAATCCCGCCGAGGTTGACTTTGCCTTTCATCCTTACGGGGTCGATAAAATAAAGTACCAGTAATGCACTGAGATAATTGCTGGCCTTGTGCCAATACTAGAAACAGTTATGTAACTGTGTGTTGTACGTATGCATGGTCCCGTAGTTCCTGAAAGATCCGTAGGGGGCCGTACGGATATGCGGCGTTTCTTTTTAAAACTTGGCGGAGCCCATACCTCTCCAGGCCTCAGTACAGCAGATTTCTTCCAGAGAAAGATAGAAAATGAGAGAGGAAATAAGAAAGAGATATAGAGGAAGAATCGACCCCAGTACTAGACTGGTACTTTTTTTATCGACCTCGAAAGAATGAAAGGCAAAGTTGACCTCGGTGGGATTTGAACTCAGAGAGCAGAGAGCTGGAATGAATAACAAAGTATTCTATCTGACGTTTTAACCATTCTGCTAATTCGCCACCTAACTGTATTCTACCGTATGAAAAAAGACGGCGAATTGACAGAGTCGTTTGACCCTCGGATGCACCCCCTCCACATGGCCCTTTACTATTTATTGAAGTATTATTTTCGTTTCTGCCCTGCTCACTTTCCTTTATCTTTCTATTTTTTCTTTAATTTCTTATTCTATTTTCTGATGAAGGACTAGCGTCCGAAACGTTACGGCTTTTCCTACTACATTAAGCATGAAACTAACATATTTTCATTTATTGTCTGTTGTGTTTTTCCGTTTACTATTCATATATATGTGTGTGTGTGTGTGTGTGTGTGTGTGTGTGTGTGTGTGTGTGTGTGTGTGTGTGTGTGTGTGTGTGTGTGTGTGTGTGTGCGCGTGTGTGTGTGTGAGTGTGTGTGTGTGTGTGCTTATAAATATATATTTATATATATATATATAGAGAGAGAGAGAGAAGGAGGGAGATAGAGAGAGAGTCTGTTCTACAGATTTGTGTACCAGTTGCTTGACCTGATTTATATACAGATTACCCGTTGTGGACTACTTCATAAATGTATACAACATAAACCGGAGCACGCACGCACGCACGCACGCACGCACACACACACACACGCACACACACACACACACACACACACACACACACACACACACACATTTACAAGTGTAATGAAACATAGAAATAGTAATAAGGACAGGACTGCTTTGTGCACACAGAACACCCAGACAAAATAATCATTTCCGGACAGAGAAACGCTAACGTAAACGTTACAATGGTCTTTCTACAGATCGATCAATGCCTTATTTCCTCAAATATTGACCGAGCTATTGATTAACCTAAGGATTAGAGATGTTAGTCTTTTTTTTTTATTACCAATAAGGTTTTATTTTTTTATCAAATTAAGGTAGATGTAATGAAACAAAATCTTTCTTTTTTTTCTTTTTTTAGCGAAGCCGACATCGTAATAAATTGTATGTCCAACCTTCGGGTCAACACCGCCTGCAATTCAGGAAATCGTTTTAAAAAGATTTCATACAATATTAGTATTTGAACGAAATGCTTTAACAATAATATTCAATTTTGTCTAATTTACACAGCATCTTAAGACGCCGAAATGTACTTTAGCAAAAGTGAATGAATTCTGTTTGATAGTAAACTAACCGATCAAAAAGTATATTATATTAATTCTTACGTTGGTGGTTTAATATGTTGTCTACAGTCTGTCTCGTGTTAGGAGGCTCACCGGGCCGGAGTTTATCCTGGTTTCGTGGCGCGAAGCAACTGAGAGTACAAGAATTCCTCTGGTTGATACCTTAACATACATCAAGTAAAGTCCTATAGCTTTAACTAATATTTCATGATAGTGAGGGAACATCTAAATGGTTGCCCGCCATGTTAGAATTAGTAAAACTCTGTTTTGAGCTTGGGGGCTCATTAGGCCGGTGCTTATCCCGGTTTCCATGGCGTGAAGGGACTGAGAGTACAAGACTCCCTCATGGACAGGAAGCCAGTCCATCGCAGGGTTAAACCCCCAGCTATTGGTGGTACTCATTTTCAGCTGAGGATACTGGAGCAACGTGAAATGAAGTGTTTTGCTCAAGAACACAACACGAAATCTAGCCCAGGAATCGAACCCACAACATTATGATCGTAAGTCCAACATTCTTACCACCTTTTTTTGATAAATAAAAAAATAAAAAAACCACTCGCGTTATAACACGTTATTCGCGCAAACTGAATATTTAATAGTTTTTCAAGAGGCGTTAAAACGAATTCGCGTGTTTCAAGTTCGCGTCACAGCGAACAGACTGTATATATATAAAACTAATTTAAAAGTTTGTATTTAGTTGACATTTATCATATCACCTAAAGCCAACAAATCGTTTTTTTTTTTGTATTTTCTTTTGTAGAACTAGTTAAAATACTTAGAAAGTAAATAGATAATCCTAGTCATCACCATCATCATCATAATTTAACGTCCATTCTCACTGCCAGCAAGTGTTGGACTGATCGTCAAAGAAGAAGTCAGTACTGAGTGAGAGAAACGCCTTCTCCATTCTGTCTGCCGGGACTATGGGGCGGCCAGCACGTGGGACCTCATTGCTCACTATACAGAGAGATGCGGAGGGCGAGAGAGAGAGGGGGCGATGACGTTGGGTGTTCGGCTCTTCCGTGTTTGGACACATTGCACCTGTCAAGAGTATATATTGATAGCGCCTGTTATTGTTCTATATAGAAAATTGTTGAAGGTATTCTTTATAAATTTAAGATAGTTGACTTAGCTATAAGAAAAGAACTTGAAAAGCATCCTGCCATTATAATCAGATCTACTGTCTATAATAGACATCTCCGCACTTTGCAGAGTAAACAGGGTGGATTTTATCGTAACACCATCACTAGGGAAGTTGTCATGACTTCGACGCAGTCTAATTTATAAAAAGCATTCTCGGCCAATGTTTTCAAATGCGCTATTTATTTGAGTTTATGAAAAATAATTGTTTCTACTTTTGACACAAGGCCAGCAGCAATTATCCCAGTGGATTACTGGTACTTTATTTTATCTACACCATAAGGATGAAAGGTAAAGTTAACCTCGGTGGGATTTGAAATCAGAACGTATAGGACCGTAACTCTATGCTGCAAAGCATGGTGTCCAAGCCTCTACCGATTCTGTCAATTCACCGCCTTGAGTTTTATGAAAAATAATATTATGAAAAGAAACTACTATCTCTACACCTCAATAAAGTTGAGACATATGCAGTAAACATCCACAGAGAAAGGTAGTAACAATTGCAGTACACAAATTATCTTATATCATCTTCGTTTTTATCGTTGAGTCGATGAAACAAAGAGCATTTCACTACTGGGAGAATTAATTGAGGTGGAGGTCGGTTTGGTATCATTAAAGCAAAGCTAAGTATATATACAAAACAAACTTGAAACGATCAAATTGATATTATTGGCTGGGAAAATAAAATAAAATCATTCCCTGCTGTGGAAGCCATTTGCCTACTTTCAGTCTTTGCTATATGTAAAATAGAGGATAATAACCACACCTATTAACATAAATATTTTACTTGTTGGAGACCAACTGAGTTGGTGTTTGCAGTGATAAATGGTATCAGCAGGGAATATCTACAACTGACAAATGTCCTTTTATTTGAGTAAATAATTGCTTGTATATACTCCGTTCTCAAAATTGTTGAACAACAGTAAATTAGAAATACTACAGGAGAAAATAAATGTAAAACAATTAAAATACGATCGATTTTGAAATAAACAAAAAAGAAAGAGCGTTGATCTGTGAAAGATCAATAACTATGTGACGATATTGCGGTCGTACCCTTGGCAGTGGAGACTTCTGGTGTCCTCGGCCATATGGCTACCTCCCTAATCACCACCATAGGCGCTGAGCTGGCCAGCCGTAGTTGTGAGCCTCGCGAGTTGGAATGGCTCTTCCAGCGCGTCTCCCTTGCCGTCCTCCGGGGAAACGCCTTCTCCATTCTGTCCGCCGGGGCTGTAGGGAAGCCATCAATATGATTGACAGACTTGCCATTTTATCATGTACTTTTTATATATCTATATCTGCTCTTCACTAACCAGTCACTTCTCACATTATCTTATCAAATTCAAACAAAGAAATCGGGGCTCCCATTTGCTCACAATAGTGAAAATTGGAGAGATCGGGAGAGACAGAGGCAGTGCTAGTGGGAGCTTGGTTCCGTTGTGTTTGGAGCTGGTGTATTTGAGAGATGGGGAAAGCGGGAGAGACGGAGGCAGTGATAGTGGGAGTTTGGTTCCGTTGTGTTCGGACCTGGTGTACATGAGAGATGGGGAGAGCAGGAGAGATAGAGGCAGTATTAGTAGGAGTTTGGTTACTTTGTGTTTTGACATGGTGTATTTGTTTCACAGACACACACTCACACTGAGGCAGTATAGTTATTTATTTTTTACTCTATTCTCTACCAGTTGCTAATAACTATTTATAGCTCCGCATTTAATCATTTATCTGTTCTTAAATAAACTTTTTTTGCACTACCTTCCTCATCATAAAACATTGAAAAATACAATAAAGAAAATTTTTGGAGATAATTAAAATAAAACATTTGAATAGAATGTACATATTGTATATTTAACAATATACGGTATGATTATTTAAAAACATTCTGAAAGACTTTCGCTATGAACTTTAAGGTAGTGACTATATGTTCGAATGTGTCGACAGAATATACTTAACATAGAATAAAATAGAATATTAGTAAAGCATGGATCATCTGACTGATAAAATGACAAGTCAGTCAATCATATTGGTGGCCTCCCCACAGCCCCGGCGGACAGGATAGAGAAAGCGTTTCCCCGGAGGACGGCAAGGGAGACGCGCTGGAAAAGCCATTCCAACTCGCGAGGCTCACACCTGCAGCTGGCCAGCTCAGCGCCTGTGGTGGTGAGTAGGGAGGTAGCCCTAGGGCCGAGTACACCAGAAGTCTCCACTGCCGAGGGTACAACCGCAAACATGTCGGAGAGCTACTGGTACTTGAAGAGCTTGGCCTCCTCAGCCCGACGTGCAGCAGAACCTGGGTTAGCTTCAGAAAAGGCAGGAGAAAGTAATCGAGAATGCTACCATTTCTCACTAATAAGTTGATATCAAGACTACATACCCCTACGCACTTGGTGAAGCTATCGAAGCTCGATTCTTATAGAATTCCAATTTTGTTAATGAGCTGTTGAAACTCATTTGCATACACAGCGGTTGCCATCCCAGCATCAATTAGAAATTTGTATTGGTGCTCTGAAATAGCGATATACATATGAATGTACATATTTTATAAAATCCGTCTCCAGAAGAGAGATAAAAGGCAAATAATTAAGAAATAATTCAGTTAAAATCAATCAGCAGTTTGGTGAGATAGTAGGGTCCTGAGAGTTCAAATCAGAAGGGGCCAATCTCTATCAACCTTTAAATCAGAGTCAATAGTACCCCAGGGGAGCGTTGAGAAGGTCCAGGAGCGCTGGCGCCTAAGGGGGAGGTGGGCGTGCTAGAGATAATATAATAGTATATTAAATATCAAATGATACATATTATATATAAATATAGTAAAACAAAAAAAATATAATATTTATTCATACATAGTATATATTATATCATTTATTATATATAAATTAACGATTTTATTTATTACATTTTATTTACAATTTGTGTGTAGGTAGGTCTCTCTGGAAATAGGGGTGGGGGCCCTGAGGGTATTACATGGCCGTGAGGCGGGTGGTGGTCCAAAAGTTTTGAGAACCTCTGCTTTAAATATCGCATCACATTGCTTCGAAAGTAATTACCAACTACCAAGTGTCTACGTCCAACCACGAATCAATGTGCATACACGAGGTATAACAGTTGATTGAGAAGATCTCAGACCTCATTCGACTAACGAGTGAGGTGGAGCTCGTCAAATCGGATCGAGGAAACAATGTTTCCATTGGTATTTCCAATTGCTAATTAATTCTCCCAGTCGTGAAATCCTCTTTATTCATCGACTCAACGATAAAACGAAGATAATATAAGATAATTTGTTACTACCTTTCTCTGTGGACAGAACCTTTACTGCATATGTCTCAACTTTATTGAGGTGTAGAGATAGTAATTTCTTTCATAATATTATTTTTCATAAAACTCAAGGCGGTGAATTGGCAGAATCGGTAGAGGGTTCGACACCATGCTTTGCAGCATAGAGTTACGGCCTTTTGCGTTCTGATTTCTTCATTTAGTTACTTTCATCATATTGTTTTTCATAAAACTCAAGGCGGTGAATTGGCAGAATCGGTAGAGGGTTGGACACCATGCTTTGCAGCATAAAGTTACGGCCCTTTGCGTTCTGATTTCTTCATTTAGTTACTTTCATCATATTGTTTTTCATAAAACTCAAATAAATAACGCATTTGAAAACATTGGCCGAGAATGTTTTTATATCCATATTAGACTTTGTTGAAATCATGAAAACGTCTCCAGTGCTGGTGCTATGATAAAATTCCCCCGGTTTACTCTGCAAGTCCGGAGAAGTCTATAGTCGAGAAGTTGGCCCCTGGACCATATGAGACGACAGTGGCTCTGATTTAGTACTGACTTATTGTTTGACGATCCGTCCAATGAAATATAAGAATGGACAGGAATGCAAATGAGACATCTAGTTCTGAAGATGAAGATACCAGAAGTTAGTGCGATGGGAAAGGCATATAGATCCATAATAAAGAAAAAACTGCCAATGGAAAGTTCCTGCCAAATGCTCTATACAATGTAGACAGCACAATATACTAGATGTAATGATCTAAAAGTGATCAAAGAAAGTGTACCGTGTCACAGAAATCGGTTGTCCAGCATACATTAAAATATTGATTTCTAATTTAGACAGGTCAGTAAGTGACAGCTTCTTCTCTTCTCTTCTCCTCCTTGCCCTTCTCCCTCCTCCTCCTCCTCCTCCTCGTGCTTCTCCTTCTTCTTCTCCTCCTTCTTTTTCTTCTTCTCCTTCTCTGCCCACTTATTCCCGGGAAGGTCGTGGGGGAAGAGTCCTCAAACATTCTTTCCAGTGGGTCCTGTCAGCAGCAACTGTCTCCAACTGATCCGGCTGGATCCCCAAGCGAGACCAACCAGGCTCGTGGTCTACCCCTAGGTCTCTTGCTGGTTGGTTTTTGACCGTATATATCTGTCCAGTGATTCTTTCCTCAGACATTCTAACCACATGGCCATAGTATTGCAGCTGTGATCTTTCAATTCGAACAAGTAGCATCTCCACCTGGAGTAAATGTCCAGAGCTTCTTTCTTGAGACATTCTAACCATATGCCCATAGTATTGGAGCTGTGATCTTTCAATTCGGAGAAGTTGCGGCCCTACCATGGAGCGACTCTTTGATTATCGACCGTTGAAAAGTAAAAGGCGAAATTAACCTTGGTGTTATTTGAACTCAGAACGTAAAGAGTTTTAACAAACACCACAAAGCATTTCTCCGATGTTCTGACGATTCTGCCAATCCATCACTTTAGTGTAGGTTAAAGTAATGAATATATCTGTAGATGTATACCTTAGGATATTGATGGCTAGGAGGTTCTTTAAAATATATCAAATGGTCCCAGCACCAATATTAAGAACCTGGGATTCACAAAACCAGAAATTATCCGGCTCAAAACTAATGAAAGAAAGTTTGTAACAAAGAATTGACGAGTTCCACCCTCCTCCGTAAGCGAATGAGGCTAGGGATCTTGTGTATCGAACTCTATCTTACATTTCAGGTTATCTGTTCAATTTTACTAGCGTGTTGGTTTACATTGTATTCCAATGCCTGAAAGAAGTACAGCATTTGGTGAGGTTTTTCATGAAGTTTGTCACGTGCTACAGCACATGATCTGTCATTCGTCATACAAACACACACAATATATTTATATATATATATATATATATATATATATATATATATATATATAAATCAAAAATGGCGAGCTGTGTTGTTGCATTTAGGTATAATAAATGAATGAAGAATTGAAATAGAAGTTAAAAATACCCGTCATCAGTTGTCTACTAGCCATCATAGGTATTTCTTCGCATTACAGACAATATACCTCCAGTTAGGTCGATAGAATAACTAAAATAAGTTATTGGGATAAAAAGAGTTGGAGAAAGAGAGACAGAGAAACAGACAGGAATGGTGAGGCAACGTAAAGAGAGGAGAAAATAAAAAAATCAAGTCAATAATTCATTTCGAACATAAGAACGGGCGAATTTTGACGAGAAGGTAAAGACACATCTTAGCCGTACGGATGTGAGCGAGGAAAGGATCTCTTACGGTGTGGGGCGATAGAGGAAGTGAGAGAGAGGGTGAGTAGCATGTGTGTGTATGTACGTATATACATACGTATATATATATATATATATATATATATAATAAAAAATTGAACAGGGACAGAACAGAGAGGCAGTACGACAAATGTTTATTAGATTCACGCTCAGGAGAGTGGGGGGTAGGTGGAGGACGACGTTTCGGGCATAAGCCCTTCTTCAGGTAAGAGTTCAAAAGGTGTGTAGGGGAGTGGTGGAGAGACATATAGCGAAAGGAAACGGTGCGAATGAAAAATTAACAAATAAAGACAAAAATATAATAAATAATAAATAAAAATAAAGCATGATCAAAATACAAGGAATGAGAACATTTAAAAATAAAGGCATGATCAAAATAAACTGAAATTAAAAGGGGGGTAAACAGGTGGTGGAAGGGTGTGGGGTGAGTAGAGGTGGAGGCGGGTGGAGTGGGGAGAGGGAGACGGGGTGTCCGAGCGGGGAGGGCTGAAGGTGGTGTGTGTGGTTAGGTGTGCGTGTGTGTGTGTGTGTGTGTATGTGAAAGTGAGGGTTGGGGGAAGAACGGGGTTGCATGTTCAGGAAGGTGTGTGTGGGGGGTGTTTTTGTGTGTCGGAGGGTCTGTGCGTGTGTGGATAGGGGGTGGGGGGAGAGGAATCAGGGGGCTGAGGGTGTAAATATGTGGTGGGAAGCACGTGTGTGTGGTTTAAGCGTGTTGTGGGTGTGGGTGGCGTGTGGATAAAAAAAATTTGTTTTGGGATGTGTGTGTGGGTGAGTTATATAGGTGATGGTGTTAGAGGATGGTTGAAAGTGGTAAGTTACACGGATGTATGGAGATTTTGGTTGGAAGTCAAAACGTGTGTGGGTAATCCAAGAAGCGGTGGTCGGAAGAGGAGAGATGTGGGGTGCGGGCGCAACAGGAAGTGGTCAGCAGTGGAAGTGCTGTGGTCAGTGGGTGCTGAGACAGTGGTCGGAAGGGCATAGCAGCAGTCAGCGGAATGGTAGGGAGGCGAGGATAGGTAGGTGTGAGAGTTGGAGTGAGGAGGGTGTGTGTGTGTGTGTATTAGTAGGGGTGTTAGTGGGATGAGTGAGTGTGGAGTGGGGAGAGAAGGGTGTGTGTGGTTCTATGGAGGGAGTGTGGTGTACTGGTGTGTGTGTAGTTTGGTGAGGAGGTGTTAGTGGGTGTTAGTAGACGGGAGGTGGGGAGGGGTGGAATGCAGGTGTGAGTGGGGGTTAGTGGGGGTAGGGTGTGTAGAGTTGGTGGTGTACGAGGGTGTGTGGGTACGTGTGCGTGGGGTTGGAGGGTGTTAGTGATGTTAGTTGCGTGTGGGGTGGGTGGTGTAAGTGTGTGCGTGTGATAAGGAGGGGGGAGGAGGAGAATAGGGGAGGGAAGGGAGGGGATGTTAGTATGTTAGTTGGGGAAGGGTGGTTAGATGAGGGGTGAAGTGGAGGTGTTAGTATTGTTAGTGTGGGGTGGGCGGTGAAAAGGAGGGGTGTGTTAGTGGTGTTAGTGGGGGATAAGTGGGGGAGGGGGGCGGTCGAACGCTAAAGGAATAAGGGTGGGGAGTTCAGGCCGGGGGGGTGTGGGTCTGTAAGATGAAGATAGTACGTTGTTCGACCGTGAGGCGATGGGCGGGTGTTCCGTGGCACTGGAGTAGGCCACAGACTGTGAGATGGTGTGCGGAGTGTCCAGGGCCACCAAAGTGGCGGGCGATGGGGGAATTGCCCCCGAGACGAATGTCCCGGAGGTGCTCCGTGACTCGGTCCGATATATATATATATATATATATATATATATTATTTATTTATTTTTATTTTATTTATTTATTTAAACATTCTTCATGAAAAATTAAGCTATCCTAAAAGTTGATGCTCCAAATATTTCGAATAAACGTTACACTAGATAAACTTCTATATTAAATATAAGAACACATGTAGACCAAATTGGGCATCCTAAACTTTTTGAAATGATCTTTGCTAGATGCGATTTGATAGATAATTTTTGGCTTTATCTGTTTTTCAACTCTGATGTTTATAATGAACTTGGCAATATATTGTCAATTAATTTTGAAGGGTTGATCTTTGTGGTTTATTTTATTTTTATTATTGTAATATTTCATAATTTTTTTAATATGTAAATTTTTTAATATGTAATATTTTTAATATGTAATATTCTTTCGTAATATTTCTTAGTTTTCTATTTTATTATTACTTATTATTATTATTATTATTGTTATTTTTAGTTTTGTTTCCGATATATTTTTATTTTTATTTTTATTAGTATATTTATTTTTATTAGTATATTAGTATATTTTTAGTTTTGTTTCCGATATATTTTTATTTTTATTTTTATTAGTATATTGAAATCTGCTCTATCTTTGCTTGATAGATAATCTTGTAGAGTAGAGACAGAAATAGTAATATTGACTCTATATACACATATATGTATACTTAAATTTTTATACCGCATTGAGAATACTTTCCGTGAACTTAGGGTTTGCAGAATTGATCATGTACATTCACATAGATGTTTGTAATTATCACATAAGCATATGAATTTTTTAAAAAACTAAACATAAGATCATTAATTTTCACACATTGTGGATACATATCTCATTCAGGAATACTGATATTTACAATGTAGAGGCTGGTTTTGTAAATACTAATACCTCTACATTAAAACAGAGGTTTTTACGCCTCGCCTGTGTCTGGATATTTTTGAATTTTTTCTCTCTCTTTTTTTTTTTTTTTTTCTCTCTCTATTTTTTTTTCTCTCCCTATATAACAGCTGGTTTTCCCTCCATATATCTCCCTTACAGTAATACTAGAGCTAAATAAATAAATAAATAAATAAATGTATCATTGATACGTTATTCAACAGTCGTCCCACTACCTAGCTTTCTATATATATGTATCTATCTCTATTTCCTCTCTCTCTATATATATATATCTCTTTCTGTTTCTTTACATGAAGTTCTTCTCTTTATCTATCTTTCCATCTCTCTATTTTGTTCCATGCATTTCTTCTTTTTCTTTTTCTTCGTTTTCTGTCTTTCTTTCCTTTTTTCTCTCTTTTTCTCTCTTTTTTTTCTCTCTTTCTCTCTCTCTTTCTTTCTCTCTGTGTACAATTTTGTCACTACCAAATCAACCTTCTCAAATGCAAGTAGATGTTGTTACGGTATGTCGAATCTATTTATCTATAAAACTGTTTATATTGTATTTTGTCTGAGGAAGGCATAGCATATTGTTAA
>OZ024746.1:98052845-98097845 GCA_964016885.1 Eledone cirrhosa | reverse complement strand
GTCTGTTCCAATAGACAAGAATGTATCTATAAAAACATTTGAAAAATTGAGCAAGTATAAGGACCTGGAGATAGAAATTGGAAAAATGTGGAAATTGAGAACTAAAACAATACCAGTGGTTGTAGGCGCTCTGGGAATGATACCTAAGGGGTCTAATGATTACATATCGCAAATCCCAGGAAACCCGCGTATAGGAGAAATACAAAAGATAGTACTAATGGGAACTGCCCATATACTAAGGAAGATTCTGTCAATATAAGTACATCACAAGTCTAAACACTAAAGATGCATGTGTGAATATGTATGTTCTTTCTTGAACATGGCGGACCTTGTTGTCTCTTGAGGTCACTGGTTGGGACTTGGTGATAACTCGTATGAACATAAAGCAAGATAAATGCAACTGTAATAATAATAATAATAAGTTGTTGCTTTTATCTTGCTTTTATCTTGCTTTATGTTCATATAATAATAATAATAATAATAATAATAATAATAATAATAATAATAATAATAATACTTTCTTTATTAACCACAAGGGTTTACATAAAGTAGACATTAAGGACAGTAGAGGATAATACAGGACGGTACAAATGGGCATTTCTGCGTGTAAAAAACAAAAACAGAGGATGTAACAAAAAATAATGGGGGAGACTTCCGAGGGACATTTGTGGAGAAAGCCCATTAAAAGGCCACATGACCCTGACCACCAGGGCAAGTCCCCTCTCCCAGTTTTCCACCTTTAATTTACAGACACATACTCAGAGTAGGCCCATTCACTCGGGCCATTCTTAGAACGAAATTCACGGGATATAAAAAAATTCGTTGTAACGAAAACATTTTTATAACGAGATCGACCGAAACAAATCGTGCGTTTGTTTGTTATTACCTCGTATTTAAAAATTAAACAATAAAGGAGTGGAACCATGCCTGCAATGTGACTGTATCGTGCAATAAAATATAAATATACTTTTCAAACATCTTCGAAAATCGTAACCCTTAGGCGTTTTCGTTGTGGACCAAAGTTTGCCTCTTTAGATTTTTCTTTAACTTTAGACTGATTCTTAACAATCGTGGACAATGTCGAAGGAGTAATGTTAAACTGCAACGCAATGTCTTTCTTTCTTTTCCCAGAATCAACAGCTTTCAGAATTTCCAACTTTTCATGAGACAAAAACTGTCTCTTTTTTTTTTCGCTTTGTTTTCCATAATTTATATAAAACCACAATAACAAATGGGTATCCTTTACTTTGGGGTCCAAAATAGAAATTTCACAAAACTAAAATAAAACAGTACTTTTTATTTTGTTCTTTGTGTGTGCAAAAGTAACCAAATTTAAATGGTAGGTCGACAAAGAATCAATAGAATTAGTAAGAACGAATCAGTATTTTTTTTCAAATAGATACTCTATACTGAATGTATGACTTTACTGACTTATAGCAAAGATGTCTTTTAGTTTAGAAAATCAGTGTGTGATAAAAATATGAGAACAATGCAGACAGAACATCTATATATATAAAACTGAGGATCTGTGTGTGTGAGTTTGAATCCCTAAAACTCGAGAAACACCCAACCGACTGTTTTCAAACTTTACACATGTAATACTTATGTTTCAGGGAGTGTTCTGAGCAAAAAATATTTCAAATTAGGCGATTTAGCGATCTCTCTCTCTATATAATTCTTAGTCTTTCTCTTTTTAGATAGATACATACATATAATGTCGCACCCTTATAATATCTGTCTGTATGTCTAGCTGTCTGCATTACGTCACTTCCCTGAGGATGTCTCTGTGTGTGTGTGTGTGTGTGTGTGTGTGTGTGAGTGAGTTTGAATCCCTAAAACTCGAGAAATACCCAACCGACTTTTTTCAAACTTTACATGTGTATTACTTATGTTTCAGGGGGTGTTATGCACATTCAAATTCAAAATTCAACTTTTTGATCTCCTAGGGCCCGCATTCGGTGAAAAAATGCGTTTTTCAGGTTTTTAGGGGTTTTTTGAGGCGTTACGTCAGACCGATTTCCTTGAAATTGTAACTATGTATTAGTCAGTCTCTTCTTCATACCGTGAGCAAAGTAAATCCAACTTTTTTATGGCCTAGGGCCCGCATTAGGTGAACAATTTCATTTTTTCAGCTTTTTTCCAGAAATTTCAAGGCATATTATGCACATAAATGCACATTTTCTTGATCCCCTAGGGCCCGCATTAGATGAAAACCTGCATTTTTCCTGCTTCATCGAGTAAAATCTTAAAGATTATCCAGCCATCAGAGTATTCGGTTTATTTTCTTTACATATTGTCCAGGCATGCAGTTTTTCCACGATTAGGTCTGTTGGCGGCCCGCATTCCAAAATACCTTATCCCGTGCAACGCCGGGTACCACTGCTAGTTACTCATAAAATAATAACTATAAAGATATTGAAATGTTACTGTAGAGATACGGTAGTTAATTAGTCCTGATATCACAGTAAGATACTGTAGTTAATTAGTTCTGATATTACAGTAAGATAATGTAGTTAATTAGTCCTGATATTACAGTAGAGATACTGTAGTTAATTAGTCCTGATATTACAGGTAAGATATTGTAGTTAATTAGTCCTGATATCACAGTAAGATACTGTAGTTAATTAGTCCTGATATTACAGTAGAGATACTGTAGTTAATTAGTCCTGATATTACCGTAGATATATTGTAGTTAATTAATCCTGATATTACAGTAGAGATATTGTAGTTAATTAATCCTGATATTACAGTAGAGATATTGTAGTTAATTAATCCTGATATTACAGTAGAGATATTGTAGTTAATTAGTCCTGATATTACCGTAGATATATTGTAGTTAATTAATCCTGATATTACAGTAGAGATATTGTAGTTAATTAGTCCTGATATTACAGTAAAGGTATTGAAATGTTTCTGTAGAAATACTGTAGTTAATTAGTCTTGATATCACAGTTTAAGAACTTCACTGAGACTTCTAAGGACAAGAAAAAGAGAGACGTTGTAAATGACGCGTCTATTGTGTTTGAACATCGATATTCGAATAATCACGTGTGTGCAAGAAGAAATACCACGTAGGGAATTTTAAGCAACAATTTTGGGTTCAAGTATTTTGGTTGGATGACAATTCTGCGAGGAGTATGTCGAAAAAAATTTTTTTCGTTGTACCGAGGAAATTTAGCGGCTTGGGTTCAATTTTTATTCGTTGTACTGAAATATTCGTTGTAATGAATTTCGTTATAACGAGATTCTTTTATCTTTTATTAATAAGCTTGTTGCCGAGGATTGAAACAAATTTCGTTATATGGAAACATTCGTCATAATGGTATTCGTTATAACGGAATTTTAATAGCAGAATTAATGTTTTAAGTACAACAGCATGTTGAACACTTCCATATCTCAGTTTTCGTTACATTAATATTGAAACTAAACTATATATTTCAGATAACCAACACCAATAACTAAGCGTATATTAAATATAAGCATTAATGCATTCGTTTGTAAAGATAACCTGCTGATACTTTAGCGTGCGTCCTGATCTGTCTTCCTGGTTAGGATTAGGGTTAGGGTTAGGGTTAGGGTTAGGGTTAGCATTTGTAGTTGAGGTAGACCGCACAGACCGCACACTTATGTGACAAGGAAAATATCTACTAACAGTTAATATTTTCGATTAGAATAGCTACTATGCAGACATGCCAAACTCTAAAATCCCAAACGGGTATTACCATGAAAAAAAAGTGCCTCAAAACAGGAAGAAATGAGGCAAAATGGGGAGATTTTACATAATGAAAGCTATACCTATTTTCACAAGAGAAGACATCTCTTGCCCACCCTAAAGTGGGTAGGAGATGTCCCCGTCCGACAGGAGGAGTTGACAGGTCTGTACTATGTCATTTATTTGTCTTAATACAACACAAAGGGGTCTTTGGTTTTCTGAAGTTGCTAATACCAACCAGAACTGAACTGAGTCTTAAAACCAGGTGACAGCAGTCAACAGGCAGATACAAATCAGAAGAATATTTTCACAGCTCAGCTAGGACCTACCCCATTTTCGTTTCACTCTATGCTTAGGTACTAAGGCTTCAGTTTTGTGACATCTTTTCAGATGTTGTATTTTTGACCGTCTCAGTGAGTCACCTGACATTGCCCAAATGTCTATGTGGCAAGCCCACCTCTTGTAACAACTCATGTCAATGATAAAATCTGTATTAACCAGACTAAAGTGTTTTGCTTAGAACCACAGCACAATGCTTGTGACAGAATCGGTAGAGCGTCGAACAACTTGCTTAGTGGCATAGTTACGTCCCTTTACGATCTGAGTTCAAATCCTGTCGAGGTTAGATTTGCCTTTCATCATTACGGGGTCGATAAAATAAAGTACCAGTAAGGCACAGTTGTGTTATATGGTCTTAACTGGGTTAACTGGACGACAAGGTCACTTCAAAAGCTCTCTACATTTCAGAACCACATGATGAGGCTTTTGACTGGCAAGCGGCTCAGTGACCGTATCTGTATCAGTGAGCTGCTCAACATTACCAGACTTAGACCAATTACATCAATTGTCAAGTCAAGAGTTCTCAAACTATACGGCCATATATAAAGATCAACTTGTGGTGTGAGTAGGTTATGCCTGGAAGGAAGGTTGGCTGGTAAGAGAGCAGAGGTCGGTAGCCAAAATGATGGCTTTATAATGTCAACTTATGGACTGGACTTGATCTTTACGCTTTGAACTCTGCTGCTGGTGATGGAACTTTGTGGAGAGGTATATCACATGTTAATGCGCATTCTGCAACTGGCGGAGGTTAGCGTCACAAGAGAGAATACACTGGGGTCGATTTAATCGACTTACCCATATCCCAAAATTACTGGCCTTGTGCCTAAATAAGAAACCATTATTTTATGAATAAGTGAGTCCTTCGTCGATAATGTAATTGTTTACATAAAAGTTATAAAAAAAACATGACATGTTTATAGTAATTACCCTGTAGAGATAATTGGCAACTGATAAATTTGTCTTGGAGACGGCTCAATAAGAAAGAAAGTATGTTGAAAGTTTCAGTCTAAAATTGTTTGTTAGTTTATATCTTACATGAAAATACTCTATCATATATTATATTATATGGAATTATGTTACTGTACTGCAAAATTTAATTAACGAAGAACATAAAAAAGTTTGAAATAACCTTTTCTCATTACGTACGTTGTTTAAAGAATGTTTATCATTTGTACAAATGTTGCTTATTATGTTCAAGTCCGTCCGTAGATTTGTGTATCCAAGTCAACGGAAATGGCGTACAGAAATGGAATAACATTTTGCTCTGAATTATGTTCTGTATCAGAGAAATACATAACATAATTGTTTCTACTTTTGTCACAAAGCCAGCAATTACCCAGCATTACTGGAGTTGTCTTTATTTTATAGGCCCCGTAAGGATGAAAGGCAAAGTTAACCTCGGCGGGATTTGAACTCAGATCGTAAAGGACCATAAATCTATGCTGCAGATCATGACGTCGGACCCTCTACCGATACTGCCAATCCACCGATGGATTATGCAGACCTTCCAACCTCTAGCAACCCAAAGGGGGAGTACCATGAATAAAAGTGTCCCGAAACGAGGAGAAATGAGGCGAAATGGGGAGATTTTTACGTAATGAAAGCTATACCGATTTTCACGAAAGAAAACATCTTTCACCCACCCCAAAGTGATTGGAAGATCTCCCCGTCGGAAAGGGAGAGTTGACAGGTCTGATACCTTAAAATCTGATGCTTACGCGTCATTTTGACACTTTTGTTCCCAAGGAGTTCAGTTCAATGTTGTACCAATGTGTTTCTCCAAGCAGCAAGCCATCACTTCCTTGCAATGTTTAACGAGAGAATAACCGTCTTTTGTAATTAACTCCTAGTAGTTTGATTGCTTTATCAAGTCGCAAATACTTGCAATCTTCTCTATCGTTTATTATTTTCCTTATCAAACCAGACATAAACATGTTTGAGCCAACCGTTATTCACAAGATTATATAAGCTTTCTGTTAATCATAGAAAGCTAAAACTATATTCGATAGGAGTTGGTGATTTTATCTTAGCTACATTTACATAATGAAATATGAACAGCAATGGGGCAGCGTGATGCCTGACAAGAGTTTGTTTCCCTCGCTCGATCAAAAGATCGGCTGACGTGATATGAGATGATATATATATATATATATATATATATATATATATATATATATATATATATATATATATATATAATAAAATATACTTGATCACATGAATATCTATTTTTGTTAATATTTTGAATTAATATATATATATATATGTACATATATATATATATATATATATATATATATATATATATATATATATATATATATACATATACATATATATATATATATATATATATATATATATATATATATATATATATATATATAAAACACGATTATCAGAACCGAACATATCCATCATTCCCAAGAAAGTATTCATATAATATTTAAATAATTGGCTGTTCTGAAGTTCATTTTACTCACTCAGTTTCAAGCACAGAACTCCGATAACTCACGTGATCTCAAATCCCTTAACTGTTTGGTTACCCTTCATAATTCTGCTTCTAGTTTTAGTTATTAACTTCTCTACACTGCGTTTCTATATATCTTAATACATCTAATACCTTTGTCTTCTTTTTTCTCTTCGCTCATTTATTCCTGAGTTAACCTTCTCACAAAATGTGTCACGCTGAATCTCCCTGAGAACTACGTTAAAGGTGCACCTGTCTGTTTCATCAACATATGTTAAACTTGTTGGTTCAGAACTGAAAGGAATTGAGACCACCGCTAACGCCACCACCACCACCACCGCCACCTTCTTCTTCTTCTTCTTCTTCTTCTTCTTGAGAGGGTCGTGGGAGCAGCGTCCTCAAACACTCCTTCCAGCGGGTCGTGTTAGATGCAAACATCTCCAACTGATCTGGCCGGATCCCCAAGCGAGACCAGTCAAGCCAATGGATGTTATCCAACGATCTTGCTCTGGGGTCTACCCCTGGGTCTCTTGCCGGCTTGATTTTCCCGCAAAATCTGTCCAGAGATTCTTTCCTGAGACATTCATGGAGTTAGAATGTCTCAGGACATATTATTTATTTGTAAAATCCATTAAAGTAATTATTTCAACTTTACAATTTATTTAAATTTTCTTAGTCTTCACCCGCGTCACTATACTTCATTTACAGTAGGAAGTTCGCTTCGTAACCATGACGTCCAAGGCCCGATCATATTGCGTCGCATCTTGGACAAGTGTCTTTGCTCTTGTTTCGTGTCGACCCATGCAAGGTTGGATTTAGACCTTGGGTGACTCGGGGCAAATTAGAAATATGGTAACAAAAAAAATATAATTGTTTTAAAACAGAGGTGGGTACAAGCACTTCACCACGTCCAGCTATTTGCTGCTCATCTCAAACGTTTGTAGCACACATGTGGACTCGTATATGCAGGGTTGGAGTTAGAATTTGGGGGGCCCGGGGTACTTCACGTTTGGAGAGCCCCTTATACACAAACATTAGAATACACAGCAAACCTCCACAATTTTACATATCAAAGTTAGCTTGACACAAGTTATTGAAATTGAAAAGTTATAAATACAGGTATTAAATTAAAAAATTCTAACCATCCTGAAATTAAAATGCCCAGGTAAGGGCACAAATAAATTGCTACAGCCGTCTCTGGAGGGTCCTCCCACTGCAGGGGGCCTACAACTATTTGCCCCCCCCCCATTAAATCTTGCCCTATATAGATGCCTCCTAATGAGAGCCCAACTACCTTCGAAAATCGATTAAAGGAATTTTCGTCCTTTCCTCTACTTTCCTGTACACCCAGATCTGCCCTTCTTTACCCCTCCCCTCTTTCTTCTGTGGCCCAATAGTCCTTGTTTTTCTCCTCCTTTTCCTCTCATTTATGACATTTACAATCCTTTCCTCTACTTTCCCATACAGCCAGATCTGCCCTTCTTTACCCTTTTCCCTTTTTCTAATTACTTTATTTTGTTTTTAATCTCTCTTTTTCATATTTATTTAATTATCAATGTTTGTTAAGCCAACTTTCTGAGTAAAACATGTATTGATAATAAACATTTATTAAACAATAAAAAACGTAAATTAGTACACCCATTTTTATATACTACTATAAGTGATAGGCTATATAGGCCCCAGGGTTACGTATTTTCTTGTGGTGTTTAGGTTCGAAATTGATTAATGGTGTTCATCATTTTTCCAATTTACGTCGACGTACATATCTTTCGCATGTTTACATGTTTGTATACACAAAATGACAGGCGGTGAATTGGCTGAGTCATTAGACCGTCAGATAGAATGGCTAAGTCGTTAGACCGTCGGATAGAATGGTAGAGTGGTTAGAACGTCAGATAGAATGGTAGAGTGGTTAGAACGTCAGATAGAATGGCTGAGTGGTTAGAACGTCAGATAGAATGGTAGAGTGGTTAGAACGTCAGATAGAATGGCTGAGTCGTTAGAACGTCAGATAGAATGGTAGAGTGGTTAGAACGTCAGATAGAATGGTAGAGTGGTTAGAACGTCAGATAGAATGGTAGAGTGGTTAGAACGTCAGATAGAATGGTAGAGTGGTTAGAACGTCAGATAGAAAACTTTATGGTATTCATTCCAGCTCTCTGCTCTCTGAGTTCAAATCCCACTGAGGTCAACTTTGCCTTTCATCCTTTCGAGGTCGATAAAAAAAGTACCAGGGGTCGATTCTTCCTATATATCTCTTTCTCATTTCCTCTCTCTCACTTTCTATCTTTCTTTGGAAGAAATCTGCTGTATTCAGGCCTGGGAAGGGGTAGGGTCCGCCAGGCTTAAAATGCCCAGAAACGCTGTATGTCAATACGGTGCTCCTACGGTTCTATCATGAACTACAGGACCATACATTCATACTAAAAATTCCACTGGTTCCTGTCCTGCTCGCTCCCACAGATCTCTGTTTCTGACCTTCTATGGCCATTAGATGTTATAGATGCGCTTCAGACAGGTGTTGAAGAATGTCTGGATCTTCTGTATCCAACACGCCATGCCCCATTATGGAACCCGTAGGGTAACAGGAAAAGAATCCAGCCTCGCGGCAGCTGGAGGAGTGACACTGAGGCTGAATTAAGAAAACTGTACGCTAACTGGAGTGGAGTGGTGAGAGCAGCTCAGGATCATGTAGGAGAACGATGGTGCTGAAACCATAATTTTCTAAACATCTATATTTCAGAATGCAATCCTTCCATCATACATTTAAAATCCTTAATGTAAATTACAATTTATTTCCTATCCGTTACTTTTAATAATTTAATGGTTCATCCGTTGATAAATGCCATGTTCACCTTAACATCATCATGTGATACTTTATTTTATCGGCCCCGAAAGTATGGAAGACAAAGTTGATCTTGTTGGGATTTAAACTCAGAACGTAAAGAACCAGAACAAATACCGCAATGGTATTTTATCCGACGCTCTACCAATTCTTCCAATCCACCATCCATTCATTATATCAGGTATGGACAACCCTTTTTCGAGCATAGGATGTGACTCATCATAAGGCGGGCCACACTACTAAAAAATTCAAGGCAATTTTGAAATTAAGAATGCCATTCAGAAAGATAAACGGGCCACATGCGGTTCACAGGCCGCAGTTTGCCCATGGCTGAATTACATCATGCTATTCAAAGACCTCCTTCGGTCACGAATGACCATGTGATTTGCACCTAGAAAGTTTGCCTCCGAGGCACAAGTTCGAGCAAGGTTGTTTGTAAAAGACCAGCAGTCGCCCATGCATCCCAATCTCTCCTTTCCACGCTATCGATGATGTCTAAGGGAAAGGCTAAGAGATACAGCTTGGCACCAGTGACGTCGCAACTCATTTCTACAGCTGTGTAAACTGGAGCAAGGTGAAATAAAGTGTCTTGCTCAAGTACACAACGCATCACCCGGTCCGAGAATCGAACTCAAAAACTTTCAATTGAAAGTTCAATGCTCTAACCACTAAGCCATACGCCTTCACATCATTCTATAAAGCCGCGCTGTCAAACTCATCCAGTCGATGCGCTAGGGTTGCCTTAAGCGGCCAAGTCTCTGATCCGTAGAGGACCCACAAGCACAATGACACGCCAATGACTGAGTAGGATGGAGGGTACTAGTAAACATGGTTTGCTCAAAGCGCTGGCTTGAGTGCACGAGTGAAAGGAAGAATTAAGATAGCTACTCAACACTATGTTATATATTTTTAATTCTAATATATATTGTAATTCACTTTGCAATCTGTTTCTACACGAGTCGATACACTTTATTATAATATAAAAAAAAAAAAATAACTTTAAATGTTAAATTCGGATCACAATTCATTTTTCATTATTTCTGTTTTAATATTTTAATTTTTTAAATTTCTTCGTTCAAAAGCTTTAAGATGACAAAAATATCTTTGGTTTAAATGTATAATATAAATTGCTTTTTCATTCTCAAACGTATCTTTCCTTAAATATATGTTATTAAGTATTCTGTTTCGAGCTAATGTTCCAACAATTATCCACTTGATGAAGATGAAATTACTTATGGCTTTATTTGTTCAGTTTTATCTCTAAAATTGAGATAATTATTCTTTCAGTAACAATAATAATTGTTTCTACTTTTGGCACAAGGCCAGCAATTACGCAGTACATTACTGGTACTTTATTTTATCTTTATAATAATGATTTCTAGTATAGGCGCAAGGTCAGCAATTTTGGTGGAGGGGAAAGTGGATTAAATCAACCCCAGTGCGTGACTGGTACTTTATTTTATCGACCCCGTAAGGATGAAAGGCAAAGTTAACCTCGGCGGGATTTGAACTCAGATCGTAAACGGCCATAACTCTATGCCACTAAGCGTGTTGTCCTACACTCTCCCGATACTGTTAATACTACTACAAATAATATAATTGTTTCTACTTTTGGCACAAGGCCAGCAATTACCCCCAGTGCATTACTGGTGCATTATTTTATCGACTACGTAAGGATGAAAGGCAAAGTTAACCTCGGCGAGATTTGAACTTAGACCGTAAAGGGGCGTCACTCTAAGCTGTAAAACATGGCATCCGACCATCTACCGATACTGCCAATCCACCACTACTTCTAATGATCTCTTGTGACACTAAACTCCGCTAGTTGCAGACTGTGCGTTAATATGTGATATCTCCACAAAGTTTGATCACCAGCAGCAGAGTTCAAAGAGCAAAGATCAAGTCCAGTCCGTAGCTTGATATTATGAAACCATCATTTTGGCTGCCGCCCCCTGCTTCTCTTACCAGCCAACCTTCCTTCCAGGAATATATAATACCTTTCGATCACCAACAACAGAGTTTAAAGAGCAAAGATCAAGTCCAGTCCATAAGTTGACATTATCAAGCCATCGTTTTCAGCTGTCGGCCTCTGCTTCTCTTACCAGCCAACCTTCCTTCCAGGCATAACCTACTCACACCACGAGTTGACCTTTATATATGACTGTATAGTTTGAGTACTCTTGACTTGACAATTGATGTAATTGGTCTAAGTCTGGTAATGTTGGGTCACTCACAGATACAGATACGGTCCCTGAGCCGCTTGCCACTCATAATAATTATTAATTTCAAAATGAAATTCATAGGTTTATTTATTTAATTCTACTAATTCAATTATTTTATTCATGGACTGATTTAACCCACGAATATTTAGAGACTACATTTTCCTTTCACTCTTTTACTCCCCCCCCCTCTCTCTCTATATATATATATATACACACATACATATATATATATTGGAAAATGTGTGACGCCCTTGGTACAGCTAGGTATATTAGAAAAAAGGAAGAGAATGACTTCACTTGTAGTTCTAAACAATTTGACTTAATTTTATAATTTTATAAAATTTTATAAAATTATAAAATTAAATCAAATTGTTTAGAACTACAAGTGAAGTCATTCTTTTCCTTTTTTCAAATATATATATCTAGGTAGAAGGAGCAACGTGAAATAAAGTATCTTGCTCAAGGACATAACGCATCGCCTGGTCCAGGAATCGAACTCACAACCTTACGATTGCGAATCCAATTCTCTAACCACTCAGCCACACGCCTTCTACCTGGAGTTGCGACCGATAGATAGTATTAGCAATTGGAAAGACCAACGGAAACATTGTTCCCTCGGTCCGATTTGACGAAAGTCGATCGTTCCTCTAAAATATATATATATATATATATATATATATATATATATATATATATATATATATATATATATATATATATATATATATATATATATATATATATATATATATATAGAGAGAGAGAGAGAGAGAGAGAGAGAGAGAGAGAGAGAGAGAGAGAGAGAGGGATATGTGTGTGTGTGTGTGTGTTTGTTTATATATATTTCTCCATTTCTTGGAAGGTAGTGTGTGGCCTCATTTAATGACATTGGCAAGTCACTCTATTTCGACCCAGACAGGCGAGTAAACACAGGCTAGCAGACTACACACAGCTTGCCAAGCCTACACCGTCTATGATACTATGTCATATATAAGATTCATCTACTCTCGGGTCCTAAATAACAGGGCAGAGGGTTGGAATAAGCAAGTGGGTGTTGGACATTTACTTAACTTCTTATAAGCGGGGATGGTTTTTTTTTTGGGGGGGGGGGGCACAAATGGTGTGGGCGTAGTCGGTGATTGTATAGTGTACGTCCCTTATATGGGATTTCTTGTAATGTTCTTTTTTTGTCGTATATTTCCCGGCGCCGAAGACGCACCCTAATGTTGACAACCAAAAGTTAGAAAAAAAATAATTTTTTCTTTTTTTGGCACAAGGCCAGCAATTACTGGTACTTTATTTGATCGGCCTCGTAAGGATAAAAGGAGTTAACCCCGGCACGATTTGAACTCAGACCGTAAAGGGGCGTAACTCTATGGTGCAAAGCATGGTATCCATGGTAACTCTATGGTGCAAAGCATGCTTTACAAAATTTGAAAAAGAAATAATAAACAACCTTCGGCCTCCTGGACGCATGGTAGATTTTTGAGACTTATTTTAGGGAAAAGTAGCGTCTTCGATGCAGGGAAATACGATAATATGTTTCTATTCATGCTTAAAGTGTCGATGAAATAAAGCACCAGTAACGTATTGGAGTCGATTTAATCCACTTTCCCTTCCCTCCAAATTACTGGCTTTGTGCCTATACTAGAAATCATTATTAGATTCCAGGGTGGTGGATTGGCAGTATCGGTAGAGAGTCGGACACCATGCTTTGAAGCATAGAGTTACGTCCCTTTATGATCTGAGTTCAAATCCCGCCGAGGTTAACTTTGCCTTTCATCCTTACGAGGTCGATAAAATAAAGTACCAGTAATACACTGAGTATTTGTTGGCCTTGTGCCAAAATGTAGAAACAATTATTAAATTCTCCAGCTGCTGTATCAATATGAATCACTTACATTAAAGCTTCGTCGGAGATAGTCTAGCAAAATTAAATAAACGGGTGTGTTTGAAAATATCTGAATATTTAATAAGCGGGGTGGGGGGACGATTATTCAAGACCTGGTGTATTCAAACTGTGACACAAGTGTGAATCGATCAGTGTGACACCAAACAAGATTTAATAAAATTCTTTCCCTCACTGTCTCCATCTCTCTCTCTCTCACTCACATTACCATACGTATCACATGTGTAAAGTTTGAAAAAAATCGGTTGGATGGTTCTCGAGTTTTAGGGAGTCAGACATACAGACAGACATTCTCTGTTTTATATATATATATATATATATATATATACAGATGTGAGAAAAACCACAGGCCCTCCATCTCAACTCTACTTTTGAAAAGCAGAAGAACTTTCTAATATATATATATAAAATTATATATTCGTGTACAGATATTTTTGCATACACAATAACAAAATATAAACAAACGTATTTATTTCACATGTTTAGAATCCCGGGTAACGCCGGGCCATTCTGCTAGTATATATTAAAATAACAGATTAAAGTTTAAGCAAAGAATCGCTGCTTTCACCCTTAACGGGATCTTCTGAAACTAAAAAAAATCAATCTTTGAACGCAGAAGTAAATATTTCGAAAAACGTTGCAACCGAAGGAAAACAGGTAGACGATACTTTGGTTCGTGAAGACGTTCCCTGGCATAAGAATATATACACACACTATATATACATATACACACACTATATATACATATACACACACTGATCGCGTCATAATGACGTAATGCAGACAGCCAAACATACAGACAGATATTATAAGGGTGCGACGTTATATCTATGTATCTATCTAAAATGAAAGATTAAGAATTATAGAAAGAGATTGCTAAATCGCTTAATGTGGTCCCTAGAGCATAGAAAATTTGAAATATTTTTTACTCAAAACACTCACAGGACGTATTTCATGTGTAAAGTTTGAAAACAATCGGTTGGGTGGTTCTCAAGTTTTAGGGAGTCAGTCAGACAGACAGACAGACATTCTCTATTTTAGATATATATATAGTGTGGTATACTATATATATAGTGTGTATATATAGTGGCTTTACTTTAAAGGATGGGGCCGTTGTGTGTGACTGCAGTATCAAACCACAGACTACGCAGCATCTCCTGATATGTCCCCTGCTGGAACACCCCTGCACAACATTGGACTTGGCAGAGTTTATTGAGAAAGGACAGCAATGTGTTCAACTGTGGTGGGACTACATCTAGCCAAGCTTTGTAACTGACATTCTTGTGGACACGACAAGAAGAACTGTCCCCCAAACACATCGCCATATTTTATCCGAAATTGCAACACTCTTTAGAAACATGGCGTTAGAACAACACAATTGTAGCATTTCTCATGTACCCACCACCAGCACTACCACCACCACCAGCACCACCAGCACCACTCACACACCATGTCCTTCCTCTTACAAGTAACTACTTAGAATAAATCGTCGTCATACACAACAGCAAGAATATATTACACACACATACATACACAAGACACAGCAGAAAGAATAGACTACACACACACACATACACACACATACAAATATACAAATACTCACACACGCACAGATAAACACACACACACACGCACACACGCACAAGACACAGCAGAAATAATATACTACACACGCACATATACACAGACATACAAATATACAAATACACACACACGCACAGATAAACACACACACACACACACACATACAAATATACAAATACAGACACACGCACAGATAAACATACACACACACACACACACAAGACACAGCAGCAAGAATATACTACACACACACAAATACACAGACATACAAATATACAAATACACACACACGCAAAGATAAACACACACACACACACACACACACACACACACACACACACACACACACACACACACACACACACACACACACACACACACACACACACACACACACACACACATTCACAGACACACGCACACATACCAATACACACAAATACACACACACATTATTAACACAAATTCCAAGTGAGGGAGAGAAAAAGAAAAAGAGAGTGGGAACTAAACAATGATTTGCACGAAGACACCTCTGGCCATTTTATGCCATCTTCAGATGTATTTCTACTGATTTTACAAATATTTATCCTCATCAACTATTATTATAGTTATATATGTTAGGGAAGTGGATTGGCAGTATCGGCAGAGCGTCGAACACCCTACTTTGCAGTATAGAGTCACGTCCCTTTACGGGGTCGATAAAATAAAGTACCAGTAATGCACTGGGATTGATTTAATCGACTTTCGCCTCCCCTTTAAAGTAGAAACAATTATTGGAAATCTGATACGTTATAAAGTAAATGAGTTTGTGTCTCAGTATGTAAACTAAACGACTAATTCTGGTTTTAGTGAAAAAATCGACGGAGACCACCTAGAACAAATTCTGATTATCCGCCCCTCGCTTATTCCCACCCCCTTTTCTGGGGGTGGGAGTGGCTGAGAATACACTGCCTCCAAGAAACTAAAGAAGTATTTAACTTTACTGTGTTAACTGAGTAATGAATGAAGAAAAATACATTGAAGTTATAGCTTTTGTCTGATAATTTCAAAATGATCCCATGATTTTTTTACAAATTTATCATTAACCATTATTGTGTTCCTGTGGATCTTCCTTTTAACATTTTCCATAAAGCATGAAAGATTTTCCATAGGTGAACAATCTGAATAGAAATTAGAACTTAAAGTTAAAATAAATAAATAAATATGTACACATATTCTTTTATTGAGTGGCAAAGCCTTGCACATTATTGTGTAGCCTCCTAAATATGTAAAATAATTACTGACAATATAAAATATATTGAAGTGAGATGTTGCAATATTTCGATCGTAAAAGCTGCACTTGATTGCATTTCATTCTTTAGAATTTAGAATATTGTTTAGTCGTGTGATAACAATGTTCTTGCTGGACTGGAATCAATTACGTTTGGTTTCAGATGTGATTTAAAAAGCCAACAGCGAAGGTTTATATTTGTATTTTCAAATACATCAATGAAATACACCTAACGTGCTTCAACTTCACTTTATTACGGAATCATAGAAGGCTGATAAATCAGTAAAAAGATAAAACATTCACACTCATTCATCTCTGAAAGCTATAAATTTCTTTTCGCTTTTCATGCTCACTGATGTTTCCAAATGGTGTTGAATTACAATTCAGCTTTGATGACTCTTCTGCCAAAGCAAAGTGAAGTTTTATCAACTACGGACAATAAAACGATTACTGAACATTAAAAATGTACTAAAGAATAAGAAAGCTCCATTGCTCACCAAATATTACATATAAATGTGTATATAGCTTTATCTAATCTTCGTATTTAATATCAGGAACTATAATTACCAGTGCTGAAGATAGATTTGTAGGTTCGAAATTGATTTTGTCCAAAGTATGATTTTTTTCTTCTATTTCTTTGTGTTACTCATAGATTCGAGACCCCAAACGATCCCATATTCACTTTTTGTTGCTGTTGTTTGAGTATCTGAATTCAATGGAAGATTAATACAGTTGTCTTTAGTTAATAGTTAAATATTAAGTAAGTTGTCATCTTTTTAAACATCTCTTTATAGATAATAAACACAACCACAAGGATATGGTCCTAACCGAACTCCCACTGTCATCGCCTCCATCTCTCTCGCCCTCCCCATCTCTCTGTATAGGGACCAAATGCTGGGCTCCCCACAGTCCCGGCGGACAGAATGGAGAAGGCGTTTCCCCGAAGGATGGTAAGGGAGATGCGCTGGAAGAGTCATTCCAGCTCGCGAGGCTTACACCTGCGGCTGGCCAGCTCAGCGCCAATAGTGGTAAGTAGGGATGTAGCCCTAGCCAAGGACACCAGAAGTCTCCACTGCCAATGGCACACCCACAAACCTGTCTGAGAGCGACCGGTACTTGGAGAGTTTGGCCTCCTCAGCCCGACGTGCAGCAGTTGAGATGAACATATCAGTAATAATAGTATAGTAAAAAGATATACATCTAGAGAGGATAATTTAGAGGTAATGTTTAGTGCCAGATGGTAAAACAAAGGGAAAGTCGGTAGAGAAGAGGTAAATAAGTTCAACCGGTTTAGATTAGCAGAATGTATTATAGTGGTGGATTGGCAGAATCGTTAGAGCGTCGGAGAAAATGGATGGTATTTAGGTAACCTTTTAGCATTTACATTACACTATATTTACTATTTTCATGGTAAAGGCTTTATCTCACATAATTATCTCATAATATCGAATCTATGAGATTTTGATATTATTTATGTTGAGAAACAATACCTTAACATCAGCATGAGCGCTCGGTTGCAGTCGCTTACAGCCGGTTTGAATATAAAGAGGTGAGAGAATTCTGACTGGATATGACCGGTTTAAATGCTAAAGGGTTAAGGCCCCTTACTTTCTGAGTTCAAATCACATCGATGTCAACTTTGTCTTTCATCTTTCTGGGGTTGATATAATAATTGTTTCTACTTTTGACACAAGGCCAGCAATTATCCAGTGTATTACTGGTACTTTATTTTATCGACCCGTAAGGATGAAAGGCAAAGTTAACCTCGGTGGGATTTGAACTCAGACCATAAAGGGCCGTAACTCTTTGCTGCAAAGCATGGTATCCGACCCTCTACCGATACTGCCAATCACCACCCTAGTTTTAATTGTTTCTACTTTTGTTTCTACTTTTGTTGAGAAGCCCTGAGATTCTATGACACAGCCACTAATTTTCGGCGAAACAAACTCTATCTGTAGTTTGTCCAAGAGTTTAATAGTTGTTGAAGTGTTTAGTACATGTTAATTCACTTTTTCCGGTTATTATGTATATTCCGTTTGTTCGTAGATTATATGCATTGCACCAAAGTGGTTTTTTATTCAAAACACACTTCTTTGTGTGTTCTATATATTATATTGTAAAGAGCTCAGTTCTTATACTTTGAGCTCACTAATTACAGGGTATTAACGCGAGTTTTTGACTCCGGTTTTTCATATATATATATATATGTGTGTATGTGTGTGTGTGTAAAAGGTAAACAGAAATAACAACACAATCGGTACAGTATATGGAAGGGATATATTAGGTTAACGCTTGAAATAGAAGGAAGAGGGTCTTAACGATTCGGACGCTAGTCCTTCATCAGAAGAAAGAATGAGAAATAAGATAGATTGAAGGGACGGGTGGGTTGGAATTAGAAAAAATGTCTTTAGATAAAAATATCAGGTCCATTCATATTTACATCATCTTCAGTAATCATCAGTATGAATTTCGTTGAGACAGATATATGTATGACAGCTCAAGCCATATTATATCAACTTAATGTATATCTCTCACACTCTTCTGTCTGTGACTTAAAAACATATTTGTGCTCACGTCTAACAATTTTTCTACATTTTGGCACAATGCCAGCAATTTGAAGTGGAGGGAGGGGAAAGTCGATCATATCGACCAAAGTTCATTACTGGCACTTTATTTATCGACCCCGTAAGGATGAAAGGCAAAGCTAACCTCGTCAGGTTTTGTAATCAGAATGCAAAGGGTTGTAATTCAATGCTGCAATAATAATTGTTTCTACTTTTGGCACAAGGCCAGCAATTACCCAGTGCATTACTGGTACTTTATTTTATCGACCCCGTAAGGATGAAAGGCAAAGTTAACCTCGGCGGGATTTGAACTCAGACCATAAAGGGCCATAACTCTTTGCCGCAAAGCATGTCAGACCCTCTGCCGATACTGCCAATCCACCTTATTATGCAATAATAATAATAATAATAATAATAATAATGATGTGTTTCACTGATACTACGGCAAATTCATTCTTTGAAGATTTCTTTTCTTTTCCACACAAAATCTGTTTGTAATCTCTAAGTTCTCTATTCGATTGGATTTTTTTAGTTTTCTATAAACATCTCGACAGTTTAAAAATGAAGTCACTATTATACATTTCCTGGGTTATATATTGTCTGTTGTACTGAATGCGTGAACAAATAGTAATAACAACAACAACAACAACAACAATAATAATTGTTTCTACGTTAGGCACAAGGCCAGCAATTATCCAGTGTATTACTGGTACTTTATTATTATTACTGGTACTTTATTTGAACTCAGACTATAAAGCATGGCGTCCGACCCTCTACCAATACTGCCAATCCATCACCCAACAATAATAATAATAATGATATTAATAATAATAATAATAATTTTTTCTACTTTAGGCACAAGGCCAGCAATTACCCAGTACATTACTGGTACTTTATTTTATCGACCCCGTAAGGATGAAAGGCAAAGTAAACCTCGGCGGGATTTAAACTCAGACTGTAAAGGGACGTAACTATGCTGCCAATAATAAGGTATCTTCCAGGGAGATAGTCTGAGCCCTTTGTCCTTGCCCTGATACCCTGTCTGTTATATTGCGAAAAGTGAGAGCAGGATACAAGTTGGGAAGAGGAGAACTTACCATCAACCACCTCCTCTTCATGGACGATATTAAACTCTTTGGGAAGAGTGAGAAGGAGTTGGATGTTGTTGTTGACACTGTCCGTATTTTCAGCAATGATATATTTATGGAATGTGGTATTAATAAGTGTGGAGTCCTAGTGATGAAGTGGTTAAATTGAACAGAAGCAACGGAATCCAGCTACCAACAGGTGAGATGATAAAGGAAATTATTATTAGTATTGTTGACGCTGAAGAGGGATACAAATATTTAGGTGTCCTGGAGGCAGATGACATCAAGAACAAAAAAATGAAGGAATTGATAAGATCTGAATACATAAGGAGAGTAAAGAACATACTAAAATCACATCTAAATAGAGCCAATGCTCAAAATTGTACTGAAGGAGAAGATAATAGACCAGGAGATGTCCAAGGAGGAAATAACAACAAGGAGGAAGAGCAACCTTCAAGAAAAATTCCTTCATAGCACCTTCTTTAAGAAAACGGAATTTAGAGATCCACAGACATGGAACTGGTTAAAAAGAGGAAACCTTAAAAAAGCTACAGAAAGAATGCTAATGGCTGCGCAAGAGCAAGCCCTCAGAACGAAGTGAGTGAAACACCATATTTACAAGGAGGAGGCCAACCCACTGTGTAGGATCTGTGGAGAGAGAGAAGACTGTGGCTCACATTTTAGCCGAGTGTAAACACCTAGCCCAGACTCACCATAAAGGCTGGAGATATGATGTGATGAGCAGGGTGATCCACTGGCACCTATGCAAAGTAAACAATTTACCACATTCTGAGAAGTGGTATGAGCATAAGCCAGAGTCGGTGATAGAAAACGATCAGGGGAAGGTGCTATGGGATTTTAGGATACAAACGGACAAAAAATTAGAACACAATAGGCCTGACCTGGTGGTTTTGGACAAGGAAAAAAGATCGCGACTGATTGTAGATGTAGCCTGCCCCTTTGACACGAGAGTGCAAGAAAAGGAGAAGGAGAAAATTAACTGATACCAGGACTTAAAGTGGGAGGTAAAAAAGATTTGGAACTGCCATGAAGTCAAGGTCGTCCCGATTGGCATAGGCGCACTAGGTACCACCTCAAAGAATTTCTAATGATGGTTAAAGAAGATTAGTCCAGCCCCGCTTTTTGGAACACTTCAAAAGGCATGCTTACTGGGAACAGCAAGAACCCTCCGACGGGTGGGTTGGGATTGGAAAAAATGTCTTTAGATAAAAATAACAGGTCCATTCATGTTGACATCTCTTGCAAAACTGTTGGTCCTGGCGTTTTGTGTATGATTAATTTTTTAGAAAAGTGAATGATGGAGTGCGTCTACTTGAAATGGGAAAAAAAACGTTTTGTAAAAAGAGCTATATTGTGCACGTGTGTAAACATGTGTGTGTGTGTGGGGGGGGGTGTTATTATACGTCCGTACGAAGCTAAGAAGAAATGTGTATGTATATGTGAGTAAAAGAGTGTGTGTGCATGTAAATACGAAGCTATGAGCAAAAGTATGTTAATACAAGGGTATGTATGTGTGCATACAGAGCAACGAAGGGAAAAGTGGAGTGTGCATATATAGTCGGCACGTATTAGTTGTAAGAGAAGATGTTAATGATCAAGAGAAAGCGATAGGAATCTAGGGGTGAATGTACAAGCATGTGTGATAATGGACGGAGTATTAGAGAAATTGGGGAGGTGAGTTGATTCCAAGAGTGGAATAGGACCCAAGGCGGTGAATGAGACTTTGTTCAGTCCTGGTGCGCGAGGCCTGTGATCCATGATGTAAAAAGACACCTAAGACTGAAACATGTAGGGAAGAACGACCAGGAGAACAGAAATGACGGGCGACAGGAGTATCCGAACCGAGTCTTATATCCCTCAAATGCTCGGCGAAACAGTCCGCCACACACACACACACACACACACACATATATATATATATATATATATATATATATATATATATATATATATATATATATATTGGTAAACGGAATAGAAAATGCTGACAAATTGTTCACAGTTGAAAAATGGTTTAATTAGGAATAAAAGAGTATTAGTGATTGTATGGGTTAGTATTCAGTTGTGGTTTTAAGTTTTTAAGTTTTTACCGGTTGCGCATTTCTAAATGCTTTTCAAAAATAATTTTGAGATAGAGTGTTCGTGCTGTTTGCTCTGATCTGATTAGTTTTGGGAATTCTACCTGTTTTTATGTTAAAAAAGTGGCTCCAGCGTTACTTTGGTGTTGCAAAAATTCTTGTGGTCAAAACAATTTTGATTGGTCGGTAGAGGTCATGTGAATAAAAAATTAGTTTTGCGCCAAGATTGAGAAATGACTCTTTCACAACAAATATGTGTGTGTGTGTGTGTGTGTGTGTGTGTGTGTGTGTGTGTGTGTGTGTGTGTGTGTGTATGTGTGTGTGTGTGTGTAGTAGTAGTAAGGTGTTCGATGTTGTGATAATGGTTAGCAGCGATGTGTGTCAAATGGCTATTAAGATAAGTGTGTGTGTGTGTGTGTGTGTGTGTGTGTGTGTGTGTGTGTGTGTGTGTGTGTGTGTGTGTGTGTGTGTCTATAGCAGAGTAATTCGTGGTGGCAGGGATGGTCAGTAAGAATGTGTCTGAAAGCAATTTAGCATGTCAAAAGATATTTTTCAGCTTTTGTCTTATACGGAGAAGTGCGTGTGTGTGTGTGTGTGTGTGTGTATATATAAGTCTCTTTGTATGTTGATGTACGCGTGTGTATGTGTGTGTGTATATATATATATATATGTGTGTGGGGGGGGGGACCAGTATTTTTTCCCCCTGGTAAAATGGTGTACATTATTCGATTTTTTCAGTAAAATCGGTTCTCTTAATAGAACATCAAAAATCTTAACAATAAAATGTGTGAAATGATATTCACTATATATATATACACATACATATATTCACTATATATATATATATATATATATATATATATACATATATATACATTCATACACATATATACATATATATATGCACATATATTTTTTTGTGTTGCACCATAGAGCATGTGTGTTTACGTATGTCATTGTGTTTATATGTGGGTAGAGATGTGTGCTGATGTAGGTATGTATGTTGACGTGTGTATGTTGTGGGTTCATCTTAGGGAGAAGTGTTTAGACGGGGTCCGTATTTGTTAATGAAGTAAGATTCCTTGCTGATGCGCTGGGTGTGGGTGGCATTATCTTTAAATTTGTAGAGGGGAAAGATTCTGAAGTTAGGATGATTTTGGGCGGCACAGGTATCAATGTGTTCACTCAGTGGTATTTTCCTGTATTCCCGTATTTTGATTTGGGATCTATGGACAGTCATGCGTCGGCGGAGGCTGTTTTTGGTCTGGCCTATGTATTGTTCTCGACAACCTGAACAAGTTAATACATATATTAGATTTTCCGATGCACATGTGAAATTGTGTTTTACTATAAAACGTTGTCCATCTTTGAAATAGAATTCCGAACCCTCTATTAGGTTGATGCAAATGCCACAGTTGGGTCTATCGCATTTTTTTTACTGTGGGTTTCGTTGTTGTGGTTGGCAGTACTTTGGCATGTGTTAAGATGTTTTTCATTGACTTGGATTGTCTTTTGCTCTTTATGATATCGTGTGTTCGTAGAATTTGGTTCATTCTATGGTCCTTTTTCAATACAGGGATGTTCTGGAGGATGGTGTCAAAGGCCTCATTGTTGAGGGGGTTGTGTGTGGAGATGTATGGAAGAGCTTTTAGTTTTGCTTGATTTACTTTAGGGTGTCTAAGGTCCTGTGTACTGAGTTTTAGGGCACGTTGGATTCCATTGTCAATTAGTGATGCAGGGTAGTCCCTGCCTATGAGTGTGTCCTTTAGTTCTTGTAGCCGTAAGTAGCAGATGTTTTTATTGGAGACTATAGTACAGATTCTCTTGGCTAAGTTGTAGGGAATATTAATTTTAACGTGTCTAGGGTGGCAAGAGTTGAAGGGGAGATATTGCTTGGAGTCTGTGGGCTTGTAGTATATGTCTGTTTCTATTTTTTTTGTTATGGATCTTAATGAGGATGTCGAGGAAGGGGAGTTGTTGATGGCTGTATTCCATCGTGAAGTTAATATTTGTGTTGAGCCCATTTATAAGGGTGTGAAATTCTTTAAGTTTTTCGATGTTTTCGTGCCAAAGGATGAAGCAGTCATCTAGATATCGCTTCCAGTTCCTTTCAATGTGTAAGTGGAGGGTGTTTCCAAATTTGTTTAGGACTTTAGTGTAGAGGGTGATTTCCAGGTATCCCATGACTAGGTTGGCATAAGTGGGGGCTGTTTTAGTTCCCATAGCGGTCCCAGATTTCTGCCTGTAGGGTTTGTTAATGAAAACGAAGTAATTGTTCTCCAAGATAAATTTGAGTCCCTCTATCACGAATTCTTTTTTGATGCGTTGTGGGAGTTCATTGTGGAAATTATCCAGCCAGAATTGGATAGCTTCTATTCCTAGGTTGTGGGGGATGTTGGAGTATAGGTTGACTACATCGAACGTCACTAGTAGGGTTTGTTCAGAAAGTGGCATATTAGGGAGGTGATTGAGCATATCTAGGTCGTCCCTTATATAGCTTTTGATGTGCTTGAGGAAGGGTTTGAGAAGGGTATCAATGAAGTTGCTAAGACGGTGCGTTTCGCAAGCGGGGCCTGCTATTATAGGTCTTAATTTGAGATCATTGGGTGAGGGGACATTGATGACTATGTCTGTGGCTTCCTTGCATGCCTTACTTATTGATTCGCTTTTATGTACTTTAGGGATACCGTAGAAAAGGCTGGATTTACTTGTGAAGTCTGTGATGAAGCTGAATTCCTTGTTAGTGAGTCCTTCTTTGTATTGGTTGATTAGAGTTTTTAGGTTTCTCATAATTTTCTGTTGATTGTAGTGTTCAGCCTTTTCGTAGTATGTTTCGTTTTCCAAAGTGGAGAGCGCTAAGTTGATATAGAATTCTGTCTCCATTAGGACTACTGTACTCCCTTTATCAGCCTCTTTAATTGTAATGGTTCTGTCGGTTTTTAATCTATTTAATTCTTCCCATTCTTTCCTGTTGAGGTTTGGCTTGTATTTTTGTCTGTGCAAGTGTTGGTAAGGGAAGTTTGTGATGTGTTCACAGAATTCGTCCAGGATTTTATTTCTACCTTTTGAAGGGGTGTAATTGCTTCTATTCTGGCTAATGATTCATCCTCATTGTACTGGTCGAATAGTTGTTCACTAAGTCGTAACTTTCTACAGAAGTCTGTGATGTCTTCCTTCATTTCATAGTAGTTAGGACGTAGTGTGGTCGGTGTGAATTTAAGACCTTTGGAGAGTAAGTTGATAAGGTTGGGTGTTGGTTCTGCACTAGTAAGATTGATAATTTTTATTACTATCGGTTTCTCCTCCCTGTCTTGTGTTATTTTGTTTGCCTGTATCTGTGTGCTGTGTCTAAAAAATGGTTGGAGTAGAGGGGTTGTCTGCTGATGTAAAGTGGTCTCCTGTGTTTGTTATATTCCTTGTTGTTGTAAAATATGGTTCGGGTCGGTGGTTGTAGATTGAATGGGGTGTTCCTGTACTGCGAGTATGGGTGTGTGTTTCTATGTGCCATGTTGTATTGTGGTGTTATAAGTGGCCTACGTTGTTGGTTGTATCGTGTGGTGTGGGTTTGTTGTGTATTGTGGAAGCGAGAGTTGAGAAAATGGTAATTACCTTGCTGTCCCCTTGAAGCGGGGAAGTTGTTACATCTATCATGGCGGTGGTATCTTTTCCCTATGTTTGACGATGAGGCATCCGCATACTAGTTGAGTGATTTGGTATGGTGTCTCCTTGAAGGGGGGAAGTTGTAAATGTCATTCTGGGGGAGATGATTTCTTGGGTTTTTGTTCCTTCTTATGGTAGCGAGGTTGGGAAGTTCATCTTCGGTGTGGTGCTTCTTTCTTCGTTTGTTAGAGGCTTGGGGGTTTGAGAAGTTGTTGTGCGGTTCAGTTATGGGTTTTCCTATTTTTATGAACGGGTTATTGGAGGTGTAATCCGTTTGAAAAGTCGATTCATAGTGTAGGAACCAAGCGGCAATTTTTTCCCAGCGTTGAAGGGATTTCAGTTCTTCTCTGTTGCAGTCCCCTTTCCATAATTTGGAGATCTTCTCTACCTTGGGGCCTTCAGTTTTGTTGTTGATTTCCAGGAGGATCTCTTCATCGATGGTTTTGATTTTTTCCTCATTTGTCTGGGCCCTCAGTTTAAGAAGTTCAATTTCTGTCTTCATTTTTTCCAATGCCATTCTTTCCCTAAGGTGTCTTTGAAGTTCGGGTTCATTTGGAATGGACTTTATTTGTAGTTTATGGGGGAGAGTTAGAGGGGTTGAGTTAAGCCATTTTTCATATATCTCTGCTTTGTTGTGATTTTGTATCATCTTCCAGAATGAGAACTTTCTGTCTCTGAGGGATTTGTTCCATTTTGGAATTGTTCGAATTTTCATTTTGTGTGAATCAATCTCACATGGTTCTTCGTTGGTTTTTCCTGGGTTGGTAGTAGTGAACATAGTTTGGATAGTATCGCAAAGGTTTTGGAGTTTGTCGCCGATTTCGGAGGGTTTGTATCCGGTGGCGGTTTCCTTATTTGTGGAGTCAAGTTTGTCGACCAGCAAAGATAGGTTGGTGTTGATTTTCTTGAGTTCCTGTAGGATCTCTTCATTTGAGTTGATGAGGGTTGTATCCGTTTTTGTTGGCATTTTCTGTATCTCGTGTGAGGTTATGATAGTTAAAAGAATAGAGGTGTAACACACAAGTTATTATATATTGGTAAACGGAATAGAAAATGCTAACAAATTGTTCACAGTTGAAAAATGATTTAATTAGGAATAAAAGAGTATTAGTGATTGTGATTGTATGGGTTAGTATTCAGTTGACGTTTTAAGTCCAAAATCATCCCAAAATCCGCCCCAAATCATCCCAACTTCAGAATCTTTCCCCTCTACAAATTTAAAGATAATGCCACCCACACCCAGCGCATCAGCAAGGAATCTTACTTCATTAACAAATACGGACCCCGTCTAAACACTTCTCCCTAAGATGAACCCACAACATACACACGTCAACATACATACCTACATCAGCACACATCTCTACCCACATATAAACACAATGACATACGTAAACACACATGCTCTATGGTGCAACACAAAAAAATATATGTGCATATATATATGTATATATGTGTATGTATGTATATATATGTATATATATATATATATAGTGAATATATGTATGTGTATATATATATAGTGAATATCATTTCACACCTTTTATTGTTAAGATTTTTGATGTTCTATTAAGAGAACCTATTTTACTGAAAAAATCGAATAATGTACACCATTTTACCAGGGGGAAAAATATACTGGTCCACCCACACACACACACATATATATATACACACACACATACACACGCGTACATCAACATACAAAGAGACTTATACACACACACACACACACACACACGCACTTCTCCGTATAAGACAAAAGCTGAAAAATATCTTTTGACATGCTTCAGACACATTCTTACTGACCATCCCTGCCACCACGAATTACTCTGCTATACACACACACACACACACACACACACACGCACACACACACTTATCTTAATAGCCATTTGACACACATCGCTGCTAACCATTATCACAACATCGAACACCTTACTACTACTACTACACACACACACACACACACACACACACACACACACACACACACACACACACACACACACACACACACACACACACACACACACACACACACACACACACACACACACACACATATTTGTTGTGCGCAAAACCAATTTTTTATTCACATGACCTCTACCGACCAATCAAAATTGTTTTGACCACAAGAATTTTTGCTGGAGCCACTTTTTTAACATAAAAACAGTCTTGGCGCAAAATCAATTTTTTACATTCATATGACCTCTACCGACCAATCAAAATTGTTTTGACCACAAGAATTTTTGCAACACCAAAGTAACGCTGGAGCCACTTTTTCAACATAAAAACAGGTAGAATTCCCAAAACTAATCAGATCAGAGCAAACAGCACGGACACTCTATCTCAAAATTATTTTTGAAAAGCATTTAGAAATGCGCAACCGGTAAAAACTTAAAAACTTAAAACCACAACTGAATACTAACCCATACAATCACTAATACTCTTTTATTCCTAATTAAACCATTTTTCAACTGTGAACAATTTGTCAGCATTTTCTATTCCGTTTACCAATATATAATAACTTGTGTGTTACACCTCTATTCTTTTAACTATATATATATATATATATATCTCCAAGGAGTTCATTACTACAACAGAGGTCCAACGAGCGTTTGATTCCAGTGTCGGGCTAGATCGATACAGATCGAGCCTTGAGCTGATCAGTAGCGAAACGCGCGTCACCAACCAATAAATGTAATGAAGGAGTGGCCATTCGTCCTTGTAAATATATATATATATATTATATTACGTTCTGAGGACCTACTAAGGTGAAACAATTGTTCTCGGTATGGTGAACTAACTGTTGTGTAACCACTTCTATATATATATATATTTACGAGCAATAAATATGAATTGATATGTATCAATTTGGTTTACATTAAAGAATTCTATATAGTGCTATAAAATATTTAGTGGGAAACAAGAAAATAGGATAATGGTTTTGAAGGTATTGGTAACCGACATTTTAACGTGAAAGTAATAAAGCTTTCTATAAAAATATGTGCACATGTGTGTCGAGTGAGGAATGTGAAATAATTAGAGATAATTGTAGTTTCAGGTCCACATACGCTACAGCCACTCAATATAGTGATTTAAAGCATAAAACAGTGGGCAATTGATATGGAAAGATGCAATCAATCGATACAGTAATAAACACAGAGCTAAACCATTCGGATATAAAAGCATTCATGGTTTGTAGAACTGTCAGCTGGTAATGAATGTGGAATAACAAGTAACGTTCATTGAACAGATCAAATTGATGAGCTCACTGATGTAACATTTTACAGAATAACATTCTACAGAGAAAACATCGATTAATTTATCTTCGACTTAAATCCCAAGGCATTACGAAACATCCCCTGATTTCCACTATTAAACAAATGGTGCATATCAAAAAGATTTGGCTAGCCTTCTTCTTCTTCTTCTTCTTCTTCTTCTTCTTCTTCTTCTTCTTCTTCTTCTTCTTCTTCTTCTTCTTCTTCTTCTTCTTCTTCTTCTTCTTCTTTCTTCTTCTTCTTCCTTCTTCTTCTTCTTCTTCTTCTTCTTCTTTCTTCTTCTTCTTCTATCTGAGAGGGTCGTGTAGGCAGAGTCTTCAAACCCTCCTTCCAGCGGCTTCTATCAGAAGCAACCCCCACCAACTAATCCCACTGGATCTTCTTCTATCTGAGAGGGTCTTGGTGGGGGCAGAGACCTCAAATACTCCTTCCAGTGGGTCCTGTCAGAAGCAACCGTCTCCAACTGATCCGCTGGCTCCCCAAGCGAGACCAGCCAAGCTCATGGATGTTATCCAACCATCTCGCTCGGGATCTACACCTGGGTCTCCTGTCGGTTGGTTTTGCTCGTAAAATCTGCCCAGCGATTCTTTTCTAAAACATTCTAACCTCATGCCTTTTATGTTTCCTTCCTAAAAACAAAACTCGTGTTCCTTTATATCATCACGAACGTTTAACGTCGGTTCTCCTGGCATGCATGGGTTTGACGAATTGTAACATTTTGAGGCTAGACAGGTCAGGTGACCTTGATCGTGGGGTTTTATTGTTTATTGGGTTTCTACGGGTGGATGCACTTCCTCACGCCAACCCCTTTACAGCGTCTACTTGGGCAGAATATATCGTGTCTTTTACACTTGCACCACCTCATAGGGTGTGGACTGGGTGTTTCCTGTCGTGGCACCAGCACTACCGCCTTAACATGTGGAGTGGATGCTTTCCTTCGGTGAATCAGCACGACTGCCACTTTACAAAGTGGGCTAGGTGTATTTTTATCGTGGCATCCTCACTGGAAAGGCGTTGACAGGCGAGGGAGTAGAAGCATCGTGTTATGGAGTAACCTTGGAGAGAATGAGTTGTATCTGGCTGTATAATGATACGCATGCTTGAAATTCTCTACGACCAGTTCGTGTAATCCAATGGTATATGTCCACTTAGAAGCCAGTATAGTCTTTTTTCTTAACATTGCACAGTGTCTGGTATGTTTTAGATATTGTCAGATCTGTTTGAGAAAATGGAGGATTGACATTCGAGAGCTTATCTCTAGATTCCTCCCCAAATTTTCCACACACTTGACTTATTATATTTTTGCTAAATGATTTTACTTGCGATAGATTTGGGATGTAGTCTATATCTATTATTGCCCTTTCTACTCCCTTCTCTGTTAATTCATCTGTTTTCCTATTTCCTCTGACTCTTCTAGCGCATTTCCCTTACCCATCCTCCGGGGAAACGCCATCCATTCGGTCCACAGGGGCTGTGGGGAGGCCAGCACGTGGGATCCCAATGTTCACTATACAGAGAGATGGGGAGGGCGAAAGAGATGGGGGATATAACGGTGGGAGTTTGGCTCTTCCGTGTTCGGACACATTATACCTGTCAAGAGTGTATATTTATGTAGTTATAGCTGACATTTCCGAATGGTCAGTGATAGCCAGATCTAAGAGTTGCTACAACAGAGAATAAACAAAGGCAAGACATATAACAAACGCATGTAATGTAATATACCAACGAGCTATGGGACTGAAAACATTAGAGAATTACCAACATTATATATATTGTCTATTTCAGGCTTCTGTATGGCCTAGTATCTAAAGCAATGTTATTTGTTTATTATTCTCTGAGTGGTAGTTGTCTACTCTTAGCAAAGCAATCCTAGTAATTCTAACCCGATTCCTTTTTTCTGGATTAAAACAGTTCTAGGTTTGATAAACTATCAGTGAATAGAAAGCCTTTTTTCTCATGGCCTCTCTTTAGCTGAATCTATGGATAATATAGTTCACCCATACTCTGCATCAAATATTGTGAAATCATGATGAAATCTGAAGCCCATACCTCTTTAAAAGACCAAATAGCTCCACACTCAACTCCCTTGTCTGAGTGTACCCTATCTGCTAAAACTGATTGTATTTGTGACTGTTGTGGAATTTATTTGCTTTGTTTTTTGAGTTTTTAATTGTTATTTTAGGTCATACTTGAGTAATACTGGTAACATGTAACCCAGTACAACCTGTCGCATGGTGGGCTCGTCGGCGACTAAACCGGCAACCCCACCAAGTTTACTTGGTGAGGAGGAGGATTTTGGACACCTTGCAGGACAAAAAAAGAAACCTGACAAATGGCGGAAGAACTCATAAGAGTCAACGGCCCTCTAGTTCCAGCTGCACACATCGAAAGACTGGTGTAGTGGTTCTGAGAACAATGAGGCTTTGCAGATGATCAATGTAAATTGACAATGGAACTCCTGTTCGAGTTAGAAGAGAACTATTGACCTTCAGGAGAAGCAGTGACCCCTGATTATATTCAGCAAACGAAACAAATATGAATTACACCAAATCCAATTCTCCTAGGGGCGGCTCTGGTTCTTCTTATTTGCGAGTGTAAACTCGGCCAGATTAGATTAGATTACACTCAGCCCGCATCTTATGCGATTTTAAGTAACGTAGTTTTGAACATACGCATTCGAAAGATTTATTTTATTTAACTTCAATATAGCTTTAGTACTGTATTTTAATTGTTATAACCACAGAGGAAGCTAAATATCATGATGGTTTTCTTTTGCATTTAAACAGAAGTGTTGGAAGATTTGAATCACTGTTTCCGGTTCGTGAGATAAGGTATGACTTATATAAAAGTATATATGGTATATGACAATACATGCGTCTGTGCAGACGTGTGTATATGCGTGGGTGTGTTTATGCAATGAAAATAGGACAGCTGCATATACCTTAGATATAGCCATTAGCAAAATATTACTTTCTAATTTTCATCGAGATGAACATACTTCCTTCATAGAATTATAGATATGAATTTTAGTGGGTGAATCTTTGTGTACGTCTCTCACTCTCTCTCTCTCTCTCTCTCTCTCTCTCTCACATATATATACATATATATATATATATATATATATATATAATATATATATATATATATATATAATATATATATAGATATATATATATATATATATATATGTATATATATATATATATATATACAAATACATATATATATATATACATATATATATATAACATATATATATATATATACATATATATATAATGAAATGACAGGAGGCTGATTTGTGTAAATCCTTGAAAGGTTTATTATACTATGATCATTTCAATGACCGGGTTCCGTATGAATCGGTGATATCATCAGGTATTCGAAATATAATACGTGAATGTAATAGGTAAAATCCATGGGGCTGAAAATCGAGACCCGAACGTACATATATATATATATATACATATATATATATATACATATATATATACATATATATATATATACATATATGCATATACATATACATATAATATAATATATATAATATATTATATATATATATATATATATATATATATATATATATATAAGTATACAAATGTATATATATATATACATTTGTATATATATATACAAATGTATATATACACACATATATATATACATATATATATATATATATACATATATATATACATACATATATATATATATATACATATATGCATATACATATATATACATATAAATATATATATATATATATATATATATATATATATACATATACATATATGTATATACATATACATATATATATATATATATATATATATATATTATATATATATATATATATATAATATATATACACATATATAGATTTTGAGTTTATGTTGGTTGTATACCAATACCTCAGTATGCAGGCTGGAGCACTCGACGAAGTGCGCAGGTTGGTTTGGTTACTCCAAATATATAGCAGTAATAAACGAACCTAAATTTTAAACATTTGACTTTTTATTTAACTTTATTATACACACACACACACACATATATATATATATATTATATATATATGCACGCACATATATATATATAATATATATATATATATGTGTGTATATATATATATATTATTATATATATACACACATATATATATATAGTGAAAGATTAACCTGCATAGGAATTCCCGAGAACTCGCAATATAAGGAAACCTCTAGTTGAGTCAAACAAAGCCGTACTTTAAAACTATCCACAATACCGAGTATTCACAACCTCTAACTGGACTTACCTATAACGATAATTTGTTATCCCATATATATATATATTCAATCATATATATATACATAAATATATAAGTATAAATATATATACAAATGTATATATATGATATACATATATATATATACTAGCAGCAGTACCCAGCGTTGCCTGGGTAGGTAAAATAATATCTGCTTTGATGAAAAGGTGTTTGATCTTAGCGACTGCTTCTCGATGACTCATCTATGGCCAAACACAGACCATGCGGGTGAGGGTGGTGATGACCCCGGAATAAAAAAACCATACGCTGATATATAGACAACCCTCCCCGATGACTAATCTATGAGCCTGTAAAGTTTCATGAAAATCGGTCGTAAGATGTAGCCTCTATAGGTAATACACAGACATACAGACACACACACATACGATAAAAACCACATGCACAAAAGCATACATACACATACACGCATACATACATACATACATAAATATTTTCAACATATACGAGATACATATACACACACACACACACACACACACACACACACACACACACACACACACACACACACACACACACATATTATATATATTATATATATATATGTAAAAAGGAAAAGAAAATGCTGACAAAGTTTTTCCCAGTGAAAAATAGTTTAATTAGGAATAAATATAAATTAGTAATAAGTATTGGTTAGTACTCAGTTTTAGTTTTAAGTTTTACCAGTTGCGCATTTCTTATGCTTTTCAAAAATAATTTGAAATAGAGTGCTCGTGATGTTTGCTCTAATCTAATCAGATAGAGCAAACATCACGAGCACTCTATTTCAAAATTATTTTTGAAAAGCATAAGGAAATGCGCAACCGGTAAAAACTTAAAACTAAAAACTGAGTACTAACCAATACTTATTACTAATTTATATTTATTCCTAATTAAACTATTTTTCACTGGGAAAACTTTGTCAGCATTTTCTTTTCCTTTTTACTAATATATCACAACTCATGTGTTGCACCTCTATTTTTTATATATATATATATATATATATATATATATATATATATATATAAAGAAAAAAAGGATGAAATCGAAAATGCAACTGGAGTCTTATTTTTAAAAAATATATATATATTTATTTTGGTTCCTTTACCGGTTTCGCAGTTCTGTTTTTCAAAAGTAGAGTTGAGATGGAGGTTCTGTGGTTTTTCTCTCACACACACACACACACACACACACATATATATATATATATATACGATATTAAACAAATGGAAACTATATTTATAAAACCATATTTATTTCATTATACATATTTCAGGGATACCATATTAAAAATATGCATGCCTTCTTCAGATAAAATACAATATATAAGCAGTTTTATAAATAAATTTGACGTACCATAAATATTGAACAACTTCCATTTAAGAGGTTGGTTTGGTAGTGAAATGTTTATAAATATTTAGTGTTAAGCACAGTTAGAAAGAAAGACGGAGAAAAGGAAGAAATGTATGTAAAGAAAAACAGAGAGAGATAGAGAGAGAAATGGGAGAGAGAAATAGTGAGGAGGTGAAAATGAGAGGCAGCTGAGGCAACAGATGAATAATAATAATTCATGATACAAATTGAGAGTTTTAGGAGGGAGGGAGTACTGTAATTATTTTATTTATTTATTTATTTAGTATAGTGTTAAGGAGACGGTATCCCTGAAATATGTATAATGAAATAAATATGGTTTTATAAATATAGCTTCCATTTGTTTAATATCGTATATCTACTCCAAAACTTGTTGAGTGCTTTATATCAGTTATAAAATATTTACTCGTTGTAACCCAACAATTTTAAATAAAACTTTTGCATATATATATATATATATATATATATGCGTGTGAATGAGGGTGGGGTTCTTTGTAAAAATGAATTCGTTTTAGGAAGCCACTCCTGTCCATTGTAGCTAACTAGATTTTCATATTCCGCAATGCTTCAAGCGATCTATAGCACACTAACAAACGCATACATAGTAACACACACACACACACACACACACACACACACACACACACACACACACACACACACACACACATACACACACACACACACACACACACACACACACACACACACACACACTCACACCCACGCACACCAACACACGCATACACACACACATACAAACAGACATGGACATATATATATATATATATATGATATCTGAACATGGCAGATGGTCAACACATCAATCAATTAACAGAATTCTTTTCAAGAATTCCCACTTATTATATTATGTGTCATAGAAATGTTGTTATACATGGCCTACATAGAAACATACATAGTATACACTCACTCATATTTACATATACATCATTTATACACAACTCATTTCTATCAACATATTTAACCCTTATGATATCAATCCACATAAAAAACGGCCCTGGTTCTACGATACAAAGATATTTATAATAAGGTTTTAAAATCTTCTATTATAACTTTATATAAGAACCTTTTTTATGGTGCTCCCTATGCCACCTTGCGTGCACAACTGAGAGCGGCACACATCTGAACCATAAAGGACCACGGTTTTATTAAAGAAAACTGTAATTAATTTAAATAACTAGCAACTAGCTGTCGCTCTACATGGGTGAATACAATAAATGTAATCTGAGTTTTTTTTTATATTAATAATTGTTTCTACTTTTGGCACAAGGCCAGCAAATACCCAGTGTATTACTGGTACTTTATTTTATCGACCCCGTAAGGATGAAAGGCAAAGTTAACCTTGGCGAGATTTAAACCCAGAATGGAAAGGGCCGTAACTCTATGCGTCAAAGCATGGCATTCGACTCTCTACCAATACTGCCAATCCAATATTCGATTCGTTTGCAATTATGCAAACGCTCTCTTTTATAAGCCATGCCATTCTCGCTCTTGTGTTGGCATGCAATTATAACGAATTTGACAAATTGAATTTGTGCTAGCCCACTGAATTTTCCACTCGCTTAATGATTTTACCGAATCTTCATTTCTGAGATCCAAGTTGGTAAATCAGAGCGCACACAGTTAGTCAGTGACAAGATTAGAGCTATGTGGGAGCGCGATACAAATCTTCCCCGGAGGAAACGAAACCCTTGGATTCTTCTTCGCTGCAACCTGCGCTCGGATGCATATTTCAATGACGACAGTGGCCACACAATTCCGTGTACCCAGTGCCGTGACATCATCAGACAGCTTCTTACATAATAAGGTTACGTTCCCGAGGTAATCCAAATTAAATCGACAAGGGAACGGACAAAGCGGGTGTTCTTGAATCCTTCGCCCGTTCCCTTGGGAGTCGCAATTCACAATATATATGTGTGTGTGTGTATATATATATATATATATATATATATATATATATATATATATATATATATATATATATAATAGAAAATTACGAGTGAAAGTATAAGGAAAAGGAATCGAAAATGCAACTGGAGTCTTTTAAACAATATTTATTTATTTCCTTTACCGGTTTCAAAGTTCTTTTGCTTTTCAAAAGTAAAATTGAAATGCTTTTGAAAAGCATAAGAACTGTGAAACCGGTAAAGGAAATAAATAAATATTCTTTAAAAGACTCCAGTTGCATTTTCGATTTCTTTTCCATATATATATATATTATGGACTCTCCCGTCGATATCCGACGTATGAGTGTCCAACAAAAGTTAAATGTGAGAAAGTGAACTGATGCTGAACTACCCACACAAAGTTTTGTTTTAAGTGGTGAAGGCTAGTGTAGGACCAACCACACCTTTTGGAACTGACGACACAAATGGTTGCCACGGTAAATACAACGACAGCTCTAAAAAAAAAAAAAAAAATACTATTTTGATGGCCGTTGACTCTGCTGAGTTCCTCCGCTCTTTTCCAGGTCTTGTATTTCATCCCGCAGGGTGTCCAAATATCACCCTCTTTACCAAGCTAGCTTGGTGGGGTTGGCGGTTTAGTCGCCGACGACCCGACCATGAGACAGGTTGTACTGGTAGAAGTAGAAGGTAGAGAGAGAGAGAGAGAGAGAGAGAGAGAGAGAGAGAGAGAGAGAGAAAGGAAAAGGGGGAGAGAAAGAGAGAGAGAGGAGGAAAGGGAGAAAGAGATAGGGAGAGGGAGAGAGAAAGGGAGAGGGAGAAAGAGAGAGAGAGAGAGGGAGGGTTGGAGAAAGAGAGAGAGGGGGGGGGGGGGGTCAAACTATAAATGTGATATGTAATTTCTTTCATTTGGTATATGTTTGTATGTGTAAAACATGCTTATAAGGAGCCTTGATAATATAATTAATTTGAGGGTATCTTATAGCTCGGTATTTGATGTATAGGTGAATCACAAGTTTGAAATTCTTTCTTTTATAGTAAGTTGTGACAGAAATATGTGGACCACTTACCTACTTCATTCCACCTAGCACCAGATAAGAACACAGTAACAATTGTATTTACTCTTAAGTACATGAAACGAACTTGTGTTCATAAAAACGAAAGAGTATGAATTTCAGTTACAGATTAAATATCGCTGCTTTTCATATATACACTCTGTTCGCTTTTTACGCGAAGATACGTTCGTGGACGCGGCGTGTACAGCAAATTCATGTTATTCAAGTATTATATTTCTGATAAAGAAAAAAGTCAAAATCCACACACGTTATAGCACGTTATTGGCGCAAAGTGAATATTTAATAATTGTTTCTACTTTTGGCACCAGGCCAGCAATTATCCCAGTGCATTACAGGTACTTTATTTTATCAACCCCGTAAGGATGAAAGGCAAAGTCAACATTATCTCAAGAGGCGTTAAAACGAATTCGCGTAAAAGCGAACAGATTGTATATTTAGATTAAATAATTGTCTCTAAAACTAAAAAAAACATCAAGATTAAAGTTGTTGATATACTCCTTTAAGCTATTACAGGCTTCATTCGTTTAACTGCAGCCACGCTGGAGCATCGCCTTAAAGGGATTTTGCCTGTACGGCACCCCTACGACTTTATCAGGACTTACGGGACCATACCGTACCATATTGGATGTAAGGGATCCTCCGTTGATCAGGACTAACACTGTTTAGTTTCGGGATCAATTAAATGACCAACTCGTGAATTCATATAGAAGTTGTTGATTATTTCAAAGATACGTAGACCCGTAATCTAATTCTCAAGTCGAATCAGCATGACAAAATAGGGGGTTATAGTTGGACCTTTACATTACAGGTACAATGAATTCGGCAGGATCTCGAGTCCGTTTACCCAATTTCACCAGCAAGCCTTGCGCCGACCAGAGGTTTATGGTAAAGACCCACCCCGTAGGCGCCATGCAGTGAAATCGAACCCGAGACGTCATGTTTGCAAAACGGATTCTCTATTTATTCAGTGATGCCTTAGTCCACATTGGTTATACACTTTAGTTATGTTGAATCATATGACACCAGAAGAGCTATGAACCTCAGCTGTTGAATAACACTTATCTGCATCAGAAGGCTGCTTTATTACATATCTGGCTGCCATAGTTTAACATAATTCTATCGCCAATACGAGACACAAGTTTTATGACACTGCTATTATGTGATATGATAACGTTCGCTATTGAATTACATATGGGAAGTGAGAAGTGCTATAATCACCAACTTTTCCCTACAGTTGTGAGTTCCATCTCGTTCAATAAATAACTATATGAGGCAAACGTATATAGTTATACCATTTGGGAATATCTTGGGTATTGCCAAATTTTTAATATATTTGGTTTGTTTCGTCCTCTATAAAATATTCTTCATTTGTAACACGTTATTATCTTCAATCCCAACATACAGAACACTCTCCGCCCCCTCTCCCTCTGTCACTTAGTCTTTCTATCTCTCTTCCTAGATATATACACATATATATTTACACACACACACACACACACACACACACACATATATATATATATATTTATATATATATATATATATATATATATATATATATATATATATATATATATATATATATAGATGAGATTCTACAGGACTAGAACTGTTTCATTCTTTGGAAATCATCAGGAATCTGGGTATCAAAAAATAAATATGGTATTTATAGGCCTCTTCAGGTGGTAGGAGAGGGTAGGGAGTGGGATGGGTAGAGGTCATTGGTTGATAGAAAAGGGAATTCATTAAAAGCTAATTCTTTAAAGCTATAATTTATATTTAGAGTAACAAAGGCAGAAAGAATTCTATAAACAAGTTCAGAATGGGGTGCCACTCCTTATTTTTAAGTTTCTCACCTGAAGAGGCCTATAAATACCATATTTATTTTTTGATACCCAGATTCCTGATGATTTCTAAAGAATGAAACAGTTCTAGTCCTGTAGAATCTCATCTATATTAAAACTTTTACACTCTGCTATGTATTGAGTACCTTACTTACTGTGGTTACCTCCGATTCAACTCGGAATAACGTATATATATATATATATATATGAGGTTGTGACTTCGATTCCTGGATCGGGCGATGCGTTATGTCCTTGAGCAAGGCACTTTATTTCACGTTGTTCCTTCTACCTGGAGTTGCGACCGATAGATAGTACTAGGCAACTGGAAAGACCGACAAAAACATTGTTTCCTCGGTGCGATTTGAACCTCAACGGTTGAAATTCGCTGGAATTCCAGCGAATTTCAACCGTTGAGGTTGTCTTTTTTCCGTGTATGTCAATATTTATTTATAAAACAAATCTGTATTTTATCTGATGAAAGCGCACCATAATTTACCTTGGTCGCCCTTGAAATATATATTATAAAATAATTATGGTTTTATAAATATAGTTTCAATTTATTAATATATTGTATATATATATATATATATATATATATATATATATATATATATATATATATATATATATATGCGTGTGTGTGTGGTGCGTCTCTCTCTCTCAATATATATATATATACAAATGGAAAAACTGATATTTCATTCCTCACTCTTAGTACGGCTGATACTTAAATATAAGTATGTACATGTAATACATATATGCATACAGACGTACACTAGTATGTATATATACATACATACATGCACACATATATATGCACGTATGGGTTTATCGAACATTTATTATAATGTTCGGTTTGTTTGTATATACTTTCAAACGTTCAATCGATTGACAGGAAGGTATACAGTGCTGATGACAGCTAATAAGCTAGAAACAAGTTAATCGTTCCTTTGTCAGTGTTGAACAAAAGGGCAACGATGGTTGCCGAACACTTTACGGCTTAATTCGGGCTGTTTGTTTACATACAAACCCAGCATTATAATAAATGTTCGGTAAACCCATACGTACATATATATATATGCATGTATGTATATATATATACATACTACTGTATGCCTGTATGCATATATGTATGTACGTGTACATGCTTATATATATATATATATATATATATATATATATATTATATATATATATAAGCATAATATTCCCCATCAAAAATGACGGGGTTTATAGTAAGAATAATGTGTAAATGTGTTGGAATCCGCGATTATTCTTCACGTCATTTCGTCATTGCTACTTCATTTTACATTCGTGCCTTTTATTATAATGGCACACAAACACACACATTTACACATAGATACATATATATATATATACACACTCACACATATACATACATGATTGTTGCCCCCTCGTTATCGAGTATGGCCATTGCACGAGAAAAAAAACATAATAATAACAATAATAATAATAATAATAAGAAGAAGAATAATAATAATAATAAGAGTTGACATCAACTGGAGTATCCTTGACAGAGTTGACATCAACTGGAGTATCCTTGGGAAGCGTGAAGATCAAGAGAGGTATCTTCCAGGGAGATAGCCTGTCCCCTCTGTTGTTTGTCCTTGCCCTAATGCCCTTGACCATTATGCTGCGAAAAGTGAGAGCAGGATACAAGTTGGGAAGGGGAGAGCTTACCATCAATCACCTCCTCTTCATGGACGATCTTAAGCTCTTCGGGAAAAGTGAGAAGGAGTTGGATGTGCTTGTTGACACTGTCCGTATTTTCAGCAGTGATATATGTATGCAGTTTGGTATTGGTAAATGTGGAGTCATTGTGATGAGGAGGGGTAGGTTGAGCAGAAGTAGCGGGATCCAGATACCAACAGGTGAGATGATAAAGGAAATTGACTCTGAGGAAGGATACAAGTATTTGGGCGTTCTGGAGGCTGATGGCATAAAGAACAAAAAAAATGAAGGAATTGTTAAGAACTGAATACATTCGGAGAGTAAGGAGCGTATTGAAGTCACATCTGAACAGCAGAAATGCCATAAGCGCAGTAAATTCCCGAGCTGTGTCTATTATTAGGTACAGTGCGGGAATTCTGAGATGGAATGTTGCTGAACAAAAAGAAATGGAGAAAAACAACCTATACAAATACGTGACCTATAGTAAGGAGCCAATGCTCAAAACTGTACTGAAGGAGGGGACAGTAGGCCAGGGGATGTCCAAGGAGGAAATAACATCAAGGAGGAAGAGCAGCCTTAAGGGAAAATCCCTTCATAGTACCTTCTTTGAGAAAACTGAATTTAGAGATCCACAGACATGGAACTGGTTGAGAAGAGGAGACCTCAAAAAGGCTACAGAAGGAATGATAATGGCTGCGCAGGAGCAGGCCCACTAAACGAAGTGGTTGAAGCACCATATTTACAAGGAGGAGGCTAGCCCACTGTGCAGGATCTGTGGAGAGAGAGAGGAGACTGTGGCTCACATTGTGTCCGAGTGTAAACACCTAGCCCAGACCCACTATAAGGGCTGGAGACACGATGTGATGGGCAGGGTGATCCACTGGCACCTGTGCAAAGTAAACAATTTACCACATTCTGAGAAATGGTATGAGCATAGGCCGGAGGCGGTGATGGAGAACAATCAGGTGAAGGTGCTGTGGGATTTTAGGATACAGACGGACAAAAAACTGGAACACAATAGACCTGACCTGGTGGTTGTGGACAAAGAAAAAAGATCGTGTCTGATTGTGGATGTGGCCTGCCCGTTCGACACGAGAGTGCAAGAGAAGGAGAGGGAGAAAATTAACCGATACCAGGACCTAAAGTGGGAGGTGAAAAGGATTTGGAACTGCCATGAAGTCAAAGTGATCCCGATTGTCATAGGCGCACTGGGGACTATCTCCAAAAGTTTCCAGGGATGGTTAAAGAAAATCGGCCCCTTCACGCTTTTTGGAACGCTTCAAAAGGCATGCTTGCTTGGAACAGCAAGAACCCTCCGATACGTCCTGAATATCTGAGGCTGCAGGTAGTGGCTTGATATTCATTCCAACGGACTTTCCAGTTAACCAACATCAATGACTGAGATTCAAGGAATAACAACAATAATAATAATAATAATAATAATAATAATAATGCCATAAGCGCAGTAAATTCCCGAGCTGTGTCTATTATTAGGTACAGTGCAGGAATTCTGAGATGGAATGTTGCTGAACAAAAAGAAATGGATAGGAAGACTAGGAAGCTATTGACTATCTACAACATGTTCCACAAGAGGAGTGATGTCGATAGACTCTACCTAAGGAGATCTGAGGATGGAAGAGGTCTTATCAGCATAGAGGACTGTGTTCAGATGGAGAAAAACAACCTATACAAATACGTGACCTATAGTAAGGAGCCAATGCTCAGAACTGTACTGAAGGAGGGGACAGTAGGCCAGGGGATGTCCAAGGAGGAAATAACATCAAGGAGGAAGAGCAGCCTTAAGGGAAAATCCCTTCATAGTACCTTCTTTGAGAAAACTGAATTTAGAGATCCACAGACATGGAACTGGTTGAGAAGAGGAGACCTCAAAAAGGCTACAGAAGGAATGCTAATGGCTGCGCAGGAGCAGGCCCTCAAAACGAAGTGGTTGAAGCACCATATCTACAAGGAGGAGGCTAGCCCACTGTGCAGGATCTGTGGAGAGAGAGAGGAGACTGTGGCTCACATTGTGTCCGAGTGTAAACACCTAGCCCAGACCCACTATAAGGGCTGGAGACACGATGTGATGGGCAGGGTGATCCACTGGCACCTGTGCAAAGTAAACAATTTACCACATTCTGAGAAATGGTATGAGCATAGGCCAGAGGCGGTGATGGAGAACAATCAGGTGAAGGTGCTGTGGGATTTTAGGATACAGACGGACAAAAAACTGGAACACAATAGACCTGACCTGGTGGTTGTGGACAAAGAAAAAAGATCGTGTCTGATTGTGGATGTGGCCTGCCCGTTCGACACGAGAGTGCAAGAGAAGGAGAGGGAGAAAATTAACCGATACCAGGACCTAAAGTGGGAGGTGAAAAGGATTTGGAACTGCCATGAAGTCAAAGTGATCCCGATTGTCATAGGCGCACTGGGGACTATCTCCAAAAGTTTCCAGGGATGGTTAAAGAAAATCGGCCCCCTTCACGCTTTTTGGAACGCTTCAAAAGGCATGCTTGCTTGGAACAGCAAGAACCCTCCGATACGTCCTGAATATCTGAGGCTGCAGGTAGTGGCTTGATATTCAATCCAACGGACTTTCCAGTTAACCAACATCAATGACTGAGATTCAGGGAATAGCGGCAATAATAATAATAATAATAATAATAATAACAACAAGAAACTGGAACACAATAGACCTGACCTGGTGGTTGTGGACAAAGAAAAAAGATCGTGTCTGATTGTGGATGTGGCCTGCCCATTCGACACGAGAGTGCAAGAGAAGGAGAGGGAGAAAATTAACCGATACCAGGACTTAAAGTGGGAGGTAAAAAGGATTTGGAACTGCCATGAAGTCAAAGTGATCCCGATTGTCATAGGCGCACTGGGGACTATCTCCAAAAGTTCCAGGGATGGTTAAAGAAAATCGGCCCCTTCACGCTTTTTGGAACGCTTCAAAAGCATGCTTGCTTGGAACAGCAAGAACCCTCCGATACGTCCTGAATATCTGAGGCTGCAGGTAGTGGCTTGATATTCATTCCAACGGACTTTTCAGTTAACTAACATCAATGACTGAGATTCAAGGAATAATAATAACAACAATAATAACGACAACAACAACAACAATAATAATATACATATATATATATATACACACACGCGCACACACATAAACACATCTACACAGACACACACAATACCAACTAACAGCGCTGCGATCGAATGTGACTTTTCAGCCCAGCCAATGATCTAAAATGTCTTGCACAGAGTTGGCAACCAAAACATTCACTGGGAATAGTCGGCTGTGGTTGGAGTTCATGTACTTTTGCATGTCGTTTGAGCTCTCCTGCTGATTTACATTCTCTACCACATGCTTGGCAAGCATGATGAGTAGCATCTCCAACAGCAGCCTGGTAGTCAACCACTGGTCTTACTTTATGACTGCGAAGATGACTTTCGAGTCTAGCTTTGTTTAGGCAGAGTCTCGCACAGACGCTGCATGTCAGCGCCATAGGAGGACCTTCGCCGTCTGGAAATGTAACAGCAATGCCATTCCTCACATCCCGCTTTACTTTCTCGTATGCGATTCGAGATGCCTCAAAGGGGTTTACCGAACATTTATTATAATGTTCGGTTTGTTTGTAAACAAACAGCCCGAATTAAGCCGTACAGTGTTCGGCAACCATCGTTGCCCTTTTGTTCAACACTGTCAAAGGAACGATGAACTAGTTTCTCGCTTATTA
>OZ024746.1:98017845-98042845 GCA_964016885.1 Eledone cirrhosa | reverse complement strand
AATTGGCGAGTGGAGAAAATGATAGCAGCGTTCGATAACTTTAACTTTTATTTTTAACTCTCCCTTGTCCTCAACCTTATGGCTCTTTCTCCCTCTCTTTTACACAAGACGTACTGTGACTGTCTGTGTGTCCGTGGAAGTTACAACGTCCGCACACACACAAACACGCATATATATATATATAATATTATTCAGAATATTAATAAATGAAGACATTCACATAATCAAAATATGTTTTATTATATATATTTCGAAGGTACTGTGCTGTTTTTTCAGTACGTCCTCGTCAGATAAAATACATGAATTGATGTATGACATACCTCATATATATATATATATATATATATATAACTGAGGATGTGTGTGTATGTCCGTACCCACATAACTTCTACAGTTTGCAAACGATTTCTTCAAATTTGGAATAAACATGCGTTATGTTCCCATAGGTTTTGTGGACTCATAACATTTTCCCGTTTTTGTCTAATGGACGAAGGTGGACGAAGGCTGTCTCTGGATCACCGTGACAATCACGTCACATATGCAAAACTTAAATAATTGTTGGTTAACATTTTACACATCTTAGTGTGTTACGTCCTCTTTCCTTAGATAATGCCTCCAAGGAAGAGATCCGCTATTTGTCGAAAAACGGCGAAAGCTGAGAGAGGGAAAAGAAGAAAAGCAAATGAATCGTCAATGGTGGCTGCAATTAGACGATCGCAAGATGCTGAACGTAAAGCTACCGCAAGAGTGTTAGAAAACTACGAGCAGCGTTATATTTAAGACATAGGTTACTTATGTACTCCGGATGGTCATACGCACTTTCATTTTCCCAGATATTTATTATAGCCCCCCCCCCCCCCTGGGGGGCAGATAACCCCCTTTAACCGCATCATTGGAGTCGACTGTAGCACTGCAATGCAATGCAACAAAATATCATAACTTCTGGAGTTCGCAACCGATTTTCACCAAACTTGATACATGGGCTACGTATGTTCTACAGATGAATTTGAACACACAGAATTGGCACATAATGAGTAGGGTACCCCTGGGAGCAGAAACCTTCTTTTGGAAAAAGCCGATGATTTTGTACAAGTATAGTTTTCGAAGCAGCACTGAAGTATTGATATGAATGCTATACATGACTGCTATTTAATACCCGAGCAACGCCGGGTACCTCTGCTAGTGTTATATATTGCGTTGTGTTCTTGAGCAAGACACTTTAATTTACGCTACTCCAGTTTACTCAGCTGTAGAAATGCGACGTCACTTGTGTCAAGTTGTATTGGCCATTACTTTTCTCTTGGATAACATCTGTGGCATGGAAAGGGGAGACTGGTATGCATGGGTGACTGCTGGTCTTCCACAAACAACCTTGCGTGGCCTTGCGCCTCGGAGGGTAACTTTCTATGTGCAAAACCATGGTCATTAGTGACTGAAGGGGCCTTTACCCTTTAACCTATATATGTATATATGTATATATGTATATATGTATGTATGTATGTATGTATGTATGTATGTATGGATATATGTACGTATGTATGTATATATGCATGTATGTATGTATATATGTATGTGTGTATGTATGTATGTATGTATATTTGTATGTATGCATTATGTATATATGTATGTATGTATGTTCTTCTGGTTTTATAATTTCACAAATTTTTTACCAATAGAGAGAGAGTCGGTTTCTAACATAGACACAAGACTCTCTCATTGGAATTTACACAACATCAACTAGGTAGATATGTCTGCATGTGTAGATATTGATGTTATTGTATGTGTGGATGTGTATCTTTTGAGTTGTATGTGTGCATGTGTATATACTTTGCATCTGTATATGTGTATATGCAGTTATTAGATGCAAAATTCTTGGAATGTTTTACATATTTCTACTATTCCATTAATGGATTGTACTTGTAATTTCCTAACTAGTTGTGTTCTTTCTGTTCCTGTGAAGCCTAGCTTCTCAAGATTTGTATTGAGGCAGTTACTAACATATCCCAGTGCCCCAATAATCACAGGCATAAATCTGAAGGTGTAATCAGGGTGGAGTATCTGCAGATTTCTCATTAGTTCTACATAGATATTCTCCTTTTCTGATTTGTATGTATGTATGTATGTATGTATGTATGTATGTATGTATGTATGTATGTATGTATGTATGTATGTATGTATGTATGTATGTATATGTATGTATGTATGTATGTATGCATGTATGTAGTACCTTTACTCACAATAAAAGCTTCACGGCACAGGCATTGCTTTATATCTGGAGATCTCTCTGCACTTGTCGTCACATGGTACCATGGGCCCAGCACTATGTGTCAATAATTGTCACAAGTGTAGTGTTTGTACCAGAGTTTTCAAGTCGCTGGCTGGACTAAAAAGTCACACTTGTTCAGCGCATCGGTAGGGGTTCTCCTACATGGATATAAAGTAGTGGCCATACTCGAAAACGAGTTGGCAGGCATCATGTATGTATGTATGTACACATGTACATATGTACGTATATGTATATATGTATATGCATTTGTGCATGTGTATGTATGTGCGCGGGGACATAGAAATAGTCGGAATGGACACCAGATCGCGCGGTTAAACCACTGGGAGTGAAGGACCCCTAGCCTTTGTCAGGGCATTCTTCTAGGAGGAGGCAACTCAGGAAACTGGGATAACTCCGATATAAAACCTGCGGCTCAGAAGTTACCGATTGTGTTGATCTTTTCTTCTTTTCTGGTTATAACTACTGTCGCTCAGAGAGTGGGATTGGCTCAGTGCACAGTCTTTCCTCACTTTAAAAAATATCTTCACGCACAGCCATTGCACGATAGAATTAATTAATAATTATTAATAATGGTGTATGGTGCAATGGCCATACTCGATAACGAGGGGGCATCTATCATGTATATATGTATGTATACAATGCACTGTACATGCTTGAGATCTGCTCCAAAGATAAAGTATTAATCCTCCGTAACATGATATATCAAATTTGCCTGCTATCCGCCGTTCGTGGTTTCTATGGACGTTATTCTAAGAAACATGAATAATGGAATGTCTAAATTTTCTTCCGTTCTGCTTCGTTTTCAAGTTTCTACAGCTACAACTTCCATTGTGAATTAAACGTACTTCTTCTCATAAATGAAGTTGGAAAACCTTTACATAATTTAGTAGAAGCTAGAATATCTACATAAAAAATATATATAGAACAAATGCATGTATGTAAGTTGGGTCACTCTTAAGTGCTACTGGTAACATGTAACTCATACAATCTGTTGCATGGTCGGGTCGTCGGCAACTAAACCAGCAACCCCACCAAGTTTACTTGGTGAGGTGGGTGATTTTGGACACCCTACAAGACAAAAAACAAAACCTCACAAAGGGCGGAAGAACACATAAGAGTCAACGGACATCCAAAAATGTGTAAATATGTACATATATATATGTACATATGTATATATGTATATATAAATGTATATATATATATACATATATATCTCTCCTCCTATCTCATCCTTCCTCACTATACTCCTCCCCTCCACTTTTTACTCTCATCTCCTCCTCTTTTTCATCCTTTCCACCCCCACCCCCACCCCCTCAAAAATGTTTTCCCAATATCACACATCAATCTAAAACTACTTTTCATATGTTGATTTAAAACTGCACTATCCACAAGTGTTTTTTAACCTTCATATCATGTCCTCCTATTTTATCTGATGAAAACACAAATGTTATTGCATGATGATATTTGTTTTTGAAATGCGCATAATAAAATACATGGAACTCATTTAACCATCTTTTGATCTTATATATTATATATATATATATGTGTGTGTGTGTGTGCGTGTGTGTATATATATATATGTGTGTGTGTATATATATATATACATATATATATATTTATATACATGCATATATAGTGTCAGGTCACTCTTGAGTGCTACTGGTAACATGTAACTCAGTACAACCTGTCACAGGGTCGGGTCGTTGGCGCCTAAACCGGCAACCCCGCCAAGTTTACTTGGTGAGGAAGAGGATTTTGGTCACCCTGCAGGACAAAAAACAAAACCTGATAAAGGGCTGAAGAACTCATAAGAGTCAACGGCCATCCAAAAATGTGTATGTACATGTGTATGTATGTATGTATGTATGTATGTATGTATGTATGTATGTATGTATGTATGTATGTGTATGCATGTGTATGTATGTGTATGCATGTGTATGTATATGCGCGGGGACATAGAACTAGTCGGGATGGACACCCGATCACGCGGTCAAACCACTGGGAGTGAAGGACCCCTAGACTTTGTCAGGGCATTCTTCTAGAAGGTAACTCAGGAAACTGGGATAACTCCGACATAAAACCAGCGGCTCAGTAGTTACCGATGATGTTGATCTTTTCTTCTTTTCGGATTATAGCTACTGTCGCTCAGAGAGTGGGATTGGCTCAGTGCACAGTCTTTCCTCACTTTAAAATTAATCTTCATGCACAGGCATTGCACGATAGAATTAATTAATAGTTATTAATAATGGTATATCGTGCAATGGCCATACTCCATAACGAGGGGGTAGCCATCATGTATATATGCAAGCATTCAGGTGTATGTATGTATATGTATATATATATATATATATATATATATATATATATATATATATATATATATATATATAATGGACCTGTTATTTTCCTCTAAAATATCTTTTTTCCGTTTCACCCCTGTCCGTCTCCTCAATCTTTCTATTTCTTCTACCATATTACTATACCAAGTGTAAAACTAATAATATATTACTTCATTGTAATGTGTCATTTGCAGTGTTATTTCTGTTTGCCTTTCACACACACACACACACACATATTTATACACACACACACATATATATACACTGTAATTAAAGAATATTTTCTGATATTGTTTAGCTCCAGGTTAGCCCTGATCGAACAGGTTTATGCTAAAAGGCATTCCATCCGTCGTTTTCCTTGTTCATGTGTATGTGTGTGTGTCAGTTTGCGTCTGTGTGTATGTATGTGTGTGTCAGTATTCGTGAGAGTGTCGGTGCGTATGTGTCCGTGTGTATTGGTGCGTGAAAATGAACAGATGTGTGTTTGTTTAATAATACCCCAACAATAAAATACTGTCAATATTGGAATTGTGGCGAGATATGTTTTGTAGCGAGAAATGTTTTCAGTAAATTGAGATAAGGTTTCATTTTTCTTCGTTTCTACCACTATAAAGGTTTGAAAGACACACAGAAGCGGAATGAGCTTTAAAACATGTTAGGGAGGCAAGCTGCTGGCTGTTTAGTGACACAAGCGTGTTTTCATTTCTCAATAAAGCAATCCTGATTTACCAAACTGCTGAATGTTAAAGGCCTAAGATGTTTTCGCTGCTCAGTTAAGGCTACACTGTCTGACTGACTGTTGAGGGCTAGACAAGTGTTCACAGCTCAGTGAAGGTGAAAATGACAGCTGCCTAGAGAATCTAATAATAATTTTATTTTATATTTAAAAAAAAAAAAACGTATATGACAAAAAAAGAACATTACAAGAAATCCCATATTTACGAACGTACACTGTACAATTACCGATTTTCCAACCCCGTTTATTTCAAACCCTCCCCTGCTTATAAGAATTTAATCAAATGTGCACCACCACCCGGCTTATTTTACCCCCTATTAATTGGGACCTGAGAAAGGGTGGGGGATTGGCAGTATCGGTGGAGAGTCGGAGACTATGTCTTGCAGCATAGAATTACGTCCCTCTACGGTCTGAGTTCAAATCCCATCGAGGTTAACTTTGCCTTTCATCCTTACGGGGTCGAAAAATAAAGTACCAGTAATATACTGGTGTCAATTTATCGACTTTTCCCTCCCTCCAAATTGCTGGCATTGTGTCTATACTAGAAATCATTATTTAGGACCCGAGAGTAATTGAAGTAAATATAATTGTTTCTACTTGTGGCACAAGGCCAGCAATTACCCAGTACATTACTGGTACTTTATTTTATCGACCCCGTAAGAATGAAAGGCAAAGTTAACCTCGACGGGATTTGAACTCAGACCATAAAGGGACGTAACTATGCTGGAAAGCATGGCCTCCGACTCTCTACCGATACTGCCAATCCACCACCCTAGCATGGTGTCCGTCTCTCTACCGATACTGCCAATCCACCACCTTAGCATGGTGTCCGCCTCTCTACCGATACTGCCAATCCACCACCCTAGCATGGTGTCCGCCTCTCTACCGATACTGCCAATCCACCGCCCTGGAAGTAAAGTAAAATATATCCTCAATACAGATGACAAAATTAACGTCCAAAATAAGAATTTGAATATAGCCGAAAGATTTTACTTTTTTTAAAGTCTGACAGATTCTTATTTCTTTCCAATGATATCTCACCCCACTCCTACCCTCACCACCGCATCTGTCCAGCGACCCACCGAACTTGGCTCAAATACCCCCCCCCCCTTTTCCCCCTCCCCCCGTATGGCCAGTCAGTCTCTGGGGACACCATATGAACGTTACAATATCCTATCTCACATTTATAAATTAATGATTTGTGCCTAAGTACATTTATATTAAATCAGCACGCAGATGTATTGTACGAACAGAAAGATATCATATACACACCTCATAACATTTGTTTTGTTCGTCTATATACTTCTATTCAATATGGTGTGCGTGTAATCACGAAAGATACCTATACATTCTATATATGTATTTCTATTATTCTTATACGTATACATTCTATATATTTCTACATTTGCTTTATTTTACTTTGCTTTGTTACATATTTGCATCGTTTCTCCCTCAGCACTACTTGATTTTCTGACATAATATGATCCATCATTTATTAAAGGATTATATATCTTCTTTGTGCTGAGACATTGAATACTCAGCCTAGATATTCCCCTTCCCCCAGTTGAACCTGAAAGCTACTGACCTCGTTTCTGTCCCCCTAAACATTCCTAACATCATTTTCTTAGTGTTAGTTGTTATTTTTTTTTTTATGAAAACGAATAGTTTATCTGGACACAAACACACACAAACAAATCATACACAAACAAACACACACATACGTTCGCACACACACGTGTATAAACACACACATGCATCCCCCCTCACACACACACACACTTAAAACCAGTTATAATTCCTGCTGTTCTTCAACTGCTGAGATATTTTAAATCAGACATCCACGATATTCTACCACTCCCATGACACTTAACGACCAGAGCTAAGTACGTCACCAATAAATGGCTAGGTCGGCCATTCTGATTCTGAAGATGGCGTCGTGAAGCTTCGAAACGTTACTACACAGATGACTTGAGGAACGCTATAGTTCCCAACGGGGTATAAAAATCTAATAAGGGAAGACAAAATAAATCTGTACTAAAACATGGTCAAACAGGAGCACAGTCGTGTTATGCTTTTGATGTAACACGTTTGAAAGAAAAGCTATTCCCACTATATACATACACACGCTCACACACAAACACGCACATATATATATATACACACACGTGCGCATATATATATATATATATATATATATATATATATATATATATACAATACATAAACAGAGAAAGCCTTACTGATACTCCGACCAACTCCATCTCACTCAACAAACATTAGGATATACCTAAGTATTTTCCCAATTTAGTGTTTGGGGGGCTAACTAATCAGTATTGCATGGATAGCTGGTTGTATTATTTTATATGAGACATTGGTGGATTGGCAGTATCGGTAGAGGGTCGGACGCCATGCTTTCCAGCATAGTTACGCCCCTTTACGATCTGAGTTCAAATCCCGCCGAGGTTGACTTTGCCTTTCATCCTTACGTGGTCGATAAAATAAAGTACCAGTAATGTACTGGTAAATTGCTGGCCTTGTGTCTAAAGGTAGAAACAATTATTAAATAAATATCTCTTTCCTTCCAGACGGCCGTTTCGTTATAAGATTTCTAGAATTTGGGATAAATAATTTCCAGGTTATGTAGAAACTTGTATATAATCCATAGTTTTATACACAAACGGGCACTTATAAACTCATCAGTGGATGCCCAAATAATATCGATATAAGAATTATATCGACATTAATAGAATGGTGATGGTCTCCCTCAGCGCTAAGAAGAGACTGGTAGATTAGAAAATCCAGCAGTCCTCCCAAAGATAAAATTACACGCTGTCCCCAAAAGGGTAAAGGGAGGTCATCTTACAATAAAACAATATACACGCTGGTCATTTAAACCTGTTAGGTATTAACCACGTGTATAAGAACTCAATTGGATATTAAAAGAATAATTATATGTATACACAACCAATGCACACATAGAGATATTAACACATAATAAATACATGTATGGATCCCCCTTATACACACACAGCCATTCTCTGAGGCTAAATCAGACATGGGATACAAGGAAGATCAATCAGTATTTCATATAAAAATAATAATAATAAAGAGAGTCGTACCTTATATCTGGAAATCATATCAGGCCACATATATATATATATATATATATATACATATATATATTGTATATATATATACTGTATATATATATATATATACTGTATATATATATATATATAGATAATTTAATATATCTACTAACATAAGCGCACAGATGTACGCTAATGCCAGCAAATACACAGGTTATGTCATAGTACCTAGGTGGTACTATGACGCAATGAAATTCTCAACAGTTCATTACGTAACTGTCTTTATCCCATTGCAGAAACTAATTAGTTGGAGTGAAAATTTAAGTAAGTAAGTTAATTTTTTTTTTTTTTTTTTTTTAAGGAATTTTCTTATTTTACGTCTTTTATATTATTGTTCTGCTTCCTCCTGCATTGAACCACCTAGGTACTATGACATAACCTGTGTATTTGCTGGCATTAGCGTACATCTGTGCGCTTATGTTAGTAGATATATTAAATTATCTATATTTATCTCCAAATCACTGATTTGTCGAGCAAACCTGCCAAAACCACTTCTAAATTTTTTTTGGGTGTGTTAGTAGGCGTCTGTCATCTTACCATCCCATTCCTACTGACTAGCCTCTGTGTCACGTGATTGATTCTTTAGAATCGGCCATATGATCAGTGGCAGTGAGAATTTTCAGTAGCTGGAATCCAGTCCTCGATAGCTGTTCCAGTTACCGAATTATTATTATTTTTATATGAGTCCCCAGTGTCCGCGCATTGCCTAGAGACTCGGCTGAGAATGACCTCCCTGATGACGCAATGAAATTCTCAACAGTTCATTACGTAACTGTCTTTATCCCATTGCAGAAACTAATTAGTTGGAGTGAAAATTTAAGTAAGTAAGTTAATTTAAAAAAAAAAAATTTTTAAGGACTTTTCTTATTTTACGTCTTTTATATATATATATATATATATATATATATATATATATATATATATATATAGGAAAATAGTCAGGACCCCGACGGTTCAGCTCCGTCCGCTTCGACAACTAGTCGAAACAGCCGGAACTTAGCCGTCGGGGTCCTGAGTCTTTTCCTATTACCCACTCTACTACCCTAAGTATTGAGTACTCTCGTGCGTTATGGTCAACCTAATATATTACAACACCCTCTTAGTTATATATATATATATATATATATATATATATATATATATATATATATATATATATATATATATATATATATATGTATATGTAGGGGCTCCCAAAGGAGCACTGAGTGCAATGTCAACTCTGGATGTCGGTGAGCATGTCCAGCTAACCTCAGTCTCCTCTGTGTCACTTTTGAGCTGACTTTTGGGATGCTCCCATACAGCTCTGAGTTTTTTATCCTCAGTGTATACTGATTAATGTTCAGAGCCATCCTCAGCATCCTCGTGTAGTACCCATCCACCATCTGAGTGAGTTTCTTGGTCAGTGTCCAAGTCTCAGACCCATACAGCAGCACAGACTCCACTACAGCAATGAAGAGGCGGACTTTCAGGTCTCTACATGGACACACTAGAAGAAGAAGACCAAGGTTAACGTATGTTGATGCTCTAAGGACAGACACTGGTCTGTTGGAGACGCAGGACATGGCAGCGATAATGAGGGACAGAGACCGCTGGAGAGAACTCGTCCATGGATCTCGGTAATTTTACCCGCCTTAGATATATATATATATATATATATATATATATATATATATATATATATATATATATATATATATATATATATATATATATATATATATAAACAACTATCTGGTTGTGGAACCAACCAACCAACCAGAAATTTATAAGTTTGTAAATTTGTAAATTTATAAATTTATAAATATATAATAAACTGAAGTGAAAGCAACTGGTGCGTGTGTTTCTTATTGGCAACATGACCCTCCCAAAGTATAACAATATAGGTTTCAACACACGATTTCAGATAAAGAATCTTGCTAAACAAATTCAGAAACGAAATATATATATATATATATATATATATATATATATATATAAATGGAATAGAATGAAACGAAATTTCATTTCTCACTCTTAGTACGGCACTTACTTAAATGTAAGTATATATGTATGTATACGTACATACATATATGTATACAGATGTACAGTAGTATGTATATATATATACATACATGCACACATATATATATGCACGTATATATATATATATATATATATATATATATATATATATATATATATATATATATACTCTTTTACCTGTTCCAGCTATCCGGCTGAGGGCCATGCTAGGGCACCATATATATATATATATATATATATATATATATATATATATATCTTCTATATATTCGTCGGGGTGTAGTGGGATCCGACAGAGACACAGCTTCGAGAGTACCGTGTGTGTGAGAAGCAACTCTTTCCATTTGATCCGGCTGGATCTGGAAGCGAGACCAACCAAGTTTATCAATGTTATACACCATCTTGGTCGTGGTCTACTTCCAGTTCTCCTGTCGATTGGCTACGCCGGTTGGCTACGCCGGTTGGCTACGCCGGTTGGCTACGCCGATTGGCTACGCCGGTTGGCTACGCCGGTTGGCTACGCCGGTTGGCTACGCTGGTTGGCTATGTCTGTATTATCGGAGATGTCATCTCTCGAGTTGTAGAAGTACTGGCTCTACTTAGAGTGACTCTCTTATCTCCAAGCTACCTATTCTATTCGACCTATTCTATTCGCGTTCGTATTCCTTCGGTCATTTCCCAAGGTCCATGTTCGTATGTAACGTTAAGGATGGACTCTGAATTGAAAATATTTAATTTGGCATGTTCATCTATCTCCCTCCTGAAGCTGGCGCATTACTCTACCCGCTGCTGCAGTTCTTGGATTTAATTCAACCTCTTCACTTCCATCACTCGTTAAAATGACGCTGTGATACTTGAACTTCTCTACCTCCTTCAGTAGAACTCCATTCACATGAAGAGTGCTCTTATTTTTATTCCTACCGAGTAGCGCACAGCAGCAAATGTATATATACATTTATTCTGAACTTCAGTTGTTTTCTGCACAATCTATTATTTATTAAAATTACCCAACAACATAAGCGCTAATAATATTAGAATTAGTTCGTCAATTTCATAGGTGGCCGTGTTAACGATGGAAGGAGGCTTAAGAATTGCAGGAGATGGTGCAATAATTGTTTCTACTTTTGGCACAAGGCCAGCAATTTTCCCAGTACATTACTGGTACTTTATTTTATCGACCCCGTAAGGATGAAAGGCAAAGTTAACCACGGTGGGATTTGAACGCAGAACATAAAGGGCCATAACTCTATGCTATAAAGCATGATGTATGACGCTCTACCGATGCTGCCAATTAACCACAATAATGCTCCACATTCAGCATTCAGTAATCAGAAGAAGGGAGGTATCTGTAAAAGCCAAACTCGCTATCTTCAATTCGATATTCTTGCCAACCTTTACCTATGGTTGTGAACCGTGAGTAATGAGCGAAAGAATACGTATACAAGCGGCCGAAATGGGGTTCTCTGAAGGGCCTTACGAGTAACGTTACCCGATAGAGAGCGTAGCACGGATATCAGAGAATCTCTTCAGGTAGAGCCACTACTCCGAATTCAGAGTTCTCAGCTCCGCTACTATTGGCATGTCTCAGGAAAGAATCGCTTGAGAGATTTTACGGGCTAAACCAACAGGTAGGAGACCCAGGGGTAGACCCCGAGAAAGATGGTTGGATAACATCCATGAGCTTTGCTGGTTCTCGCTTGGGGATCCAGCTGGATCAGTTGGAGACGGTTACATCTGACAGGACCTGCTGGAGGGAGTGGTTGAGGACTCTGCCCCCATGACGTTCTCAGAGAAGAAGAAGAAGAAGAAGAAGAAGAAGAAGAAGAAGAAGAAGAAGAAGAAGAAGAAGAAGAAGAAGAAGAAGAAGAAGAACGTCAATTTCATACCAATTGTTGTCAAAGGCTCGTATTCTCCATTATCAGAAATTGTATGAGTGTCATAATTATCAGAGGAAACTCCAACACGTGTAACTGAGTGTTCGTGTCTTCTCCCTACTTAATATTGTTCTTTATTCTTCTATCCGGTCATTCTATTTCTACAAATTATTAATCTTTTCTAAATTATATTCCTTATATAACTTGTTCTGCTCATTTTCTTTCATTTTAAACTGAATAAAATGACATTCAATTTGATTAATGTCAGATTTAATGTCAGATTTAATGTCGCCATAAATCAGTGCCAAACGTTGGCTCTTTAAACAGAATCAACATAGAACAATTAAGTTAAATATAAAAAAGTTACATTGTTAAATGACACCGTTTTCATTGGCTGGTTCCTACTTTTTCTTACATCTGGCTATTACATGCATAAATATAGATAGATAGATAGATAGATAGATAGATAGATAGATAGATAGATAGATAGATAGATAGATCGATAGATAGATCGATAGATAGATAGATGGATAGATAGATAGATAGATAGATAGATAGACACACACACATACATACATACATACATACATACATACATACATACATACATACATACATGATGGCTGCCCCCTCGTGATCAAGTATGGCCATTGCACGATATAACATTATTAATAATTATCAATTAATGCTATCGTGCAATGCCTGTGCTTGAAAATTTTTTTAAAGTGCGGAAAGACTGTGCACTGAGCCAATCCCACTCTCTGAGCGACAGTAGCACAAACATACATTATGGCTGCAAACTCTGCTTGTCAGATTACAGAAAATGGTGCACTTTTGGGATATGGCCAGCCACACGAACTTCTAATAGAACCTGAATAAGCAATGCCTGAGCTTTGAAGGTTTTTTAAGTGGGGAAAGGCCTCGCACTCGATCAATCCCACTCTCTGAGCATTGAAAACACTACCCGAAAAGGAGAACTGGTCCACATCATCGGATGGTTCCGATGATTGGATGTATGTAATTACGGCTTATATGAAGACAACATACCATATATTGGAAAAGTTGATCTACATATTGCGGTAAGATTACATACAATATTTCTACATAAGTGTTTCAACTGTAAATATATTGCAACACATCTATTTATGTGAACGATACATAGATTTTAACAGATAAACGTTACATAGATTTTAACATATAAATATAGCGTTGTTATATTGCATTCATAAAGCAATATATATACTAAGTAACGTTACAAAACGATTCACCAAAAAAAAATATATATATAAACGTTTAAAATACAGTTGTAGAATTAAAAACTAGCTGAAAGGAAATATTACTCAAGCTGTGAACAACTTTAAATTTAATTATGACAAAACTTTGTCGAAACTTTTTAAGATAATCGTGTATTTTGAAAGATAAATACTAAATATTTGTGAATAGACGAACTCATCATGGCAAAACGCATAAGTCTCCTTCGACCAAATCACACTATTTCTTTTCTTTTACAACCTTTTACAACCTTGCCACCAGGAAGGTGGCCGGTCAAAAATGTACTCGAAATTAAGAGAAAGAGAGACGTACATACATGTATGTATATATCTATGTATGTATATATATGCACCAAGTTTTTTTGCCGCCTTGGTGTTCTTCCTGGCCTTTAAGGATTGTCAACGGGTTTTGTTTTTCATCCCACAGTGTGTCCAAAATCACCCTACTCACCAAGCAAGCTTGGTGGGGTTGCCGGTTTGGTCACTGATGACCAGACCATGTTACCAGTTGCGCCAAAGAATGACCTGTCCATACATACATCCGGAGCAGGTTGGTATATGATGACAGTCTTCTTCAAACTGATTGTCTGTCCCAAAGCACTGCACACATTGGAAAAGGATCCATAAGGTGTTGCATGTCAATCTGGGAGTGTGTAAAGAGATCATAATCATCTGCATACAGAAATTCTCTGATCAAGGTACTCAGTACCTTAGCGTTGGCAGTGATACGCCTGATGATGTCATTGATATTTGGCCCATACAACTTCAGGTCATCAACAAAGAAAAGATGGGAGATACTTCTGGATCCACTTCTTTGTCCACCTTGTTTCCTGAGTAGGTAAGATAGTGGATTTAGTGAGAGAACGAAGAGTAGCACTGACAAGTTATCACCCTGAAAGATGCCCTTCTGGTAATGTATCTTATCAGTCTTAACTTGCTCCTTCTCACCTCTAAGGATCAAATTGGTGTACCAGTTCTTGGTCAGACGTTCAACAGCAGCTACCAGTGGCTGTGGGACTTTGGCCTTAACAATCCACCCATGAGGTACACTATCAAATGCTTTTTGATAGTCCTGCCACACCACAGTCATGTTTCTGCGATTCTTTGTTGTTTTTTCTTGAATCATTTTATTAGTTAGTAGGTGATCTAAGCAACCCCACACCTCCCTCTTTCCACCAGCTTGCTCAGGTGTTATGATGTTGTTGGTAGCACAGTGATCCTGTAAGAACAGGTTAAGGCACCCAGTATATAATTTATATATGATGTTTTGCAGGCTATTGGGCGGTAATTTTTAGCAAGGGTGGTTTGGTTATTTTGGGGAATGAGGAGAGTAGTGGCAGTTGATAACCATCTGGGCAGTTCTTGTGTGCCTTTAATGGTTTCTGTATGTATGTATGTCATGGTCGGGTCGTCGGTGACTAAACCGGCACCCCACCAAGCTTGCTTCGTGAGGAGGGTGATTTTGGACATCCTGCGGGATGAAATACAAGACCCGGCGAAGGGCGATGGGCGGAGGGACTCAGTAGAATCAACGACCATCCAAATAGTAGGTTTTTTATTTTTCACCTGAGAGTGAAAGGCCCCCCAGTTGTTATCACAACATCTTTCTAAGAGAGGGAAACTCTGAAAAAGAAACCTGCTGCTGCGGACGCATCCGATGATGTTGACCAGTTCTCCTTTTCTGGTAGTGTTTCCCCACTTAAAAAACCTTCAAAGCACAGGCATTGCTTGTTCAGGATCTGTTACATGTTCGTGTGGCTGGCCGTAGCCTAAAAGTGCACCATTTTCTGTAATCTGACAAGTGATTGCAATACTCTTAGCAGAGTTTGCAGCCATCATGAATGTATGTATGTATGCAGTAGTCAACGGTACCAACACGAGCAAGCCATAATGGTATAACAAAAGGCAAAGTTCCACGGCAGGATTTGAACTCAGGTTTTGATGCATCATTATGAATACATAACTGACCATAATTATCACATCCTATTGAACGTGACTTGGTAAACTTTCACAAATGTTATATTCTTTGTGTAGTAAAAACACAAGATGATAATATACTTTATACCAGCAGTTGCTAACCGGTGGTCCGAGAGAAAAGTTTGGTAGTCCACGGAAAAATTTGGACATTATTTGCAATTTTTATTTTTTATTAATAATAAAACAAAAATAATATTTGGTTAAAATATATTTTATAACACCCTTAAAAAATGTTTCTCCTCAGTAAAGAACTAACATCCATGAATTTTACACATATGTATCATCTATCGACAATATGACACACGTACTCTTTAGTATTGTTTAATAAAATGGAAGTTTTCTGATCATTATTTTACACATATGTATCATCTATTGTTAATATGATACACGTACGCTTTAGTATTGTTTAATAAAATGGTAGTTTTCTGATCATTATTTTACAAATGTATTTACCTTTTTAAAAAGAATTCATATTAGTGGTATGCAGGATTTAAAACTATGAATTTAGTGGTCCGTGAGGTCGGAAAGGTTGGTGACTGCTGCGTTATACTAAGGAAGGATAAAGCTTATTCAGCTAATACAATGATCTTTTCAGCAAATGTTTCAATTATACAAGCAAAATCATTTTTTCTTGTAAGGCTTGAGTGGTATACACTGGACATCCGTCGGTTTCGTCGACGAGTGCTCCATTTATTCAAACAGAAAAACCTACTCATGAAATAAATGTACAAGCGGCTGTGAATTCTATAGTCACGTACACTCTCAATTACGTTGTCAGGGAGGTTTAGCGTGAAACAATGTTATAAGGCAGGTTCTTTGAACTACAAATTCATCGAATACAGGTTTAACTAATTGAACTACAGGTTCAACTAATTGAACTACAGGTTCAACTAATTGAACAACAGGTTCAACTAATTGAACTACATATTCAATTAATTGAACAACAAGTTCAACTAATTGAACAGCAGCTTCAACTAATTGAACGCAGGCTCAACTAATTGAACTACAGATTCAACTAATAAGTGATTGTACAGGAGCAACGTTAAATAAAGTGTCAGCTCAAAGGCACAAAATGCCACCGGGAATCAAACCTTACGATCGTTGAACCGAAGACTGGAACCACTAAGCTACGCGTGCTAACTTAATTTATTCTTTATTCTACACTGTACAAACAGTTTAGTAAAATTCCAATGCCTTGTTTCTTTGAACGCGTGGTGCAAGAATTTTGATCTGTTTCTCGTCGTTATTGTTTTTTTCTTGTATGTCTTTCCTGACATCTTCCGTTAATGGAAGTTTAATTTGTCCACTATCAGAGGTTGGAGACACATATGGAAGCACGTCTCGTTGTGGGTAGTTTTAGCTGTGATAATTTCACACCCATCTCGCATTGTTACTGAGACAGCTGTGACATGATCACAGCTTAAAATACCAACAGGGAGACATATGTATATTTATTATACATACATATATTGTATATGCTCTTATATACACATCTGTATATGATGACGCTGTGTTAGGGTTTCTAATTCCTATCAGATGCTATCAACACCTCTATAGTTTAATATATTCCAAAATAATATTTGCAACTTTATCAGTGAATCTAAGCTCAGACAACGGCAATATTATTTCAAAATTATTTCTTCAGAAGAGTGGTTCTCAAACTTTTTGGGCCACTGTCCCCAGCATGGCCACGTAATACCCTCAACGTCCCAACCCTATTTCCAGAGAGATCTACCTACACACAAATTGTAAATAATATATAATAAATAGAATCATCAATTTATTTATAATAAATAATATAATATATACTATGTATAAATAAATATTATATATTTTTTATTTTACTATATTTATATATAATATGCATTATTTGATATTTAATATACTATATCATCTCTACCATCCCCTGAGGCCGCAGTGCGTCCCTGGACCTTCTCAACGCCCCCTGGGTGTGCGGTAGCGCCCACTTTGAGAACAAAGTCCTTTGTTGTTTGATTGTTTTTCAGTTACTCTTTTACTTGTTTCATTAATAAACTGTGGCCATTCTACGGCATCGTTTTGAAGGAATTTAGTCAATAATATCGAACCTAGTACGTTTTCAAGACTGGTACTTAATCTATTGTGCTGCTAATGGGATTCCACGACACAGTTTTAATCTACCAAACTTCACTGTCAAGTCATTTCTGAAACCAAACTTATAGTAGAAGACACCTCCCCAAAACTACATGTTTGCGAAACCAGCTCTTTAACCAGACAGCTATGCCTGGCGTCTATGTTTAGAACATTTCTCAGAATATTCAAACTGACCGAAACAGTCGTGTCCACCGGACCTCTCATTAAAACATTGTAGCTGCATTTGGAGTTCCGTTTCTACAAATCAAGAAAACATATAGAACTGTAAAACGTACGACAGCAATCAGGTTACATAAATACGCATAGGTGCAAACCTCTACTAAATTTCCATTAGCTGTGCTAATACATCAACTTAACCAAATTTATGTGGAAGTTATAGTCTATTTTTTTTTGTTTTATTGGCAGTCACCCAATGCGATGTACGTTATTGATCGGCAATAAATTAAACAGAAAACAAAGAATTTAAAAACAAATGGTGGACGGAGACAGAATCAACATACATATAATGCTGAACACATGACAAGGTTCTGGAAAACGAAGCGATAAAATATAGTTTCGACATTTAGCAGGGAAGCTACAAGCTACAGCGCATTCATATTGATCGTACGAAACAGCTCCGAGATATTAGCTTTCACTTGGGCAACACTAGATTTTCTATCAACTACAATTTATTCAAATGCTATTTCGTTTTCACACATAATGTATTGATAGATAGCAAGTAGAAGGACACGAACAATAAGGATGATATGAGATATAACTAATATTCATTTTAAACTTAAATTAAATTTTTGTGAGATAGCTGTATATTTTGTTGAATATGTCTAATGTAATATGCGCATATCAGTTGAAATACACTTACGATACTGAAAATATAGAAGACTGATATAAAACCTTTTCAGCTATTCATATCTTTATTCAATTTTATGTATCACATTTCTCGACGCCTGATCAACATTCTCCATTAAGAATTAGAAATAGTGATGTGACGAACCACTTCAAAAATATGTTATAACATCACAATCAACGCATCGTTAAAATATTATATATGGACATGTTTTAAGTGCTATTTGAAACAATGGTTTCTATTTTTGGCATAAGGCCAGCAGTTACCCCAGTGAATTACTGGTGCTTTATTTTATCGACACCGTAAGAAGGAAAGGCAAAGTTAACATCGATGGGATTTGAACTCGAGCCATAAAGGGCCGTAAGTCTGTGCTGCAAAGCATGGCGGCAGACCCTCTATCGATACTGTCAATCCAACGCCCTATTATTTGAAATAATGGTTTCTGGTTTAGACACAAGGTCAACAGCTTTGGAGAATGGTCAAGTCGATTAAATCAACGCCAGTGCATTACTGGTACTTTATTTTATCGACCCCGTAAGGATGAAAGGCAAAGCTAACCTTGGCGGGATTTGAACTCAGAATGTAAAGGGTTGTAACTCTATGCCTCTATTTGAAATAATGATTTCTACTATAGGCGCAAGGCCAGCAATTTTAGGGGATGTGAATGTCGTTTAAATCAACCCAAGTGCTTTACTGGTACTTTATTTTATCGACCCCGTAAGGATGAAAGGCAAAGTTAACCTCGGCGGGATTTGAACTCAGATCATAAAGGGCCGTAACTCTATGCTGTAAAGCATAGCGTCCGACCTTCAACCGATACTGCCAATCCACCGCCAATGATATCATGCTTTCTGATTTAGACACGTGGTCAGCATTTCGTTTTGGGGAAGTGCGATTAAGTCGACCCCAGTACTTGACAGGTACTTACTTTTATCAATCAGGGAAGAGTGAAAAGCTAAGTTGACATCAGCTGCAAATGAACACTTTGTGCAGAGAATTGGAATGAATATTACAAAACATCTATTGAATTCCTCACCTGTAATAATCTCTCGAATATTATGAGACGGCGAATATGCAAAAGTATTCGATTCTGCGCTCTGAGTTCAAAATCAAGCAAAGGTCAACTTTGGGGTTAATACACGCACACACACACACACACACACACACACACACACACACACACACACACACACACACACACACACACACACACACACACACACACACACACACACACACTCTCTCTCTCTCTCTCTCTCTCTCTCTCTCTCTCTCTCTCTCTCTCTCTCTATATATATATATATATATATATATATATATATATATATATATATAATTGAATATACAAGAGAGATAAACACAAATATAAACATATATATATATATATATATATATATATATATATATATAAGCAAAAGGGATATTTAATTTGTTGGTAATTCAACAAATATAAATGTTTATAACTGATTCGAAGCACTCGATAAGAAAAACTTGAACCGTTAAGATCTTCTTCCTGGTTATGTCAATATTTATAAAACAAACTTTGTATTTTATCTGATGAGGGCGTACCAAAGTTTTGGTACCCTTGAAATGTATATAATAGAATAAATACAGACTGGCCCTAGATAAACTTAAACAAAATATTAAGATAGTAGAAAGACCAGGTACCTCCATAAAAACACTTATTAATAATACACACCCTTTTCAAAGACCTCCCTGTATAGATAAGAAATGCATAATCTGTAAACTAATCTGTAAACTATATTAACTGTAAAACTAGAAACATAGTATATAGCATAAGATGTACTGAAGGACAATTTAAAGATAAGAATATAGTGTATATAGGTGAGACAGCTCGTAGTGTAGGAGAACGATTAAATGAACACTGGCGTGAGCTTCAAGATAGAAAAGATTCATCAGTACTCCACCAACATGCTAAAATAGAACATAAGGGCAAATTAGAGAACATAGAAATAAAAATAAAATTTACACACAGAAAAGACGCCATGTTTAGACAATTCACAGAGGCAATAAACATAAATGAACTCCAACCAAAATTAAATAGAAAACATAAATGGAATAGCAACATCACAACTTACAATTAAGGACAAAATGAAAACACACACACATAGAACAAACAACCAACCAGTAACATAAATAAACAAATAAATAAACAAATAAAAACACACACAGATACCCGGATGTAACACCTGCGCAAACTAAGCACACAACACACACAAAAACAAGATGGCGTAGGACAGAACAAAAGAGAGGCACAAAACAAAGAGAAGAATCTCCAGTCACTGAAGAGGTCACAGAATGTGTGACGAAAGAACTTTGACAACATATGAACAACCGTCCGGTTGTGGAACCAACCAACCAACCGGAAATTTATAATAAATTTCTTAAATTTATAAATTTAATTTATAATAAATTGGAATGAAAGCATCTGGTGCGTGTGTTTCTTATTGGCAACATGACCCTCCCAAAGTATAAGAATAAATATGGTTTTATAAATATAGTTTCCATTTATTTAATATATATATATATATATAGGATATTACCTTCCAGTAAGTCCAGAATTAGCCGTCGAAACGGCTTGAGCTCAGCTGTCGGGGTCTTACTGGTTCCTATATATATATATATATATATATATATACTATATAAGTCCCGTTCTGTCTGTGTGTGTAAAGTATTATAACTTGCGTATTGTTCACCCGATCTCGCTAAAATTTTACACATTGCCAAATGAGGATGCGAGACGTGTCAATAACAACTATTTATTGCATAATTGTTTCTTTCAAAGTGATAATCGCCATTTTGCTAATCCTTGTGTGACTTTGCGTTAAAACATCTCCATTAGAACTGCCGTAAGCAGGAACGCGGTTGAGAAAGAGAAGGAAAATATACTGAAATGAAAGCCCAACCAAATAGTGACAATATTAGGGCAACATGGCCCTCGCGAAATATAACAATATAACGGAAGGGATTTATAGATCAATATCAGCACTTTAAAATATATTGATTTGTATCGAAGAACCGGGAACGTTTTCAGGCAGTTTGGTATCAAAATGGGTATAAAAACATTGTACTATCTATCATCCGTTGACAAGGCACTAAATTAGGGGTTAACGATTAAGATTACGTTATAATTTGATAGTTTCAAATAGATTAAACGCATTAATCAAAGAAATAATAGTTTTAAAGATAGTTTTAAAAAATATATATATACTAAATATATAAAGATTTTTTTTTATTGAATCCCACCTCAGTATTCCGTTTTATAACATGATCGAAATAAAATGCAGAAAATATTTTTATATTTATTTCAAATATCAGTTGATTATTCCACAATGGCCTATACTATCTGCATTAAACTATCTTTGGATTGCTTCAGAAATGTTAACAAAACTAATTCAATTAATATCAACTCGAATTTGTCACAGGATACAATTCTTCGAAAATTCATTGAAGAAATACATGACTAAGCATAGTAAAGCCTGATAAATCCATTGAATGTAATTGATATAACTTGAATTTGTGTGATTTTCTCTTTTACTGGTTTTAGTCATTAGACCGTGGCTATGCTAGGGCACTGCCATGATTTAGTCTATCATATCAACCCCAGTACTCATTTTTCTCACTCTGGTACTTAGTTTATTGGTGTCTTTTTTGTCGAAGCATCAAACTACGATACATAGACACAGACACGGAGATACAAACACACACACACACACACACGTGTATATATATATATATATATATATATATATATATATATATATATATATATATATATAGTGGTAGAACATATATAGTGGTAGAACACTGGAAGGTAATATCCGTAGTGGTAGAGCACTCAGTCCATGGGACGAGTTAGGTAGAAGTGGTTACACAACAGTTAGTTCACCATACAGAGAACAATTGTTTCACCTTAGCGGATCCTCAGCTCGTAATATATATATATATATATATATATATATATATATATATATATATATATAATTAGTTACAACAACGACATACACAGGTACTTATACTTAAGTTTCGTTGGGTTATTCACCCCAAATTCAGCCTGTTATATGAAAAGAAAATTTATTTTTATATAACAGGCTGAATGAGTTAACCCACCCTAATGACTGAGTGTTCTTACCCTTGGATATTTCAACCAAATTTATACTACAGTAAATATATATATATATATATATAACGAAGGAGTTGTGGTAAGGAACCAGATGGACCATAACAACCAGAGTACTCAATACTTAGGGTAGTAGAGTGGGTAATAAGAAAATGTATTACAGTTGTCATACATTTTCCTATATATATATTTTCCTGAGTCCTACCATTTTCGTTGCTATGGCAATGCGGCCAGACTGTCGGTCGCTATATTTGATTTGCAAAGCTGTCTAAACGTATTGTTATTACTCTGGGTGTTATTCTCTATCGAGTGCTAAAGCTGCATTCCGATAAAATGTGTATATATATATATATATATATATATATATATATATATATATATATATATATATATATAATACACACACAATCACACACACACACACACACACACACACACACACACACACACACACACGCACGCACACACACACACACACACACACACACACACACACACACACACACACACACACACACACACACACACACACACACAATTATATATTTATATATATAATACGAGGACGATTTGTTAAATCTTCATTACGTTTATTGATTGGTGATGCGCGTTTCGTTATTGATCAGCTCAAGGTTCGATCTGTATCGATCTGGCCCAACTCTGGAATCAAAAGCTCGTCGGATCTCTGCTGCAGTAATGACAGAACCATCAAACAATAAACGTAATGAAGGCTTAACAAATCGTCCTTGTATATGGCAGTATCAGTAGAGAGTCGGACGCCATGCTTTGCAGCATAGAGTTACGTCCCTTTACGGTCTCAATTCAAATCCCGCCGAGGTTAACTTTGCCTTTCATCCTTACGGGGTTGATAAAATAAAGTACCAGTTACGCACTGGGATAATTGCTGGCCTTGCGCCAAAAGCAGAAATAATTATTATATTTCACTCTGCTTAGCTCTACACGTCGCCACTGACGTGAACCTCAACATCTAGTCTTCACCTGGGTGAACCTACGTTACACTCCCTGGATATATATATATATATATATATATATATATATATATATATATATATATATATATATATATATATATATATATATATATATATATATATATATATATCCAGGGAGTGTAATGTGAAGTTAGTGTAGGCTCACCTATGTAGGTTTAGCTGGCTTCCTCCTAGGTTGCATCTCATTTGAGGTTTCTTGGGTGTTTTTAAGGATAGAAACCCCAGTCCTATCATCTCATTTCTACAGCTGAGTAAACTGGAGCAACGTGAAATAAAGTGTCTTGCTCAAGAAAACAACACATCACCCGATCTGAGAATTAGTGGTTAGAGCATTGGGCTTGCAATCGAAAGGTTGTGAGTTCAATTCTCGAACTTCCAATGAGACCAGCTAAACCTACATAGGTGTGAGCTCTAACAACAACAACAACAACAACATATATATATATATATGCAACATAGTTATGAAATTTTTTTCTCTCCAATACTACTCACAATGCCATGCTCAGCTCAACTCAGGGCTGTAGTAGAAGAGACTTGTCGAAGGTACGGAATAAAAGAACAAAACCCAGAATTACATGGTTGCAAAACGAATTCATTCCTTAACCAGACAACTATGCCTGCATCAATAGATAAATCTTTCTTCTCTCTTTTTTAATGGATGGATAATCCATATTTGATACCACAGTGTAAGGAGATAGAGTTTGTATACGATATAGAATACCAACTCCTTTAGGTAATGTCGTTAGTTTTAGCAAAGCTAAATTGAAAAAAGTCACGTTCCCGGAATTTGGGAATGTCTCCACTGTACCAGGTCATCAATTAATATTGATTTCTCTTACTGATTAATAAATGGATAAATTGACACAGCACAGTTGAATGGTTAAGAAGTTCACTTTGCAATTATAAGCTTTCTGGTTCGATCCCAAAAGCGTGGTATTTTGGTTAAGTGTCATATACCCTAGCCAGGTCAATCCAAACTTTTTTTTTTACGCTAAACCCCGCCAGTTACAGACTGCACATTAACATGTGATATCTCTCTTCACAAAGTTCGATCACCAGCAGCAGAGTCAAAGAACAAAGATCAAGTCCAGTCCATAAATTGACATTGTTAAACCATCGTTTTGGCTGCCGGTTTCTGCTTCTCCTACCAGCCAACCTTCCTTCTAGGCATAACCACGAGATGATCTTTTTATATGACTGTATAGTTTGAG
>OZ024746.1:97955345-98012845 GCA_964016885.1 Eledone cirrhosa | reverse complement strand
TACCATTCTATCTGACGTTCTAACGACTCTACCATTCTATCCGACATTCTAACGACTCTACCATTCTATCCGACATTCTAACGACTCTACCATTCTATCCGACATTCTAACGACTCTACCATTCTATCTGACGTTCTAACCACTCTACCATTCTATCTGACGTTCTAACCACTCTACCATTCTATCTGACGTTCTAACCACTCTACCATTCTATCTGACGTTCTAACGACTCTACCATTCTATCTGACGTTCTAACGACTCTACCATTCTATCTGACGTTCTAACCACTCTACCATTCTATCTGACGTTCTAACCACTCTACCATTCTATCCGACATTCTAACGACTCTACCATTCTATCCGACATTCTAACGACTCTACCATTCTATCTGACGTTCTAACGACTCTACCATTCTATCCGACGTTCTAACGACTCTACCATTCTATCCGACGTTCTAACGACTCTACCATTCTATCCGACGTTCTAACGACTCTACCATTCTATCCGACGTTCTAACGACTCTACCATTCTATCCGACGTTCTAACGACTCTACCATTCTATCCGACGTTCTAACGACTCTACCATTCTATCCGACGTTCTAACGACTCTACCATTCTATCCGACGTTCTAACGACTCTACCATTCTATCCGACGTTCTAACGACTCTACCATTCTATCTGACGTTCTAACGACTCTACCATTCTATCTGACGTTCTAACCACTCTGCCATTCTATCCGACGTTCTAACCACTCTACCATTCTATCCGACGTTCTAACGACTCTACCATTCTATCCGACGTTCTAACGACTCTACCATTCTATCTGACGTTCTAACGACTCTACCATTCTATCTGACGTTCTAACCACTCTACCATTCTATCTGACGTTCTAACGACTCTACCATTCTATCTGACGTTCTAACCACTCTACCATTCTATCTGACGTTCTAACGACTCTACCATTCTATCTGACGTTCTAACCACTCTACCATTCTATCTGACGTTCTAACGACTCTGCCAATTCGCCGCCGGAGCATAAGTATACAATAGTGAAAATATTTTTTTTTAAGATTAAAACAATAAACAAGAAGATAGAAAAAAAGAGAAAGAATAATGGTTTTTAGTATAGGCACAAGGCCAGCAATTTTGGGGGAGGGGAAAGTCGATTAAATCGACCCCAGTGCGTGATTGGTACTTTATTTTATCGACCCCGTAAGGATGTAAGGCAAAGTTAACCTCGGTGGGATTTGAACTCAGAATGTCAATGCCACGAAGCATGGTGTCCGACCCTCTACCGATTCTGCCAATCCATCGCCCTTAATATCTCTAAATAATAATAAAAAAAGTAAGTGTAAACTGTTGTTTTTTTCTTTTTCTTACTTTATTCCTTTATTCTACTAAAGTTTTCATTTTTGTATTGGCCTTCCCAAAAACTGTGTCACATTATTTCATACAACTCATATTGCTTTATATTGTCTATAACATTTTAAGACATCGGAATATTTTGTTTTCCATAGAAAAAAATGCCGCGCCTACACAGACAGAAACATATAACAAATTACTTATTGATTTCACTAACGTAGCATTCAGACATCAGCATCAAATATCTATATTTTGCTTGAATTGTCATTCTCAAAAGTAATTATCGATACATAATTATTCCTGTTGATTTGAAGAATTATCGATATCTTCCCTTAAGTATGGACGTATTCTGTAATCTACAGAAATGTTTGATTATATATAAGAGACAGAATCAGCCGAAACAGTCCACATTGGAGCTTAACTCTTATGTATGAAGATATAACATTAATAATTGTACCTAACAAATGTATTAATAGGAGAGAGTTGTAGTTTACTTGAAACATAGACTAAAGTGGAGAACATTTTTTTTACCTACAATTAAATAGGTTTATTTACAATAGTTTATAAGTTTGCCTATTAATCCGTATGTGGGCAAATGGGGTCCCGCGTGCTGGCCTCCCCACAGCCCCGGCGGATAGGATGGGGAAGGCGATTCCCCGGAGGATGGTAAGGGAGATGCGCTGGAAGAGCCATTCCAACTCGCGAGTCTCACACCTGGTGGTGAATAGCCAGGTAGCCCCAGGGCCAAGGACACCAGAAGTCTCCACTGCCAAGGGCATGACCCCGAACCTGTCGGAGAGCGACCGGTACTTGGAGAGTTTGGCCTCCTCAGCCCGACGTGCAGCAGAACCTGGGTTAGTCGCAGACTTGCACCAGGTTGAGGCTGGAGAAAGTGTCGCTGGATGTGGTATCCCAGACGAGGGGTTTGCCACCGCGGAACGGAAAGATGGTCATACCGTCTGGCCTTTTGCCATCCCCTCGGTCCAGCCCCACCGACTCCAGTGTTATACTAGAAGGTTATCACAATCCAAATGGGAAATTAATTGTTAAAAATATTTCAGGCCCACATCGGTAACAAATGACCATGGTTTGTATCTAGAAAATTTCCCTCTGAGGCACAAGCCTGGGCAAGGTTGTTTGTGGAAGACAGCAGTCGCCCATCTATACCAGTCTCCCCTCTCCATGTCACCGATGTTGTCCAAGGGAAAGTTCCTTCCGAGGCACAAGTCGGGGCAAGATTGTTTATGGAAGACCGGCAGTCGCCCATGCATACTAGTCCCCCCTCTCTACCCCACCGATGTTATCCAAAGGTAAGGTAATGGCTGATACAGCTTGGCACCTGTGACGTCGAAACTCATTTCTACAGCTGAGTAAACTGGAGCAACGTGAAATAACATGTCTTGTTCAAGAACACAACGCATCACCCGGTCAGAGAATCGAACCCACAACCTCTCAGTTGCAAGCCCAACGAACTAACCACTAAGTGAAGCTCCTTCACTAAATATAGTTATAACAAATACGGGCTTCCAAGCAATTTCCGTCTATCTAGTTTCATTCACAGGGCTTGGGCCAACATGAAACTATGATAAATAACACGAAAACAAGATGCCACACAGTGAGATCGAATCTGGGAACTAATGATTGCAAAGCGAACTGCTTTACTATGCGACCATGTTGTAACCTCTGTGTGTGTGACAGCTCACACCTATGCAGGTTTAGCTGGCCTCCTTCAAGGTATATCTCGTTGGAGATGTGTTGGGTGATTTAATGATATCATCTCACTTCTACAGCTGAGTAAACTGGAGCAATGTGAAATAAAGTGTCTTGCTCAAGGAAACAACACATCACCCGGTCCGAGAATTGAACTCACAACCTTTCCATTGCAAGCCCAATGCTCTAACCACTAAGCCATGCGCCTTCACATGTATCCTCTTTACTAATACTCTTAAAGAAGCGCAGCAATGTGAATGGTCTCGCTACTTTTCTCTACGAAATGTCAGGTCTATTCAAAATAAAAAAACAAACAGTATATCGTTATTAATGTGAAACTGATGACTGTAATCATTTGTTGACGTTTCATGCAGACAATAGAAAACCAACGTTATGATTTAAAGTGTTAAATTCAAAACTTCACAGCTCTGAATTCAAACTTACACATGACTTTAATTCTATCGATTCTCGGCTGATTTGGCAACTAGCTGTAAGATAATGAGATCAAATCATAGGTCGTATGACCCCATCTTATAAAAGGTTATCTTTAATCAAAAGAAAATATTGATATTACCATTGTCTTTCACAGTTTTCTCAAATTTCCTGATTCTGAATATATATGATAATTAGTATGCATGTTAGCAGGCGACAAAATCATGATTTATTTGATATGACAACTGGGTTAAACCTCGACATTTCCGTTGTCAGTCCTCCTTTGTAAGCAGCTCAATTCAGCTTCTTTGTTTGCAATACTATCGTTAATAATAATTAGGAAAAAAAGAATAATATTTATATCGCGCAGAAGAATTCTAAATGTTTTTAGTTGGAACCATTGTTGGCTGGACAATGTTAAACAGTATGTGTTTAAAACCTACTCTCTGATCCGTCTATCTGAAAATATAGTTTTCATATAAACAGATAAAAATACAGAGCCGATTGTCAGATCTGACAAAGGAAACCATAGAATGTTTCCAATGGTCTTTCCATTGTTGATATTATCTGATGGTTGTAAATCCTGGCAGAAGGAAGCAGGATTTTAATTCAGAAAGGACAGAACCAGAACAGATACCACAAGGCATCACGTCTGAATTTTTTAACAAACCCACTAATTCATCACCTCTAGTCTGGTACTTTATTTGTCGACCCTGAAATAATAAATAAAGAATTTGGCCTCGACAAAATTTGAACTTAGAGCGTAAAAAAGCGGAATAAATACCGACATGTTTAATTAGATGTTCTAATGAGTTTGCCACTGTCTGCCGGGGTCACGGGGCAGCCAGAGGGTGGGCCCCCATTTGCTTATAATAAATGGGGAGACCGAGAGATACGGAGGCAGCGACGACACTCACATACATACACGTTCGCACACACAGACACATACATTCCTTATACATAAGGATTGTTATTTCAACCGATTTACGAACCTAAATCAATAAAAAATGGCTAAGCTGTCAAAATATTTGCCGTCTATTAAAAACCTGGCAACATATATTAAAGAAATCAACTTCAAATTTTTATATAGCTAGAGTTTCTATAGCGTTAGAAGACAATAATTTCATTGACAATTCATACACCCAGCTAACAACGTTAACTTATACATATAAACCATTTATAATACGTTTCTTATAAAACACAGACAGTTCTTCAAACAGGAATAATACTATTACAATAGTTTATCTTTGTACTGACATATCTATCAAACCTATATGCATTTGCCATGGCTACAGCGGACACCAATGACAAATAGTTGAATTTTTAATGAATGTGTTGGCATCCATATTTCCTATCTTTTGTTTCGGCTTACTGTGACTTAACTCAACAGACCAGCTACAATAAAGTTGAACATATAAGTGGCTTGCTAATTTGTTCATTTTTTTTTTATTTTCATGTGTTGACTTCTGATGTCCCTGGCCCCAGAACCACCTCCCAACTCACCACCATCAGCACCCCGTAGCAGTAGAGACTTCTGGTGTCCTTGGCCCTAGGACCACCTCCCTACTCACTACCATCTGACAGGTCGAACCCGTAGCAGTGGAGACTTCCGGTGTCCTTGGCCCTAGGACCACCTCCCTACTCACCACCATCGCCTCCCGCCCCCTAGCAGTGGAGACTTCTGATGTCCTTGGCCCTAGGACCACCTCCCTACTCACCACCATCGCCCCCGCCCCCTAGCAGTGGAGACTTCTGATGTCTTTGGCCCTAGGACCGCCTCCCTACTCACCACCATCGCCCCCCGCCCCCTAGCAGTGGAGACTTCTGATGTCCTTGGCCCTAGGACCGCCTCCCTACTCACCACCATCGGTATGGAGTTTTCTAACCGCAGGTGTGAGCCTTGCTAGGAACTGGACTGGCAGCTCTGCCAGTGCGTCTCCCTCACCCTCCTCCAGGGAAACACCTTCTCTATTCTGTCCGCCGAGGCCGCGGGGGGCAACCACGTGGGGCCCATTTGCTTATAATAGTGAGAGATAGGGAGAGCGTGAGAGACGGAGGCTGTGAGTGAAAGAGAGAGATGGGGAGAGCGTGAGAGACGGAGGCTGTGAGTGAAAGAGAGAGATGGGGAGAGCGTGAGAGACGGAGGCTGTGAGTGAAAGAGAGAGAACATCAGCGAAGACAAACAATTGATAAGACCACAGAAGATGGACATTATTTTAACTACACATCTCACAACACTTCATATAAACTATACCAGCGGTAGCCAACCAGTGGTCCGCGGACCACTGGTGGTCCAAGAAAAAGATTTGGCTGTCCTCAGAAAAATGCGGACATTATTTGCAATTTTTATGTTTTATTAACAATAAAACAAAAATAATCTTCTGTTAAAATATATTTTATAACACCCCTAAAAGATTGTTTCTCCTCAGTAAAGAACTAACATCCATGAAAGAATTTTATACATATGTATCATATATCGACAATATGACACAGGTATGTATCATCTATAGACAATACCATACACATATGTATCATCTATCGACAATATCACACACGTACACTTCAGTATTGTTTCAACCATTGACCATCAATTCATATTAGTTGTCCGCGAGATTTAAAACTATGAATTTAGTGGTCCATAAGGTCCGAAATGTTGGCGACCGCTGAACTATACTATTCTAATTTTCATGCAACTAAGAATGTTTCTACTTATTTTTACATTTATTTCATTACAAAGAAGAAACAAGAAAATCTTATTTTGATTATCACAGAATAATCTCCTGTTTAAAAAATTACAATTCATTGCTATCTCTGCGGATATTTTAGAGCAGGCACGGGCAAACTTTTTCGAGCAGTGGGCCGCATAGGATGTGGCTCATCATAAGGCGGGCCGCATACGATGTGGCTCATCATATGACGGGCCGCATAGGATGTGGCTCATCATAAGGCGGGCCACATACGATGTGGCTCATCATATGGCGGGCCACATAGGATGTGGCTCATCAAAAGGCAGGCCACATAGGATGTGACTCATCATAAGGCGGGCCACATAGGATGTGGCTCATCAAAAGGCAGGCCACATAGGATGTGGCTCATCATAAGGCGGGCCACATACGATGTGGCTCATCATAAGGCGGGCCACATAGGATGTGGATCATCATATGGCGGGCCACATAAGATGTGGCTCATCAAAAGGCAGGCCACATAGGATGTGGATCATCATAAGGCGGGCCACATAGGATGTGGATCATCATATGGCGGGCCACATAGGATGTGGCTTATCATAAGGCAGGCCACATACGATGTGACTCATCATAAGGCGGGCCACATAGGATGTGGTTCATCATAGGGCGGGCCACATACGATGTGGATCATCGTAAGGCGGGCCACATGCGATGTGGCTCATCGTAAGGCGGGCCACATGCGATGTGGTTCATCATATGGCGGGCCGCATAGGATGTGGATCATCATAAGGCGGGCCACATACGATGTGGCTCATCATAAGGCGGGCCACATACGATGTGGCTCATCATAAGGCGAGCCACATAGGATGTGGATTATCATATGGCGGGCCACATAGGATGTAACTCATCATAAGGCAGACCACATAGGATGTGGCTTATCATAAGGCGGGCCACATAGGATGTGGATCATCATAATGCGGGCCACATAGGATGTAGATCATCATTAGCGGCCCGCACTACTAACAAATTCAAGGGTATTTTCAAATTAGGCGTGTCATTCAGAAATTCAAAGAGGCCGCATGCGGCTAGCGTGCTGCAGTTTACCCATGACTGTTTTAGAGGAAGGGATGATATTTACTTTCTAAAGTAACGATTCTCATAACTTACTGAAATTTGATATATTTTTATGACCATAAGTGAGAGGAATGTAAAAGATTGCTTCTCTCTTCACAATCCAGGAATTCCTTTAACTCCATGGATTCCATTGATATAATGTGATTTATGATATCCAGGTCTTTCATTCTACTGACATAGCCGACAGAACTGGATGGAAACTATTCAGCAATTTGGAAAGGAATCAAAATGATTGTCTTAACGGCAATCGTCAAATTTTACTGAAGAAACAATATAAATCTGAAAATAGTTGGTAAATATTCTACAGGAATCTTAATGCGTCTCAAATACTTCAATGATACGATTTAAGTAAATATTTTCACCTATAGCAAACACGATACACGCGAAATAACCTGGTTATTCGATCCGATGTTGCAATAATTGAATGGAGTTACATAGGAAAATTGCCGTAGAAATGGGAAATACACAAAGACATAAGGAATTTACTTTAGTTCTGAACTAAACATTGCTATTAGTTCAAATCTTTCTGATTTCAATTCAATATGATTTCTGTTTAAAGTAAGAAATCTTTGTTGAAATCAATTTGGGTTTCGTTTGTAGAGGTCTATAGTGACACTTTAGTGCAACTGTTTGAGGTGGAAACTACAAAGAATCTCAGTGAATGTTATTAATCCAATTTGAAAGCTAAATGCTGTTTTATTGAGTAAGACATTCTATTCTAATCTAACCTGATTCTGTTCCTTGTTTTACATATTTCAATTAAATTCTCCAATACCATTGACTAAGTCAGATACATTATGCGATCTCGTTTTCTCTGCTCATATAAACATTAGTCCTATGTAGGAAATTTCTATTACATGAAATAGAAGTAGTAGGATTCCTAATTAAGTCATTCTTTCTTGATAAACATTACCTTTTAATCAGCATTTTAAAAACTTATATCAATGTATAGTTGATCGTTTAAAGAGCGCAGAATATCGTCTGTTTGTAAAGACAACGGTAAAGTTTGTTAAAATTACATTAAGGTATTATATCGGCCACTACAGGACATATCATATACACCTGAGGAAATGACGTGATATACCTACCATAATAGGTGGAGAATTGACAGAGTCGTTAGAACATCTGGTAAGAATGTTTTATGGTATTTGTTCCAGCTCTCTGCTCTCAGAGTTCAAATCCCGCCAAGGTCAACTTTGCCTTTCATCCTTTTGAGGTCAATAAAAAAGTACCAGTCTAGTACTGGGGTCGATTCTTCCTCTATATTTCCTTTCTCTCATTTTCTATCTTTCTCTGGAAGAAATCTACTGTTCTCAGGTCTGAAGAGGGATGGGCTCCGCCAGGCTTAAAATACCCAAGAAATGCCGTCTGTCAATATGGCGCCTCTACGTCTCCATCAGGAGTTACAGGACCATACATACATACCTACCATGATAGAACACAAGAATAACGTCCGAGTGAATGTTTCAAAGCCCTTCACTTACACTACTATTGACATTTATAAAGACACAATTTTACATGTTATTTTCTCTTAAAATATAGGACCTCGTTAAAAAGAAACCAGTGTTATGTGGCTGTGGAAACAATTATGGATCATCCGTCATTTTTGGCGATAAGTATTCCGTCGTCAGGTATACACTTAACATAATTGTTAGGTAGAATCAGCGGGAATGATTATGTGAAAAAGCTGAACATTGATCTGATGAATTTCCACACAATTTCACTCCCAGTCATGATTAGACCCGTCCATATGGTAAAAAGGGAAAGAATACGTACCTAAGAAGCCCCGGAATGAGTCCCTGTCCAGAACACCGTGATTGGTAAGTAAACGTCTTAAACATTCATCCATGCCTGGGAACGCAACCATTCACTAACATTTATAATTTTTAAGAAATTAAGTTAGCAGACTCAATAGTTTATGGTAAACTTTGATAATAATTGTTTCTACTTTTGGCACAAGGCCAGCAATTACCGAGTACATTACTGGTACTTTATTTTATCAACCGCCGTATGGATGAAAGGCAAAGTTAACCTCGGCGGGATTTGAACTCAGATCGTAAAGGGACGTAACTACGCTGGAAAGCATGTCCGATCCTCTACCGATACTGCCAATTCACCGCGCTTTGATAATAAGGCCTTCTGATTTAGGTAAAAGGCCAGTAATCTTTTTGAGGGGGGGGGGGGTAAAGTCGATTAAATCGACGCCAGTGCATTTCTGGTACTTTATTTTATCAACAGCTCACAACTACAGCCACTACTCCACATTGTCCACAACAGCTCACAACTGCAGCCAATACTACATCCACTACCTCACAATGCGTACAACAGTTCACAACAGCTGACAACGACAGCCACCACCCCACCTCACATTGCCTACAACAGCTCACAACTACAATGTATATATATATATATATATATATATATATGTGTGTGTGTGTGTGTGTGTGTGTGTGTGTGTGTGTGTATGTGTGTGTGTATATATATATATACATATATATATATGTATATATATATATGTATGTATGTATATATATGTATATATATATATATATGTCTGTATATATATATATATATATATATATATATATGTATGTATATATATGTATATATATATATATATGTATATATATGTATATATATATATATATATATATATATATATATAGGAACCAGTAAGACCCCGACAGCTGAGCTCAAGCCGTTTCGACGGCTAATTCTGGACTAAATGAAAATTTACCCTGGTATTTAAATAGCCGATCTTCTCAAGGGGTAATTCCATATATGGTCAAAGTGATTGTCAAAAATCAGTAGTAATTCTGTGGTTGCAAATTAGTAGGGGAGATGGTGGCTAAACCTGCCAGTAGGAGAAAGAGGGGAGGGGGTGGAGTAGACCCAATCAGGCGTTTGTAGTGCCAGCTACAGCTGGGCATGAGGTCAAAGAAGATACTGGGGAGGGGGAGGGGGAGGAAGTTGGAACAGTAGGTAGAACAATGGGGGGTAGAAATATATAGGAAAGAAAAAATACTGAGAGTGAAGAAAAGCAAATAAGTGTAAAGAAAAAAGTAAAGTAAATTAAATTCTACGACCTAGGTGTCAGGCTATTGTTAGGCGAGAATAAAATAAAGAAAGAAAGAAGTAAATAAATAAATAAATAAATAAATAAATAAGGAAATAAGTAAAAGAACTAGGTGGGACGGAATAGGCAAGGACCCTTTTAAGAGGTATAAGTACGTAAATGATACGGTGACGGGTCAACAAAAGGGGCCAAAATACTAAAGAGACTACCACGAAATAAACAATAAAGGTTTCCATCCCGGGCCAGCAACGACCCAGTGCAGCAAAGTGAACTTGTACGAGATAATAATTCTGAGTCCCGAGAAAAATATATACTAATGCTAACTCTAAAAGATCTAAAACAAGCTACATGAAAGTTCGTACGAAATCAAGGTAGAGTACGGAGAAATAAATTCAGAATCCACCCGCCCAGAAGAAAAGCGAAGCAAGAAATACTGAAACGAAAAAATAAGGCATAAGTGCCACTAAGAAATATAGAGGGCACAGAGAATAGTGGGAGCGGTCGGAAAAAGGGGGCAAGTATCCGGGGTCTAAGCCAACTGCTATAAAGGGCGGAGTCCGCCAAATCTATCATTGACTAGGGGAGGGGGTGGTGGGGGTACTAAGGCTACATGGGGCCAAAGGGCAGCCTCGGGTGGGCGAGAAAAGACGCCGACAAAGGAGAAGAGCTGGGGTAGAAGGACAGGGAATAATGAGTAATTTATCGTGATATTTAGCTCCTTATAACAGTCTTTCCTCTCTCTCTGTTTGGTTGAGCACACTCCTCTGAGTGATTTTGGGCTGCCCTTTGTAGCAGCTCGTCCCTCAGACACCACTGGTTCCCTGCCCTAAACCCGCTGTGACTTCTCTCTCCCACGTGTAGCTGGACAGTCGCTCTAAAGTCTCTTAGAGTTGTCTGAAATGTATAACCTTACACACGCTGATGAACCATGGGCTATTTCATTTCTGTCAACAACTTATTGACGAAACAGATCTCTTTGGATTTATACGTGTGTTATATAGTTATAGAGGTATGTATATACACTTTAATTTATATTTTTAATTATCGTGTATCTACTCTGCCTTTCATAGATTATAGATTCCATACACTGGTGGTTTTTCCCTGTTTTATTGATGGCGCACTATATCTCCCTCTAGTGTGTTACCTTTTCAACATATTGTATTATAAAGAGCTCAGGATTCCTTCTCCTTTGAGCACATTATTGACAGGGAATAGCGAGAGTCTATGGCTCCGTTAATTTACTGTGATATATATATATATATATATATATATATATATATATATATATATATATATATATATATATATATATATATATATTGGGTCCTTAAGTATGAAATGCCCGATTTCCTAAGGCACTTTCAATTTGAAATCGGACATTTCATACTTAATAACCTGATAGACGCCGAGCAATAAATAGAAATATTTTGCAAGATTTTTATTGCTATTATATTTATTTAATTTGTGGTGGCTTTAACAACGGTTCTAATATTTCTTTGATGTCAATTATTTCATTAATAATTTCTAATGTTGACAATATTTACGTTCATCATATTGCCAGGAAAATGTTTTGGTACTGTTGGAAATTATCATTTGTGTTTCTTTAAACCACGTGTATGTACTTAGGTAAGGATGGACGGACGGACGGACGGACAGATGGATGGATGGTCGCGTAACTCCTGATAGAGTCGTAGGGCCACCGTATTGATATAACCGTTTCTTTGACATTTTAAACCTGGTGGAGCCCATCCCTCTCCAGGCCTGAGTACAGCAGATTTCTTCCAGAGAAAGATTGAAAGTGAGAGAGAGGAAATGAGAAAGAGATATAGAGGAAGAATCGACCCCAGTACTCGACTGGTACTTTTTTTATTGACCTCAAAAGGATGAAAGGCAAAGTTGACCTCTGTGGGATTTGAACTCAGAGACCAGAAAGCTGGAATGAATACCATAAAACATTCTTATCAGACGTTCTAACGACTCTGTCAATTCGCCGCCTATTTAAACCAAGTAGTAAATATAAATTACTCCGGAGTCTTTATATAAGTTTAATGTATTCGAAGGAGGAGATAATAAGAAAGTTAAAACATTGTAATTAGAAAATCAGTTAAATTAATGAACGCCATGGTGATAAAAGAGGAGACAATTTAAAACGTAATCAACGTTGTGATGATAAAACGAATGACTGATTAAGTGATCGGGCTAAATTATTAATTGAATAAATGATTAATTTAGTTTTAAATAACGCCAGTTATCACAAGACTAGTAAATGGCTTCGTCTATGTAACTTGTAGCATTAAATAAATATTAAACATTGTCACTCTTTATAAATAAATCTCAACGTTCAATAAATAAGTGTTAACTTTATGGAATATATCATGTAAATACAGTTTAATAGGAAAAGGAAAAAAGAAAATTTAGATTGAGAAGAAAGAATGGAGTGTAAAATAGGAAAATGTAAAGAAACGAGAAAAAACGGAAAAGAGGAAGGAATGGCAAGGACTCTAGTGTCATTTAAGAAAGGGGAGAGGGGAGTGGAAGGGAGAATAGGCTCTGGATCTAGGGCGCAGCGGTAAAGGGGTGCGACCCGCGGACGAGACCGCAAAAGCATTGCCGTGGACAATGGCCAGCGACATCCGCTGAAACAGCCACCCAACCTCGCGGGGCTCCTTCCTCAGACGGGCCGCCAATGATCCGATCTTACGTAGGAGCTTGAGACTGTACAGGGTCCAAGTACGCCTGCGGTCTCGATGACAAGAGCGGCTCTATTATTAAAGTCAACAATGCAGCCCTTTAAGACGTAGACCTCGAAGACGCATATTACAGAACCTTAAAGTATCATAGTTTTATATAAATTTGTATAATTTGTACACTAGCAGATAATACGAAAGCAGCAATTCTGTCCGGATATATGAAACAACTGGAGAAGAAAATATCTTCCAGGAGAAAGGTCTGTATCCCCAGTCCCCAGGTGGAAGAGGTGCCACAACAACTACAACCACTTCCACCAGGGTTAAAGATCCCCTTCGGTCATGAATGACCATGGGATTGGCACCTAGAAAGTTCCCCTCCGAGGAAAAGTCCGTGTAGGCTTGTTTTTGATAAACCAGCAGTCACCTATACATACCAGCCTCCCCTCGCCACACCACCGATGATGTCCAAGGGAAAAGCAACGGCTGATACGGCTTGGCACTAGTGATGTCACAACTCATTTCTACAGCTGAGCAACGTGAAATAAAGTAAAGTGTCTTGCTCAAGAACATAACGCAAAGCCCGATTCGAGAATCGAACTCACAGCCTCACAATTGTTTTTTTAATGTATAAAGAAAATGAATTGTCGCGGGAATGCTAGCACTTAAAATAACATTTCGCTGGAGATAGATTAGCAAAATTTAATAAGCGGGGAGGAGGAAGTTTGAGGGACGGGGTGGGTGGGTCAGAAAGATTAATAAGTGGGGAGGTGATGGAATAGGAGCAGGGGGGAGGGGTGGAAAAATGTGAAAAATTAATAAGCGGTGGGGGTCAATTATTCGAGACCCGAGAGTAAACATATAAACATCTCTAATTTATGCATTTCTCTGTAGATTTAAAAAAAAACGATGAACAACTTCAGCCGTGGTTCGGGCTTTGTTGGGGCTAAAATTACCAGAAGCTATCAACATCTGTTGTATGTTATAATTTGTTGAACAAAGTAAGCTCTGTCTCGTAAAATCAAGAAACTAATTATACTGTAGAGCTGTAGAGTAATATTGCATTAAGCTATGTTGTAAGGAAACGACAAACTGACAGCTGGTATGATTAATAAAAGTGTATCTATGCTGAAGGCCATGTAACCCATCTGTCTTTACATTTGTCTTCTAAAGCTCTCTATCTACGAGTTTCATCAGTGTTCTGAGTGTTTTCACTCTATCAATATCCACTCCAGTATCTTCTAGCAGGGTAGCAATGTAATGTCATTCCTTTCTACTCCTGTACGTGTATGTGTATCAATTTGATGGTTCCCACCGAACAAGGTCACTTCATATTTCCTCGCGGTAACGAATACAATGACCTGCAAGTTTCTTTCACCCCTGCCTTATCTTTTTTGTTACTGGTGGAAGATACTGATAACATTCTCTGCTGGTGAGATTCTACTTTACATGTGTAACATTCGTGTATAACAGCCATCAATTCTCTATTTTAGATGCTTTATATTCAACACTTCTGATCCAGATAACAAGTTTTCTCATTGAATAGACATAGTGTATACAATTATCGAAAAGAAGGGGTCCCCCGAATACGCTTCAAGGACCACCTCAAGCATCGAAACCAAAGGGCCCACCGAACACGCTTCAAGGACCAACTCAAGCAACGAAATCAAAGCCCCCCCCCCCCGAACACGCTTTAAGGACCAACTGAAGCATCAAAACCAATTTAAGTGCCAGCTGATCCAAGGCAATATTTATCACCATCAAAACAGCTGCAGCCAGCTTTGAAGAGGGCAGGATGAAGACAAATATCAAAGAACAAAGCTGTCCACCACCCAATCACCAACTGACCAAATGTACACCTACCCCAACTGTACCAGAGAGCCTGCAGGTCCAGGACTGGCTTCTACAGCCACCTCAGGGTGTGCCACAACACGGAACAGGACAACAATTCTTCCCATTGATCTTCGCAAGCGAAGAATTCGCCATTCATTCATATAATTATCGCTAATCTGGAAATCAATTCAAATCGAATAAAATCTGAGTTGGATGGTACTGAGTCAGCACCTGAGGATTTAGCCATCATTGACTCACCCAACAATTTGGGCTTCATTCACTCAGTTATGCGTCACATTCTCGAAATAAAATAATTTCAAGTTTCATAAGTTAACGAATCAAGCTTTTGACACTACTTGCTCTGACCACACTAACAACATTACTAAGCCAGTATTTTCTACTACACAGTTAACATCCACCCACGATAAATTATGTGATATGTCACCACACTATACGACCCTCTCCACCACTTTGGATATTTTCACAACGCTTCAATGAAAGCAAAGGCGCTGAGTGGTTCATGTATTTATTGACCGCAGGAAATGATATATCTATTAGAATTATGCAGCGATGTCTTGGTTTTGCAAGGTTTTTGGTATGAAATCGTGTGTTGAAACAGATATTGTTATATTTGGTGAGGGTCATGTTGTTATAGAAACACAATGGTAGGAAACACAGATATAATCACTGAAAATGTCACAGAATGTGTGACGAAAGAAGTTTGAGAAATTATATTCATAATTTTAACTGTTGGTCAATCAATGATAAACATTGATTGCCAGCTAAATTATTTTTAGAAATATAAAAATACATTGAAGCGAAAACGGAACCAAACAGTGTGTGTGTATTTTTTGGCAATATTAGGACAACATGACCCTCCCCAAATATAACAATATAATTACACAAATTTGTTTAAAACTGTGATCCTTTGAGATTCAGTAATGCGACTCTCTGAGTTCTGTGACATAGGGGTCTGCTCAGTTGGCCTTAATAACAGCACTGGCCTTTCTCACTTACTCACTCACGATAAAATGAACAGTATTCTTTCCATTTGTCTCGATCCAGTATTACCACTCCAAGATCCGTTAAATTTCCTCCTGTGCCAGGATATATCATATCTAGATTCGTTGTTGCAGGACAACCTCTTCTTCTATGACCGTGTGCAGGCTTTCATAAAAGAACACGGCTGACGCACTCGTTTTTGTTTTGTTTGCCCTGTAACAATGTCCCGCAATGTGCATGATTCTTAGACGAACAATATCCGACGTGGGAGGACTGTCCAGATAGTTTTCTTTACTGTCCTTTATTGAGTATATAATATTTAACTTGTTCACTTCACAATCATTGTATCTGGATATGATCTCACAGCGTGGCTTCTTGGGCAAATGTCAGTTAACATAGTATCAAGTAGAATCAAGCCTGATGAGTCATATTGGATTGACATAAACTGTTGGAAAACCCGTCGGATAGGCTGCACCTGTAATTCAAAGGGCCACTCTTGTCATACACCGTGTGACAATGAATCTCTCTTAGATCTACGTTAAGGGTACACGTGTCTGTGGAATGATTAGTTACTTACACATTAATTTCAGGAGCAGTTCGTGCCGATGATCAGACGATACGAACACTTATTAAAACAGGCGGAGATCCTTTCGAAGTATCAGCATACATAAGTTAAGATCGTTCGCAGTATCATCAAGCGAAATATAACATTTTCTCATATTTTCCGTATCCATTAATCTAATCTGGCCGACTTTACACTCGCCCATAAGAACCAGGACCGCCCCTAAGAGTATTGGATTTGGTGTACTTCATATTTGTTTCGGTTGCTGAATACAATCAGGTGTCGCTGCTTCTCCTGAAGGTCAATAGTTCTCTTCTACCTCGAGTGGGAGCACCTTTCCATTGTCAATTTACATTGATCATCTGCAAAGCTGCATTGTTCTCAGAACCACTACACCAGTCTTTCGATGTGTGCAGCTAGAACTACTGCCACCCATTGATTTGGCAGGATCGCAGCTCATTTCTACAGCTGAGTAAACTGGAGCAACGTGAAATAAAGTGTCTCAAGGAAACAACACATCACTCGGTCCGAGAATCGAACTCACAACCTTTCGATTGCAAGCCCAATGTTCTAACCACTAAGCCATCACTATTAGGCAGTATCCATTAGGCAGGTTACTTATTGTATGTACTTATTATTATGCAAATATTGCTAAACTGGAAGCTTATTCAAATATAATAAAAGCTGAGTTGGATACAGAAGTTCTCTATATTTGATAACATTCTTAACTAGACATCATTCTCAATTGTTAAGAAGAATACTTAAGTCTTAAAGGTCACTTCTCATTCACTTATTGTACGAACCTAAGTAGTTTTGGAAAAACACCGGATAATGTTAGTTGTTCAAGGTTGTTCAGGAATTACACGACATATAAATCTATACCAGATTTTAATGATTTTCGTTCTAACATATGTACAATTACTGATGAATATCTATTGCGTTTCATATATATATGTTTATCACGAGTTCAATCGGGGGTAACGATAGTAAGTAAGGCATTCAATACATAGCAGAGTATAAATATTTAATATAGAAATGGCTTCTACAGGACTAGAACTGTTTCATTCGGGAGAAATCATCAGGAAGCGATGGGCTTCCTGATGATTTCCCCCGAATGAAACAGTTCTAGTCCTAGAAAAGCCATTTCTATACACACACACACACACACACACACACACACACACACACACACACACACACACACACACACACACACACACACACACACACACACACACACATATATATACACTATATTAATAAATGGAAACTATATTTATAAAACCATAATTATTTTATTATATATATTTCAAGGGCGACCAAGCCAATCTTGATGCGCTTTCATCAGATAAAATACAAAATGTGTTTTATAAATAGTGACATAACCATGGAAAACAACCTTGACGATTGAAAATTCGCTGGATATATATATATATATATATATATTATTCAAATATTAATAAATGAAGACATTCACATAATCAAAATATATGTTTTATTATATATATTTCGGAGGTACTGTGCTGTTTTTTCAGTACGTCCTCGTCTGATAAAATACATGATTTGCTGTGACATACCTCAACTGTACTGATGGTTCAATTCCAGTATTGGCAGTGATTTATTACAACAAATCTCAACACTTATATACCACAAATAATAACATGATAAACTTAAATATGATGAAGAAGAGGATGTGGAGCGAGATGTGGGTATAAGGAGGGGCTGAGTATGAGAAAATGCAAGAAGAAATGAATAAACACATACATAAATATTTAAATGCGTAAATATCCGTGTTAGGGAAGAAAGAGAAAGAGATAGAAGAGAAGAAAGAAGAGAAAAGAGAAGAAGGAGAGAGAGAGATAGAAGAGAGAAGACGTAACTGCAAAAAGGAAAGAAAGAGAGAAAGAAAGAAAAAGAAAGAAGGAAGAATGAGACATGATGCGTGACCGTTGTTTTCAAATATTAAGTCAAATAGAAGCGACCAATTAAATATACCATGAAATATTTTTAATATCTTTTGTATTTGGTTATGTTTAAGCTAATTATACCAATATATATATCAAATTATATTATATAAAAATTAAACAATATAAAAATATTTTCTATAATAATCAGAAGCATAGTTTAATTAATATATTTATTAAATATTTTGTTACAAAATTCAAAAAACATTTTTATCTATAAAGCAAGTTTATATACCTATTAAATATGTATAAGGATATTTACCACAACTTATGCGCATATCACCATCAGTATATGCATTTTATATAATGTTTAGAATTATTATCTGAATTATTCTTTTTTCATTATAAAAACAGTTCAATTCATTAGTTGTCATTTACTTACAGGATTAATAAGTAGTTATATTTACTCTTTAAAGTATTATTATTTTGATTTTACTTCTGTAACTACATCTTAATATATGTAGTTTCCCTTTAAGGATTTTTCATATATCATTAAACTGTATAAATTATGTTAAATATACATTATTAATCCATTTGGATAGAACGAAAATTATTTACGAAGAATGTAAACAAAGGAAGATGATCCGTACAACTTATGTGATCATTTATATTATCTAAGTGCTTTGAAAGCCAAAAGATATTTTAAACCGCAAATTCAGAAATTTCTAGTTATACAATGACCATTCTAAATCTGAACTTAGGATACTGAGTCACATCATGAGATTAATTTACTATATAAAAACGATATACAATGTTTAAGGTAAGGCAAAACATTATACATATAATAATAGCAATAATTGTTTCTACTTTTGGCACAAGGCCAGCAATTACCCAGTGTGTTACTGGTACTTTATTTTATTGACCCCGTAAGGATGAAAGGCAAAGTTTACCTCGGCGGGATTTGAACTCAGATCTCTATGCTTCATATTTCAAGATAATAATCAGATCTAGCGTAGTGTAAAATTTGAACAAAGTACGTTGATTAATGCGGGAGCTAGAGCCGAAAAAGTGGAAATTGAGTCTAAAAGTGGTATTTTTGAATATTTAAGCGGCTGCCACGTCGTCCCTGAACAACAAATACAAAATATAAAGCCATTACAGGATGTGCAATGATAAATTCTATTTTGCTTTAAAATTTGAACGAAATCGGTGGCAAAATGTGGGAGCTAGAGCCCAAAATCTTATTTTTCGATACCTAAAAAAAGGTGACGCCCCTATCGATTTTTATCTGCAGAATGACCCCGGAATAAAAAAAAAAAACGATACGCTGATATATAGAAAACACTCCCCGATGACTAATCAATGAGCCTGTAAAGTTTCATGAAAATCGGTCGTAAGATGTAGGCCCCTATAGGTAATACACAGACACACAGACACATACTTAATTTTATATAAATACAGATATATAAGGTTAAGCAAGTTTTTTACTTCATCAATAGTTTACTTTCTCACAGATATTTAGTTGTGTAATCTACAACATAAAATATTGTGCACCGTTAATTTTAGGTGCTGGATTGGTTGATTATCTGTGTTCTTCTTTTCAGCGTCCTTCAGTGTGGTACTTATAATGATTTCTAGTATAGGCAGAAGGTCAGCAATTTGGCGGGAGGGGAAAGTCGATTAAATCGTCCCCAGTACATTACTGGTACTTTATTTTTATCGACCTCGTAAGGATGAAAGGCAAAGTTAACTTCGGTGGGATTTGAACTCATACCATAAAGGGCCGTGACTCTATGCTGAAAAGCAGGACATCCGACCCTCTACCGATACTGCCAATGTCAAATATATGAGTTAACGATGAGAGTAGATGGACAGTTTGAAGTGTTTATATGTGTGGCTGTGGTCTTAGATACGCATGAAGAACAGCGTTTAAAAAATCTTTGCAGTAGCGGTCGTTTGGCGAGCAATATTTCCAAACATTCAGAGGTATATAAATCACAAGGTTTACTATCTCCTGTGTATGATCTTAAAATCGTATACATGATCGTAAAGGGCCGGAACTCTATGCTGCAAAGCATGGCCTCCGACGTTCTACCGGTACTGTTAATCCACCGCTCTTGTGGCATATATAATAACCGGAGAGATGTCACCGAGACATGTAGCGCTTGTGGAGCATTAGATTAGGCAACGACCAACCCTCTCCAACTATAACAATAGTCGCCGTCCAGCGAGTGAGGAGGGAGGAGAAGAAGAAGAAGAAGAAGAAGAAATACGTCAATTTCATACCCATTGTTGACAAAGACTCGTATTCTCCATTATAAGAAATTGTATACGTGTCATAATTATCAGAGGAAACTCCAACACGTGTAATTGGGTGCTCCGTGGAAACGCGTTCTCCATTCTGTCCGCCTGGACTGTGGGGAGGCCAGCACGTGGGATCCCATTTGCTTATCATACAGAGAGATGGGGAGGGTGAGAGAGATGGAGGCGATAATAGTGGGAGTTCGGCTCTTCCACGTTCGGACCATATCCTTGTGGTTGTGTTCATTATCTATAGATTTAATTCTCTTATATACACAGAAGTTCATTAATTTACTGGGTACTCGTGTCTTCTCCCACCTTCATTTTTTCCGCTTTTGGTTTTCTATCCTTTTCACCCTCACTGATCGCTTTATTTCTACAAATTAATTTTTTTAACTGTATTGGTGTGGAATTTAATTTATTAACCCCGGAAGAAATGTGAAAGGTAAAGAGATTTGAATTCAGTGCTCAGTGCCGGAAGAAAATCATTCTCGTCGCCCTAATGAATCTGCCAATCCACCGCCTATATGGGAGATATTGAAAAGTAGAAATTCATGTTGACGATATTTCTGATCTTATCTGAATATTCCTGTAATTTTCTGCTCATTTTTGCTGACTTCATATTATACATCTCATAGCTCATTACATAGTATTCCAATGTTTAAATAAAAAGATACTATCACAACATGAAGACATTGAGTCATGTTTATTTTGCTTGTATAAGATACTTCGTAGATAACGCTAGGCTCTTTTACGATGAAAGTATATATTTTATAATTCGTTATATTATAGCAGTGATTCATCGAAGATGTGTAAAAGCTGCCATACACATTCCCATGTATTAGCTATTTCTTAATATGCCAGATATTTTCCTAGATAAATTGAGTATTTATTTCCTCATGTCATCAGAAATAATGTTTTCTAATCATGTCATTTTATGCTGACTATTTGTATTAGTTAACTTCTGCTACAGAGCGCCTCAACAAGTAACCCTTAATGATAGGGACTAGCTACGAAATCTGACAGCTAGTCTACAGGATCCAGTGATAAATTCCTCCTCCTCGTTAACCACAAAGCTTTCTTCCCATCTAGGCGTCTGTATGGATGACTTCTAGAAGACCTGCTCTAAGATATAGTTTTTTTTTATCCTATTCTAAATCTAAAAGTGGAGAGGTGAACTTCTACTATACTTTAAACAAACAGAAAAGAAGTCGATTATCAGATTGAATTTAGGAACCATGTTTCCATTTGTCTTTCCATTCCTGATAATGTCTCCTAATACAATGAGGCAGGAGTTGAACTATTTATGGTAGTTAATTTCTGCTATAGAATGCCTCAACATGTAGCAGACAGTAAAGTGACCATTAATGATAGGGGTCAGCTGCGAAATAAGTGAGTTCATCCAACGAATAAGCAACAGGGGTTACTTAAGTTTACAGTGGATTAGTGAAGTGACTATAACAACTATAAGTATTGGTGTGGTAAGTAAATATATACATATACACCAGGTCCGAACACGATGGAACCAAACACCCACTGTCACTAACTCCGTCTCTCCCGCTCTCTCCAATCTTACTATTATAAGCAAATGGGGGTCCACGTGCTGGCCGCTCCGTGGCCCCGGTGGACAGAATGGAGAAGGTGTTTCCCCGGAGGATGGTAAAGGAGATGCGCTGGAAGAGCCATTTCATTCTGTTTGTTTAAGTAGAGCAATGGTTCACCTCTCCACGACTAGCTTTAGAATAGGCTAAATAAACTATATCTTAGAGTAGGCCTTATAAATGTCGCCCATACAGACCCTGAAGAAAGCTTAGTGGTCTACGGTGTGGGTTTATTAGTTTTCATTTATTAACAAAAATCACTGGATCATGTATAGCTGCCAGATATCGTACACCTAGCAGAATACTAGGTGTACAATATCCAAATCAAGCACTAAAGGTATGTTTGTTTTTATAGTTTACTAATTCTTTTCTCTTGTAAGTTGTATTAAACACTGGTAACTTAGTTGTGGAGTAACATTACTTGAAAAAGTGCGTAACTCGGAGATCAGAAAGTCATTCCAGGGAGAGCCGTTACTTCTCCGAATTGAGAGATCACAGCTCTTCTCTAAAACATTATATATATATAATAGGACGGTTTCTGATTTGAAAATGAGATATCACAGCTCCGATACTATGAGCATGTGTTCAGAATGTCTCAGGAAAGAATCGCTGATTTTATGGACAAAACAATTTTATGGACAAAACAAACTGGCAGGTGACCCAGGGGTAGACCCCGAGCTTGGCTGGTCTCGCATGGGGATCAGTTGGAGACGGTTGCTTCTGACAGGAGCCGCTGAAAGGAGTGTTTGAGAACTCTTCTCCAAGGACCCTCTCAGTAATAAGTGGGCGAAGAAGAAAAAATTGTGGTGTGTAATTTTGTGTTCGATTAATTAGATCGAGGGGTGAATATAAATTTAATTACGTTCCACGTAAAACGTTTAAGAAGCCCCAGATTTAGGACTCATAATCTAATAGGAGCTTCTCGATATTTTCAAATTTATTTCATTCGTTGTAATTTTATTCGTTTTACATTTAATCATTAATCCAATTATTATATTTAACAAGAATATCACTGATTAATTAGTAAAGTTCTTTACACATATTTGTACGAGTTCGTTATTTTATAATTCTGCTAATTATCAACTCTGGATTTGTTTAAACATGTTTTGTTATTTAGGTGGATATTTTTATATTTATGATGGGGTTGTTTATTGTATTTTCATGACATTTGCTGTTAATTTATTAATTTTTACATGCAATTAGCAATATTTAAATTCATAAGGAGGTAACACTTCCCAGCATCTCTCCGCACAGTTTCCTATGCATCGTAAAAACATTTCTACTAGTTGAGCTTTTACTTAACCCTTTTTCTCTTTAACAACTGCCAGTAATGAATTTACAGGAGAGAGCCTTGCTTCCCAATATTTTCGCTACAAAGAACCACTTTTATTTAACTAATTTTTATCACGGATCCCCATCCCCCGCTGAAATTAACCCCCTCCAAGATACAGCAATATTAATACAGGGTGGTCCGAAAGTCTTGTCACCCCCTACGAAAATGTAATGAGAAACAGTTTATGTTCCCATCGCAGTATCGTCCTCTTCGGAGGAGCTGGTTTGCCGAGTCTTGCAGTGAAGTCATGTCGCACATCCTCCATGCTCTTGCCAGAATATACACGATCATGTGTCCATACACTTGCAAGCAGCCTCTCTTCCAAACTGTAGAAGCTCTGAAATAGAAAATGATATTATTATTATTATATATTATAATTAATGATATTATATATTATATTATTAAAACAAAAAATGAAAGTTTAAACAACACGTGACAAGGAGTGACAAGACTTTCGGACTACCCTGTACTTGAAATTCCACCCCTGGTTGAATCATTGACATAAATAAGAATGAAAATGACAGCTCACATATATGCAGGCTTAACAGGCTTCCTACAAGGTTTCGTTTCATTGGATGTTTATCGGGTGTTTTAATAATATAGACTACAGTTCTATGATGAAGGGCAACATGAAATAAAACGTCATGATCAAGAACATAATATGCTGCCCTGCCCAGGAATAGAACCCACGCCTTTATGAGTGTGAGTCTAACATCCTAACCATGAGAACACGTGTCTTCACATACAGTCTTACCATTTCTAAATCCGGCACTACACCGGACCAAAATTATTGATATTTTTCGTTATCTTGGGTTTGGTTATTATAGAATTCTTTGCAATTTGATCTGTTTTAAACGGCTCCAATCTTAGTTAATAACTAGATGTGGACTGACGGTTTGACACAGCTCCAATCTTAGTTAATAGCTATATGTGGACTGACGGTTTGACACAGCTCCAATCTCAGTTAATAGCTAGATATGGACTGACGAGTTGACACAGCTCCAATCTCAGTTAATAGCTAGATATGGACTGACGGTTTGACACAGCTCCAATCTCAGTTAATAGCTAGATGTGGACTGACGGTTTGACACAGATCCAATCTCAGTTAATAGCTAGCTATGGACTGACGGTTTGACACAGCTCCAATCTTAGTTAATAGCTAGCTAGATGTGGACTGACGGTTTGACACAGCTCCAATCTCAGTTAATAGCTAGATGTGGACTGACGGATTGACACAGCACCAATCTCAGTTAATAGCTAGATATGGACTGACGAGTTGACACAGCTCCAATCTTAGTTAATAGCTAGATAAGGACTGACGGTTTGACACAGCTCCAATCTCAGTTAATAGCTAGATGTGTGGACTGACGGTTTGACACAGATCCAATCTCAGTTAATAACTAGATATGGCCTGACGGTTTGACCAGATCCAATCTCAGTTAATAGCTAGATATGGACTGACGGTTTGACACAGATCCAATCTTAGTTAATAGCTAGATATGGCCTGACGGTTTGACACAGCTCCAATCTCAGTTAATAGCTAGATGTGGACTGACGGTTTGACACAGATCCAATCTTAGTTAATAGCTAGCTATGGACTGACGGTTTGACACAGCTCCAATCTTAGTTAATAGCTAGATATGGACTGACGGTTTGACACAGCTCCAATCTCAGTTAATAGCTAGATATGGCCTGACGGTTTGACACAGCTCGAATCTCAGTTAATAGCTAGATGTGGACTGACGGTTTGACACATATCCAATCTCAGTTAATAGCTAGATATGGCCTGACGGTTTGACACAGCTCCAATCTCAGTTAATAGCTAGATGTGGACTGACGGTTTGACAGCTCCAATCTCAGTTAATAGCTAGATGTGGACTGACGGTTTGACACAGCTCCAATCACAGTTAATAGCTAGATATGGACTGACGAGTTGACACAGCTCCAATCTCAGTTAATAGCTAGATATGGACTGACGGTTTGACACAGCTCCAATCTCAGTTAATAGCTAGATGTGAACTGACGGTTTGACACAGCTCCAATCTCAGTTAATAGCTAGCTATGGACTGGCGGTTTGACACAGCTCCAATCTCAGTTAATAGCTAGATATGGACTGACGGATTGACACGGCTCCATTCTCAATTAATAGCTAGATATGGACTGACGGATTGACACAGCCCCAATCTCAGTTAATAGCTAGATATGGACTGACGTATTGACACGGCTCCATTCTCAGTTAATAGCTAGATATGGACTGACGGTTTGACACAGATCCAATCTCAGTTAATAGCTAGATATGGACTGACGGTTTGACACAGCTCCAATCTTAGTTAATAGCTAGATATGGACTGACGTATTGACACGGCTCCATTCTCAGTTAATAGCTAAATATGGACTGACGGTTTGACACAGATCCAATCTCAGTTAATAGCTAGATATGGACTGACGGTTTGACACAGCTCCAATCTCAGTTAATAGCTAGATGTGGACTGACGGTTTGACACAGCTCCAATCTCAGTTAATAGCTAGATATTGACTGACGATTTGACACAGCTCCAATCTCAGTTAATAGCTAGATGTGGACTGACGGTTTGACACAGCTCTAATCTCAGTTAATAGCTAGATATGGACTGACGGATTGACACCTCTCCAATCTCAGTTAATATTAACTAGATATAGACTGGATGATTGACGCGGCTCCATTCTCAGTTAATAATAGCTAGATATGGACTGGCAGATTGACAGTATCGGTAGAGCCTCCATCGAATAAAATATCATAAAATATTTATTCTGACTCTTTAAATACTGAGTTCAAATTTCACCAATGTCAACTTTGTCTTTCATCCTTCCGGGGTCAATAAAATAAAGAAGAGGCTATATAGCCGGTCCTAGTAAAATAGACTTCCAGGCTATGTAGCCGGTAAAAGTGTGAGACACCATGAGTTGCGGCCCAAGTTAAGACAATTGTTAAGACAATTTGAAATCTTTTCCACCATCAATTGTTAAAAACAAGTTAAAATCATTTACTCGTCATCTTATAATTTTGCTTGTGTTTAATCCATTTCTAACGTATGTTACACTTTAGTTACATACACACACATCTACTGATCTGCATACACACATACTTACTGAGTTCTGGGTCCTGAATATTTTTTTTATCTCGTTTGTAAAATAAGTTTGATTACTTTGATTAAATAATGAATGAATATTCCATATTTTATGTACTAAATTTCGTAACTCTCGATTAAATATAAATAATTTTATTGCCTATTTCAAGATTCAGTTCTTTTAAAATTCTCAGATGTCAATACTTTCGGTTATGATATAATGGTCTCTATATTATATCGCCTATATAAACATTCATATATTTGCATCGTTATATCATAACGTTTATATTTCCGTCGCTAATTTTCTCCTTTATCGTTTTCATTTCACCGTAATTCAGTTTGTATATAATATCATCTTTTTTTAACCCTTTAGCATTCACATTACTCTTTATATACTATTATATTTTCATAGTAAATACTTTATCTCACATAATTATCTCACATAATATCGAATCTATGAGATTTTGAAAGTATATATTTTGGGAACAATACCTTAACATCAGTTTGAGTGACCAGTTACAGCCAGTTTCAACAGAAAAAGGTAGAGAATTCTGGCCGGTTTTGGCCGGTTTGAACATTAAAGAGTTAAATGTATCATGGATTACTTTACTGATTACAGAAGACACTGTAACACAGTCTCTCTTCAGTTTCTCTGCATATTCTCAATTACGATTTTACTTAACGTATCATATCTACATGCACGAAGGGTGGTTTTTGAATAATAATTATTTCTAATATCAGAATAATAATTATTTCTAAAGAAATGAATAATAATTATTTCTAACTATCAGAAAACCAGGGTGGTTTTTCTGCTAGTTAGAAATAATTATTATTCATTTCTTCGTTAGCGGTCGATAAGCAAAGTCAGTGTATCAGGTTTGACCCTCAGTTGAACTCAATGACATTCCTAATACCCACCAGACAGGTTTCAATATTATGTAATTGTGAAGTCGGGACTAAGTAAGTAATCTATTTAATATGTCCTTATGTTCCTATTCAGCACTACAACGTTTTATCTAAAAGGATGCAATACATCATTTTATAGTCAACTTCTATTTCTCCCCATATTTTCCATTACGCATTTAATGAGTTTCAGCTTCTTACTCTATTCATGTGTAACATTGGCCAGTATTTTGTCGACTCCTTTATTCAAGACAAATGGTCTCAATTAGCAAGTGGGGAGTATGGTGGGAGATTAGATTGCCACTAAAGTATATATCGACTTTCAGTCTTTTCTCTTGAAGAGAATATCGCAAATAACATCATTCATGCCATTTTCTTATAAATACTTTATCATCACAGAATTTCGTCTACGGAACCGATGAAATCGGATTAAACATACATACTTCATGATCAACATGATTAGTATGACTAAGCCGGAAAAGAGCCTGTTGCTTGTGAAATTATATAAATGGCAATTTTATCGATTATACTATCACTATTGGAAAGAGAAGAAAAAAATTCATTAGAAATTAGAAATAATCTGATATAACAAATCGATCGTTAGTAAAACTACGGAAGTTTAGTGATTATATATTAAAATGTACAATCTAATGTGGTTTTATAAAATAACTTTTCTTCGTTTATCAAACTTTCGGCTTCTATCAAATGAAACAAAAGCCTCAACAACGACAAGAAAAATCACTTCAATTGATGCAATGATAAGAGAAATGGAGTTCCTTCAACAATAGGGTGAAGGTGTACGGCATGGTGGTTAAAGTGTTGGACTCGTGATCACCCTGTCGGGGTTTCAGTTCCTCGACCGGGTGGTGCATTTGTGTTCTTGAGCAAGACCTTTTACTTTCTTTTTGCATGAGAGGACTATAGTCCATATATAGCCCATGTATCATTAAAACACCCGAGATGTTTACTTTGAGATTAACCTCATAGGAGGCCAGGCTAGACTTGCATAAGTGTGAGCCCTAACAGCAACATCTGGGACCCCTCTCACTAAAACATCCCCGACACCTCCTATGTGACCTGGCTAAATCTGAATATGTGTGAGCTGCAATAACAACAACAGAATAGGGCCCTTATCAGTTGTACATCCAAAACACTTCGTATGAGGCTAAACTTGCATAGGTGTGTTGGAAATTTCATTTTCAGTTCATTTCACTTTATTTTTCATTTGAGTAATGGCGGCGGTCGATGGGGAAATGTAAAATCATAAAAATCTAAGAATATCGCAGTCATTTATAATGGGCTTTAAAAGAAAACCGCGGTGAAACTACAGCATTAGTAAATTAATATCATTTTTTTTTCTTTTCTTAATCTCTTCAATGTGAATTTCTATTTTCGATAGAAAACTCATTAATACTACGTCCGTGTCAAAGTAACCTTAAAAGGTTGTTTCTTGTAATCGAAAGGAGAGTGCCTTAAGAATGGAAATTTCGCTGATTAAAAAATAGAGAACGGGAAAGAAAATATAGAAGGAAAAAATGTAATATATTTCTAAATTAACTCTATTCATGTTCTAGTTGAGAAATAGTAAATATTTTCTCCAAACATTATATCAGATGTTCTGGCCGGCTTCCTTGTTTATATTAATATTGATATCTTTTAGCCAGAAATAAGACACTCTCTCTCTCTCTCTCTCACCCTCTGCCCTCCTCTCTCTCTCCCTCACCCTCTGCCCTCCTCTCTCTCCCTTGCATAGTCGATGTACAGTTTTCACTGCCATTTTGTTTATATTATACGTTACAGATTATTGTGAACGCAGCAAGGTTGAATTGTTAAGGAATTCGCTTGGAATTATTACGTCCCGAGTGGATCATCTTGGTAAGTGTCATTTACCATAGCCTCGGGTAGATGTAATGTATTCACTGCTCTTCTGTTCACACTATACGTTAAAATGCATTATTTCTTATATGAGAAATTAAGTTTATATACGTAGAATTTTAAGGCGGCGAATTGGCTGAGTCATTAGACCGTCGGATAGAATGGCTGAGTCGTTAGACCGTCAGATAGAAAACTTTATGGTATTCATTCCGGCTCTCTGCTCTCTGAGTTCAAATCCCACTGAGGTCAACTTTGTCTTTCATCCTTTCGAGGGCGATAAAAAAAAGTACCAGTCTAGTACTGGGGTCGATTCTTCCTCTATATCTCTTTCTCATTTCCTCTCTCTCACTTTCTATCTTTCTCTGGAAGAAATCTGTTGTACTCAGGCCTGGAGAGGGGTAGGGTCCGCCAGGCTTAAAATACCCAAGAAACGCTGTATGGCAATACGACGCCCCCTACAACTCTATCAGGAGTTATGGGACCATACCATACCAGGTAGATGTAATGTCTTCACTGCTCTTCTGTTCACACTATAAGTTAAAATACATTGCTTCTTATATTAGAAATTAAGTTTAAATATGTAGAATTTCGCAATATATTGATAACAGTAGCGGCACTCCGTCTGTTACGACGACGAGTGTTCCAGTTGATCCAATCAACGGAACAGCCTGCTTGTGAAATTAACGTGCTCTTCAGGCAGAAGACCTGACCTGAATGTTTGCTACATAATAACCTCTACTAAAGGCACTCAAAGACCAGGTTATGGGGTAAAAGCAGGTGACAAATTAAGCCTACTAAAAACCATATATTCCAACTCCTTCATCAGAACACATACATACATACACACACACACACACACACACACATATATATATATATATATATATATATATATATATATATATTGTGACGAAACATAAGTCAATTGTATGAACTCATAATCCTTTATTTACTGCTATATATATTTCGATGATAGCCACTGTATGGCTATGACCTCATCAGGCAATCAGTAAGTTCTTAGATATGCCAGCTCAGGGTTTTTGGTGTTGATGGTTTTAGAGCCTTGAGACATATGAGCTTGTTAGGGATAATTTAATGTTGTCAGCAGGAATAATCTTAATTCTCATTGGTCAGTTTGTAGATGCTAGTAGGATTGATATTTGACCTCAAAGAGGCAGGTGGTTTTGTAAAGTTCAAACCGTCAGGCAAGATGACAATAGTTCCATATGACTGATTTTCACAAAAAGCATTCCTGGTCAGATATATATTCAATTAAGGTTTATAGTATGAAATTCGATACTACAGGGCATTTTTAAATTGAGGAATTTATGTGGTACTACTGAAAATTATGGTTAGAGTAGAATACTAGAAAATTTACATATAAAAAGACTTGCACATACACTCACACCCATCCCCACAGACACACACACATCCACACATACAAATTGAGGAGTTTATGTGGGGTGGTAATACTGAAAATTATGGTTAGAGTCAAATACTTAGAAAGTTTACATATAAAAAGACTTATCTTGGTTGACTTGTACATACACTCACACCCACCCCCAAGACACACACAGCTACACACACAAGTCCATACAGGTGTGTATATATATATATGTACGCACAAGTGCATATATATATACAAAAGAGGCCCCCAAATCCAAGTATATGGCAGACATAAAATGAGGTGTTATTTTTAAAGAAAAGTAAAGTGGGTGTTTGGAAAAGTTATTGTTTAGACTAGACAAAGGTAGAGTGTGATATATATCTTCACAGCAATAGCTTGGGGGCTTTGGTGAATCCCTTAGTACAGACATATACAGGTACACGCACCCACCCATACTTGTATACCTCTGGATGCGTGTGTATGTCTATATACACATGCATTCATACAAGAGAGCATATACAAACATACTCCTAAGCATACACTCGAACATTTTTCAAATGCAACCTGGGTTATTAGTATTTCGTTGCGTTCACATGAGTGTGTACATTCACCTAATCCCGGTATACACACACAACGCATGGTTGCGGGCACGCATTCTTGTGTGGACCACTCCGGGGGGGGGGGGGGGTGTAAACAAATGTGGTTTTGCTGACTCCTAACCAGTAGAGGATCTGGTGGACAATCCACTTTGGGGACAACAAACTTTGGATGGGTGTTCTTGCCCATTGGTCATTGGTATGGGGTGTAGGGAGCCCTACAGGGGGGGGGGGACCCTGCCAATTTCATGTTTCTCGCCAGTTCATTAGAGTTTGCCCAGTATGTGAGGAGCTACGGGAGTGGGCCTATGGGGGCATTGTGTGTTAAAAAGTACGGGGCGGTGCTAGCCTATTAAAGGGGTGCCGAAATTACTACTAAGGGGTGGTTGGGGGGGGAGCGTTGTGGGAGGCCGTAACCGGGGTTTATCCATATAGCTTGAGGAAAGTTCCCGTCCTAAGGTGTGTCTGCAGGTGCCGAATAAGTCGGCCCTTCTGTTTAATAGCTTGGTTCCGCCATGAAGTATCTCGAGTGTCTCACTAAGACAGAGGTTGCAAATACCAGACCCACCTCTGTCTGGGGGAACCTTTCTAACCACGGACCAGACCAAAGAGTACAGGATCCCTTCAAGTTTGAGCTTCCAGATCAATTCAGAAAGGGCCGTACATTTCCTCTTTTCTATTCTGTTAAAGGAGTGGCGATGGTTATACCACCTATCTTTGAAGCTCGTCGCCGTGGATCCTATGTAGTGGTGCTCCGAGTTAGTGGTTGTGACCTTGCACCTGTAGGCTACGTTTATCGTCATGCATTCATTACTAAGGGGGCATAGTGATGGGTCTCTGCAATTGCATGACTTTTTAAGCCCTGCATATGTACCGTGGGGTTACCATCAGGTGGGGTTGGCTGGGTAGCCGCCGCATTCAGCACAGGGTCGTTGGATTGCGCTGTGCTAGTTGGGCCTGGTGCGTCCTGTGTGCTGGTTCCGTTGGGTGGCTCCGGGGTTTACGGTGGTATTAGAGGCAGTGGGCCTACTCCTATTTATGCCGGCTATGTGCTGGGCTTCGGAGCGTGTGGTTGAGTAGGATAGTTTCACCGTGTGCCTGTTGAATATTTTATGGTACCTGTGGGTCCTATATATATATATATATATATATATATATATAGGAAAATGTTCAAGACCTCGACGGCAGAGCTCAAGCCGTTTCGACAGCTATTTCTGGACTTCTGGACTACATATACAGATCACTCGTTACTAATTTGGCATGACGGAGTCCACGATTGCTATGGAATACACATACAGATCACTAGGTACTAATTTCCTCTTCTTCTTCCAAGCGAAAAATAAATCAGTGTGCAACTCAATCTCGATGTTTTGATTGAAACCATTTCACTTCATTTAACTTTTTCACACTTCACTTAATTAACTGAAAGGCATGAATGCCACACAATCTATTTCTAATCTTCTTTAAATGTTTAAATAAGAAATCAATACATTTTTTTGTTTTCTTTCTAAATTCTTCTCTCCAAGATCAACCAATATAATAAACAATAATAATAAAAATTCTTTATTTATTTCTTCATTCTGTTCTTTCTTTCTTCTTACCCCCCCCCCCCCACCTCTCTCTTTCTCTCTCCTTTTTCTCTTTCTTTCTTCTTATCCTTCTCCACCCTCGCTCTTTCTCTCTCTCTCTATCTCTCTCTCTCCTTTTCTTTTTCTCACTTCTTATCATCCCCTCTCACTCTCTCTCAATCACTCTCACTCTTACTGCCCAGTCTCCCCTCCCCTCTTCCTCTCCTTCCATTTCACCTCTAGTCTGAATGTTCTCAACTGTATATAACTACTTATTTGTAGGTTTCCAATAAAGAATTTAAACCCACTGTAAACGTTCCGTCATCTTTGTGGACTCAAGTTAAACAGTTTAATAGGAAATTATTGTCATTATTACAGATCACTTAACTCTTAATGGAGTCATAGGGGCGCCATCATGGCAGACGTCAAGTCTTCGGTATTGTAAACCTAGTGATGTCCGCCGTTTACCAGGTTGACCATAACTAATTTCTTCCAGAGAGAGAGAGAGAGAGAGAGAGAGAGAGAGAAAGAGAGAGAGAGAGAGAGAGAGAGAGAGAAAGAAAGAGAGAGAGAGAGAGAGAGAGAGAGAGAGAGAGGGGGGGAGAGGAGAGGAATAGACCCCAATACTTGACTGATACTTTATTTATCGACCAGAATATTCTATCTGGCGCCCTAACGGCTCTGCCACTTCACTGCCTAATTTGGAGAACAGGAACAAAATTATTTGAGAATGATCAATAGAGAATTAAACTTCACTAGTTACCCCGCCTCTCATCATTTCATCAAGATTTGGCTTAGTTTCAACCTGCATCTTATAACAGTTCCTAACAGCTTGTTACACATTAAACAATACTTCAACCAGTATTCCAGTATTCCATTATTCCAGTATTCCTGTATTCCAGTATACCAAACGACAAAAAATCTGCAGCGGTCACTCGCAATCGATTATGTCTTTCGATCATCCTTTCGATCATCCTTTCGATCATCCTTTCGATCATCATTATGACTTCATCGAACAGAACATCAAGGATGTGATATCTGGAAGGAGAGAGGGTTGCACCATCACTTTATTGGTAATATGTATCGATTTCAAAAAGATAAAAGGTAGAGTGGACCTTGACAGGATTTGAACTCAGATCGCACAGACCCATGTAGGAGACGCAGGGGTAGACCCCAAGCAAGATGGTTGGATAACATCTATGACTTGGCTGGTCTCACTTGAGGATCCAGCTGGATCAGTTGGAGACAGTCACCCGCTGGAAGGAGTGTTTAAGGACTCTGCCCCTACGACCCTCTTAGGAATAAGTGGGCGAGGATGAAGAAGAGAATAGTCTAATATATTTACCAGTAATTGACTGGTACGTTTTCTGTCCAAACACAGAACTATTGAAGATAAAGTCGACTCCTGCAGGTTTTGAAATCGGAACGTAAAGTGACAGAACGATATACCGCTAGGTGTTCTGTCTAAAGCTCTACCTGTTATAACACCCAATAAAATTAGTATTGAACACAATAATCCATTATTTAGTAACGCATCTGTTTATACTAATAATTAAGATGAGAATAACATCTTGTTTTTAGCAGAAGAATATTGATTTCATACCATCTTATAATTTCTAATACGACATATACTCTTGCCATCAATTTCGAAATATAGTCTTTATAATTATATGAAGCGATGTTGAGATATATATATCAGGAAATATAATAATCTATGGAAATGTGTGTGATTTACAGCCAGCTATTCTGCAACGTTAGCAAATCTAAAGTTGATGATTTCTTTGGAAATATATACAGCGATGTGAAGAAGAGAAAAGGGATGCTGCTGTGATTGCGCTTTTTACTAGGTGAAGCCTCGAGCTTTGGTTGTTGCTCATATTACATTCTTGACAGGCACGTGGCTTAGTGGTTATGATGTTCGGCTTACGATCTAAGATCCTGTGTTCGATTCATAGACCGACCGTGCATCCCGAAGTGTCCTTCAGCAAGGTGGATTGGCAGAATCGGTAGAGCGTTGTAGTCCTTTACATTCTGAGTTCAAATCCTGCAGAGGTTAACTTTGCCTTTCATCCTTACGGGGGTCGATAAAATAAAGTACCAGTAATGCACTGGGTAATTGCTGGCCTTGTGCCAAAAGTAGAAACAATTATATTTTCACGTTGCCTCAGCTGGAGAAAATTGGTTGTACGTGTAATTCAAATGACCATCCACAATGTGTCATGCTGAATCTCCCTGAGAACTATAATGTATGGCGTTCCCTTTAAGCTTCAGTTCTCCTACTCTTAGGTGTCATACGGTAAAAACAGATTATTTCCCACCCAAATATGAAAAGGCGGTGAATTGGTTGAGTGGTTATATCGTTGGATTAAATACCTCCGACGTCTATTTTCTACTTCATCCTTTCAGGTTCTTCTTCTTTTTCTTCTTTTTCTCGTAGAAGCTCATCATTAGCTCTGAAACTAAAAAAGTAAATTTGGTAGAATCTAATAAAACTGTAGTTATTACTATTGTCATTAATGAGATTTAACAATTAAACTAATCAAGCTGGAGAGTGAAATGTAATGAAATATTTATAGAACATTTCCCTGGGTTATGATTGATAAAAAATGTGGTGCAGAAAGACATTGGCACCAAGAAATATACGGACTTCATTCTCAAATAAAGCTGCTTCTACTTTAGCAAACTGAAACTATAAGTACTAACATAATTTTTTTTTTATTTTTAAAATGATTCTGTGAACATATTTTATTATTAGCCGGTACATGAAGGCGGTGGATTGGCAGTATCGGTAGAGGGTTGGACACCATGCTTTGTAGCACAGAGTTATGGCCCTTTATGATCTGAGCTCAAATCCTGCCCCGGTTGACTTTGCCTTTTATCATTACGGGGTTACGTACTGGGGCCAATTTAATCGACTTTCCCCTCACCAAAATTGATGGCCTTGTGCATATATAAGAAACCATTATTAGCCGGTACATGGACTCTGCCCTCACGAACCTGAGAAGGAGAGGGAAATGAAAGAGACGAAGAAGACGACGACATTGGGTGTTTTAGTTTGCCTGTTCTATAATCATTACATGTTTTGGTGGGGATGTCAAATGAGAGACATAGGGAGGAGGAGGGTGCGGGAGGAGAAGGAGGAGAAGAAGAAGAAGAAGAAGACTGATATTCTTGTCTTAACCTTGCTAATGCTGGTGATGCTTGAATAGGTTTTGAGAGGAATTCTTGCTTTGACATTTCTTCGGTGATAACGGCGCCTAGTTATTTGAAATGGTCAGCCGTCTCAAGCTCCTGGCTCTTAACAGAGATTCTGATATCAATCCTGCCTTAGTTGTTTGTCATGATTTTTTTTTTATTCCCAGGGTTAATATCCATTCCTTCTTTGGTGGCGGTTTTATCTAGGTAGTATACTAAACTGGCAAGATATATTTTGTTACCTGCTGGTCCATCGATATCATCGGCGAATCTGAGATTGCGATTACTGTGCCCTCCAATACTGAAGGGGATAATATGTCCTTTAAGGGCTTCAGTCAATCTGCAGTCCATGAATACATTGAAAAGTATTGGTGATAGTAGACATCACTGTTGAACACCAGCCCCCGTATGGAAACATTCTCCTATTTTACCCTAACCAAGAACTCTGTTAGTTGCTTTCTCGTAAGCCTGATTAATGGCTTCACTCAGATTTGGCCTATGTATATCTTCAAGGCGGCGAATTGTCAGAGTCATTACAATGTCAGATAGAATACTTTATGGTATTAGTTTCGGCTCTCTGCTCTCTGAGTTCAAATCCCGCCGAGGTCAACTTTGCCTTTCATCTCTTCAAGTTCGATAAAAAAAGTACCAGTCTAGTACTGGGGTTGATTCTTCCTCTATATCTCTTTCTCATTTCCTCTCTCACTTTCTATCTTTCTCTGGAAGAAATCTGCAGTACTCAGACCTGGAGAGGGATGGGCTCCGCCAGGCTTAAAATACCCAAGAAACGCTGTATGTCAATACGGCGTCCCTACGACTCTATCAGGAGTTATGGGAGTATACTATATCATATCTTCAACGTATCATATACCGTATTTCCCGGCGTCGAAGACGCTACTTTTTTCCTAAAATAAGTCTCAAAAATCTCACATGCGTCCTGAAGGCCGAAAGCTGTTTATAATTTTTTTTCAAATTTTTGGTTGTCAAAATTAGGGTGCATCCTCGAGGACGAAATACGGTAGTAGCTTGCTCCACAACCTGTTGAATACTTTAAAAATCTATAACTGTGTGCTATAATTGTATTTCTTATAGAAAAGCATGAGAATGAATATCTATACTTAGAAAAACAATGTTTTTTTTACTCATTTCGAGTTTATCACTTTGTGAGGAAGGCAGTTCCTATGACACTGTTCAAAGTCATTGATAGTGTTGGGGGATGAAATGGGTAACAGCATTTTCAAACAGGATCTCTGACCCGAATGGTATTGACTCAGCATATCTACCCAAGGATCAATACCGTATCATACATTATGGTAAGGTAAGGTCCCGTATCTCTCGACTGAGTCGCAGTGGCGCCCTATATTGACAGACGGCGTTTCTTGGGTATTTTAAGCCTGGCGGAGCCCATCCCTCTCCAGGCCTGAGTACAGCACATTTCTTGCAGAGAAAGGAAGTATCGACCCAGTACTAAACTGGTACATTTTTTATCGACCTCGAAAGGATGAAAGGTGGGGTTGATCTCGGCGGGTTTTGAACTCAGAGAGCAGAGAGTCGGAACGAATACCCTAAAGCATCTGACGTTCTAATGACTGCCAATTCGCCGCGGCACTGCGGAGTATAACGACTCGTCAATTTCCTTTACTGCAGTGAGACTGAAAGACTGGTGCCAGAGTGAAGCTTAGAACACCTTAAAGCCTCGGCTCCTCACCAGGTATTTATACGGCCCTGTCGAAGACAAAGTGATGTTAAATCAGGTGACAGATTAAATCTACATATCTATCTTAATTTCTAATTTAATTCGGAAATGTTAACGTAGGTGACACCAGTTTAGATTTGTTTCCATATTCCAATAAGACTACATTATAACAAAAACACTGTAGTTGTTTCCAAATAACTGGAAATAAACATAATCTAATATTATTTACAAAGCATTCGAAAGACTGCAGATATATATGTAACACACCATCTTTTCAAATGACACCGAAAACAAATTCAACACGAACGTAAACCAGAGCGTGTTCCGTGTGAAGAAAATGCTATTAATGTATTTGTATTGAGAGTTAAGCATAGATGACACGTTCCCAGTCTTATCTTTCGAAGTGATGGGAATAGTAGAACAATAAAAAGAAAAGCAAATAATACAATTGTTTATTTTTAAACATGTTTCATGTAGCAACGAGATTTATTTATGGTGTAGTGGAACGTGAGTGTGGTTGGTTTTTCCTCCCCTTCCCTCAGTATATCTTCAATGAGACTGAGAATATTATTATACAATGCAACGCAGTCCTTGATATACGAATAAACGGATTGATCTGTGCTAAAGAGCATCATCATCACCATTAACAACAATAATGCTAACATCAACAGCAACGATAGTAACAACAATCTGAGAGAGTTAATCAGGGGAGATAACTTTAACAACAGTCTGTGTGCTGTTCAAAAGCGTCCATTCATATCACAGCATGAAAAAACAACGAACAGATTTTGTGTTTTATCATAGGAAATACTAGGGCAGTATCGGTAGAGGGTCGGACGCCATGCTTTGACGCATAGAGTTACGGCCCTTGCCATTCTGAGTTCAAATCCCGCCGAGGTTAACTTTGCCTTTCATCCTTACGGGGTCGATAAAATAAAGTACCAGTCACACACTGGGGTCGATTTAATCGACTTTCCTCTCCCGCAATATTATTGGCCTAGTGCCTATATAAGAAACCATTATAGGAAATATTCATATCTTCAACGGCAGCGACTTGGCAGAGTCGTTAGAACGTTGGATAGAGTTATTCATTCCGACTCTCCCCTCCCTGGGTTCAAATCCCGCCGAGGTCGATGAAAAAAAGTAGCAGTCTAGTACTGTGGTCGATTCTTCTTCTATATTTCTTTCTTACTTCCTCTCTGTCACTTTTTATCTTTGTCTGGAAGAAATTGGCATAAGTCAGGCCTTGAGAGGGATGGGTGTAAAGGTACGGGCTCCGTCGAACTTAAAATGTCCAAGAAACGCCATATGTCACTACGGCGCCCCTACCACCCCACCCGAAGGTAGAGGACCTTACCAAATGATTATATTATCTTTATTAGTAGACAGATCGTCGGAAACATTCGTAGTAAACTAATGCAAAGATTATACTTATTAATGTGTTGCAGTCAAATTGTTGCCTAGAGACATGGAATGGTACGGTAACTCATGAGGGAGTCCTAGGGGCACCTTATTGAAATACGACGTTTCTATGGCATTTTAAAACCTGGCGGAGCTCATCTCTTCTCCAGGTCTGAATACAGTTGTTGTCTTCCAGAGAAGGTTAGCGAGAGAGAGAGAGAGAGAGAGAGAGAGAGAGAGAGAGAAGGATAGAGAGAGAGAGAGAGAGAGAGAGAGAGAGAGAGAGAGAGAGAGAGAGAGAGAGAGAGAGAGAAAGAAAGGAGATAAGAAAGAGATATAGAGGAAGATTCGACCCCATACTGGTACTTTTTTTATCGACCTCGAATAGGTGAAAGGCAAAGTTACCTCAGAGAGCCGGAACGAATATCGCAACGCATTCTATCCGCGTTCTAACGAATCTGCCAATTCGCCGCCGCCATATATATATATACATATAGGAAAATGTTTGACCCCGACGGCAGAGCTCAAGCCGTTTCGACGGCTATTTCTGGACTAGAGTCTAGAAATAGCCGTCAAAACGGCTTGAGCTCTGCAGTCGGTGTCAAACATTTTCCTATTTCCCACTCTACTACCCTAAGTATTGAATACTCTGCTGCGTTATGGTCCAACTGGTTGCTTACCACACATCCTTTGTTATATATATACATATATATATATTTAAAAGTTAAACAAGGTTCAATGAATAAATCAAAGAATGATTTTTACAATAGATTGGAAGCACTCAACAATATTGGTTTTCCAGAGTTATTAATATTAATTCAAAATATTAACAAAATAGATATTCTTGTAATCAAGTATATTTTATTATACATATTTCAGAGGTACTGAGTTAACTTCAACAGCACGTCCTCATCAGATAAAATAAGATGATGCATGACATACCCTGACATAGTAGATGGTTAAGATTCAGTCATGGTAGTATATATATATATATACATATATATATATATATACATATATATACTCACAACGAATCATTTGGTTTTGTTAATAACATCGACATTTCAGTGGCGAGAAAAAGGTTTACAATTAGTAATTCATATAGAAATATGATATTGTTGAGTGTTTCGGTAGTGAGCCAAACACCGCAGAGCAATCCACCCGGCGTTCTAACGACTCTGCCAATTCGCCGCCTTTCGTGTCGTATACTTTTCAAGAATCAATAATATAATTGTTTCTACTTTTGGCACAAGGCCAGCAATTATCCCAGTGTATTACTGGTACTTTATTTTATCGACCACGTAAAGATGAAAGGCAAAGTTAACCTCGGCGGGATTTGAACTCAGAATGGCAAGGGCCGTAACTATATGCGTCAAAGTATGGCGTCCGACCATCTACCAATACTGCCAATCCAGTATTAATAATAATATTCGATTTGTTTGCAATTCTGCAAACAGCTTCTTTTTTAAAGCCATGTCAGTAGAATGAGCCCCTCATTCTTGCTCTTGTGTTGGCATGAGAGGCGTTAAAGCAAATTCGCGTAAATTCAAGTTCGCGTAAAAATCGAACAGACTGTAGATAGATTTTGAAATATATATTATTGGGTCGTCAAGTATGAAATTTGTAGAAATTTATAGAAAAAAAAATTTTTTCTACAAATTTGTAGAAAGAAAAAAAAAAAATTTCTACATATTTCATATTTGACGGCATAATATATTATTTCGACGTTCATTTGCCAGAGATAATTGTTAATACTTTTGACACAAGACCAGCAATTACTCCAGTACATTACTGGTACTTTATTTTATCGACCCCGTAAGGATGAAAGGCAAAGTTAACCTCAGCGAGATTTGAACTCAGATCATAAAGGGACGTAACTCTATGCTTCAAAGCATGGCGTCTGACCCTCTACCGATACTGCCAATCCACTTTGCCAGAGATGTTGATAGCTGGACTAGTTGGAGAACACTAAAGCATTGTTAATAGCTCAGCCGTAGACTTCAACATTAATACTTTACTTACACTTTACTTACACATATTATTATGACCTTTTTAGCTGTTGACTGAAGGAGTGTTGGGGAGGTGAGTGAAGGCAGAGGTGATGACGACAGAAGAAGCCGACCATACAGTATTATATTTTATATTAACGACAGACAGTATGTAAGGATGTCTATGTGTAAGGATGTATGTGTGTAAGGATGTATGTGTATGTCTGTGTGTAAGGATGTATGTGTGTGTGTGTGTGTAAGGATGTATGTGTATGTCTGTGTGTAAGGATGTATGTGTATGTCTGTGTGTAAGGATGTATGTGTATGTCTGTGTGTAAGGATGTATGTGTGTGTGTGTAAGGATGTATGTGTATGTCTGTGTGTAAGGATGTATGTGTATGTCTGTGTGTAAGGATGTATGTGTATGTCTGTCTGTAAGGATGTATGTGTATGTTTGTGTGTAAGGATGTATGTGTATGTCTGTGTGTAAGGATGTATGTGTGTGTGTGTGTGTGTAAGGATGTATGTGTATGCCTGTGTGTAAGGATGTATGTGAATGTCTGTGTGTAAGGATGTATGTGTATGTCTGTCTGTAAGGATGTAATGTGTATGTGTGTAAGGATGTATGTGTATGTCTATGTGTAAGGATGTATGTGTATGTCTGTGTGTAAGGATGTATGTGTATGTCTGTGTGTAAGGATGTATGTGTATGTCTGTGTGTAAGGATGTATGTGTATGTCTGTGTAAGGATGTATGTGTGTGTGTAAGAATGTATGTGTCTGTCTGTCTGTAAGGATGTATGTGTATGTATGTGTGCGCGCGCGCGTGTGTGTCTGTGTATGGATGTCTCTGTATGAATGTGTGTGTGTGTATGGATGGATGTGTGTATGTATGTATGTGTGTATGTATGTGTGTATGTATGAATGTACGTATGTTTGTATTTGTAGATATGTATGCATATATGTATGGATATATGTATGTATATATAGTACGTATGAACGCAAGTATGTGTGTGTATATGTGTGTATGTATATATATATATGTACGTGTGTGTATGTATATATATATGTATGTGTGTACATGCGTGCGTATGTAGATATATATGTATGTATATATGTGTGTATGTATGCATGTATATACGTGTGGTGTATATATGTATGTATGTATGTATATATGTATGCATGTATATATGTATGTGTGCATTTATGTATGTATGTATACATTGTGTACATAGCTTCTGAAAGAGGGGGCGGGGTACTCAGGGCGTATTAAATTAAGGGGAAATTTGTGTTATGTATCGATGTATGTATATGAGAAACGCCAATACATGTACGTAGAACTGTATCAATGTGTGTATATACGTGTGTATATACATACACACACACCCACACACACCCACGCTTCGTAAACTACCTGGTTTCGGTTAAGACTAATTACGCGGCGTCTTAGGTAAGGACTTCTACTATAGCCTCGGGTAGATCCAGGCTAAATCAGTGAAATTTGGTAGACGGAAACTGTGTAGAAGTCCATATATGTAGGTTGCTATGTTTGGCTCACTATCGTATGGTTATGAGTTCGAATCCCGGTGACATATTACTTCATGTTGCTCATGTCCAGCTGAGAAAAGTGGGTGTTATCAGTAATTCAAAGGGTACGCCTCGTCACTCACAGTGTCACGTTGGATCTTCCTGAGAACTACGTCAAGGGTACACGTGTAGTGAAATCTCTTGGCACACGCTGACCCGCGAATGACATCTGGCTGCTATTTCTCTTTATCTTGGTTGGCGTCAGTAGTCTGGAGAGGCTGGCCAACTTGAGGTGAAGTGAGATAAGTTTTTTCTTTGGGTCATTCGACTCTGGTGTCTCGGAAGAGAAGCATCATTTCGACCTGCTCAAGCAAGTAGCAAATTGTAGCACTTAGCAACAAAAAAACTCCGGCCCTGTCGACAAGAGCCTGACAGAAATTCTTCCATCAGCACTTCACCCAAAGTCTCTTAACATAGACAACATAGCTTCCTTGCACTACGAGCTTACTACTACCTATGCTGCTAATACTGTCTGACTACAACTTGTCACTTTTTAATCGAGCATAGCGTTTTAAACAAAGATTCTCCAGCAAACACAGAGGCCTTTGTGAACACTATATTCATTTGTAAGTGCTACAATCAAACTTTATATTTTCATAATTCGAAGTAATCATATTCCTTTTCCTTTTTGCTGAAGTGAAGTAAAGTTATATATCTAACCCAAATTACTGGTATATGACGTGTTTATCGTCCTCGTCCACAACAACCAAAAACGTCGCTTCACACATGTCTGTGGTATGCTCAGACACTTACAAGTTAATTTCACCAGCAGGCCGTTGCCTTGAACCAGTTCGACTAAAAAGAGTTCGATTATGTAAGTACACAATACTGGTGTCGATATGATTCTATTGAATATTGATTCTGTTGAAATCAGTGCCCCAGCATGGCCGCAGTCTGAGTGAAACCAGTAAAATTATACATATACGTATATATAAGGGGGTAGGGTAAATACCCACTTCGGTCACGAGCCGCATTGGGATTTGTACCTGGAAAGTTGCCCTACGGGCGGGGCTTACTCTCAGCTAGGCTTTTTAGTTTTAGGATGGTTAGAATTTTTGAATTTAATCCCTGAATGTATAACTTTTCAATTCCAATTATTTGCACCATGTTAAGATTGATATGTAAAATGGGAGGGGGGGGGGTGCTGTGTATTCTAATTTTTTTTTTATATATAAAGGGTCCCGCAAACCTGAAGTGCCCGGGGCCACCCAACGTCTAAATCCAACCCAGCCTCCGAGGCACAAGTCAGGGCAAGGTTGTATGTAGAAGACCAGCTGTCGCCCACGCATACCAGTCACTCCCTCCCCACACCACCGATGTTGTCCAAGGTTAAGGCTTACACAGCTTGGCACCAGTGACGTAACAACTCATTCCTACAGCTGAGTGGAGAAACGTGAAATAAAGTGTCTTGCTCAAGGACACATCACATAGCCTGGTCCGGGACTCCAACTCACAACTTCACGATTGTAAGCCCGACGCTCTAACCACTAAGCCATGTACTTTCTATATTACACACTTTTATTGGAATGCTGTTGAAGTGTGTATACATTTTTGTGGGACATCTTGTATATTAATATCGCCTGTGATCCAGAAACCTTTGGTAATGGAGTAGTTATATTTAGTATTGTTCACTTTCTAATTAAATATATATTATATATAAAATGCGGGAAGGTGTATGTGTCTGTGTATAACTATGTATCGTATCTATGTGTGTGTATATATGTGTATGTATATATATATATATGTGTGTGTGTGTGTATATATATATATAAAAATGTGTGTGTGTGTGTATATAAATATGTGTGTGTATTGTGTGCACATGAATAGGCAGATAGATAACTATAATTATATAAAACTATGGGGTGAGAACCCTTATCCTCACCCCACACTCATTATCCTCCACAATCAACACCGCCAACATGTGTAGACATTTTAATGAGACAAGCGAGTTGTTCAGTAGATATGTAGATAGTTTAATAGAGAGGGGGGATGAGAGAGTATAAGTGATGGTGTCATTTTAACATTGTAAACCCCCACCACAGAAAAAAAAAACGAGGGGTTTGGAGAGAGAAGTGAGCTGAATTGTGAAAGAAAGGCAGAGACAGGGTAGAGAGAGACGAGGTAATTCCGGTACATTTATAGGAGTGAACAGGTAGACAGACAAGTTCATAAAAAAAGTAAACCAAAAGAGAACGAAAAATAAAATAAAGAAGGAGTGAGGAAAATAAATAAATAAAAAACAACAACTATAGTTAACAAGTAAAGGCAACTAATATAATCTAGACTGACTATCGTTTGGCCAATGACACAGATTGTCGACTTTTTCCAGCGTTTTATGTATGTGCCGGCTGATTCGACTGCCAGACGACTCTATACTTAGCGAAAGAAAAGAAGGATTGGCGCGACTGCACAACCACAATAGGAGTACAGTAACTTCTTTACGATTCTCTTAATCACTTTAGGATTATTTCATTCACTTTCTAGTTACATGTTGTCTTTCTTCTCACAACTTTTTCTCCACACATCACAAGTGTAATTAGAAGTAGTTATGCCAGTTGGGATGAACTTAGTCAAAGTTTGTTACTTAAATATCTTATAAGCATATGAGCTTACACACATTTCTTTACTCGTAATAATAACAACAGGAGAATTTTGTATCAAATCAATATGAGGTTGAAATCGCTACAGGTACCTGGCCCTTTCTATCGGAATGTTATCATATTTTACCTATTGGCTATCTTAACATTTAATTGTGTTTTCTCTCTCTATCTGAATTCGGATTCTTGCAAAGAAAATGTAAGTTTCCAAACCAAAATTGATTCTGCCAATTTAGTAATTAGTGGCACGGTTGAAAAAATGGAAACGAAAAATTCAAAGAACGGAATGTACACATGTGAGATTGTAGTTGGACAGGTTTTTAAAGAGGACGATAGAGTTCCCCCTAACCTGACTGTTGATTCCGACAGTGTGGTCAAAGTCAAAGGATTTGGTAACCCTAAAATCTGCAATAGTGAAGTTGTAACAAAAGATAGCAAACTGTTGTTCTTAAAAGTTAGCAGTAAAGCCTTCAAACTTATTTCTGGGATCCTGCCTATTACTATCTCCAATCTTCAACACATTGATGCCATAGTACAAGGTATATATACATATACATATTTTCTTTTCATTTCATATATATGTTTGTTTTGTATTTAAATACGATTTTACAAATTCTCTTACAATGAATTAATATATTTATTTAAAGTTTAACGCGAATGATATTGACTTCAGATAAACTCTTCACAAATCAATTCCCAGTTGGAGCTATTTCTTTTCCCATTTACGTATTTAATGCCATTAAGTTAGGCATTATCTCTACAATCTTACATTTTCTCGTGTCTCAGATATTTTGTTTACATAATAAAATCATATTTTCATTCATCTTTTCGCCTTTCATTCAAGTTGATCCTCTCTTTACATACCTACATCTCTCTCTCTCTGTAAGTTTCCTCACCTCTTTGTCTTATATTTTAGTTTATTTTCCTCTCTATCTTCTGTATCTCACTGTATTATCTCTTATTTTATAGTTTATCTTTAACCAACTAACCTTTCCTTGCTTTATTTACTTTCTTTTTTTCTTTCTTTCTCGCGTAATTTTCTGTCTTACCTTCATTTTTCTGTCTTCAATTTTCTTCATTCTTGTTTTTTTTTTTATTTCCCATCTTTTTACACATTCTTATCCATTTCTGTTTTTTTCTGGCACTTTTTCCGATAAATTCTAGTGATTATTCTTACTTTATTCCCCATATTTACACATTTTTATTGGTCAAATTATAAAGCAATACTGCTAAACTTAGGATAATGCTCATGTTTGTTTAAGTAGGAAGAATGTTGGCATTTATTTGATCAAATCTGAAGCTATGACAGTAAAATATCAATGGTATCTAGATATAGAAAAAGGAAGGCGATGACAATATTGGTATCTGATATAGGCACAAGGCCAACATTTTTTGCATTACTGGTACTTTTATCGACCCAGTAAGGATAAAAGGCAAAGCTAACCTCGGCAGGATTTGAACTCAGATCGTAAAGAGGCGAAACCCTATTCCATAAAACATGTTTGACGCTCTACCGATACTGACACCCCAAAACCCTTTACATTCCAAGTAATATAAATATATCTATGACCATATTGTGAGGTATTCAGCATTGAATGTTCCCCTGTTTTGTTGTTGTTAATAAACCCTAAGTCAACTCATGACATTCCAGAAGATGCAGGTCGTCTCTTTTTATGAGTATTTACAACTATTTATAACTATGTTATGCTTTTTTCTTTTTTTAAGATGGTAGAGCGTGATTTGAGGGTATATGGCTGCTATATTTAGTCAGTTGAGCGGCCACATAGCGATTCCCTCGATGGTCCTCAAATAGATTACTTGATCTTGCAGCTTTAGTGTTTTCTTACAGATTCAATGATTTTGAGACAACGTTAAGTTTTGCCAACTAATGAATGAATCGACGTATCAATAGTAAAGTAGCAGTGATAAAATTCATCAATGAAGGAAGTAAAATATCTCGTGTAAATCGGTGCATGTGTCCATGTTAGGGTGAGTGTGAGAAATAGGTTGGATGAGATCTAAGGTTGGTTAGGCTGAGGGTTAGGATTAATTAGGGTTAGTTTTAGTTAAGGTTAGAAGTAAGGGTTAGATTTAATTTCTGTTAGGGTTGTTTGGGTGAAATTTAGATAGGGTTAATTAGGGTTAGAAATAAGGGTTAGGTTCAGTTTCATTTAGGGTTGTTTGGGTGAAATTTAGTGAGGGTTAGTTAGGGTTAGAAGTAAGGGTTAGGTTTAGTTTCAGTTAGGGTTGTTTGGGTGAGATTTAGTTAGGGTTAGGAGTAAGGTTTAGTTTCGGTTAGGGTTGTTTGGATGAAGTTTAGTAAAGCCTAACGTTGGTTAGGATAAGGTTTAGTGAGAATTAGGACTGGTCAGATGTAGTTGAAGCTAAGGTTGCTTAGGTTTAATTAGGGCTAAGAATGGTTAGTTAGGTTTGATTAAGGTTAGGGTTATGGTTCATTGGAGTTAAGGTTATTTGGAATTACATTTAGGGTTAATGTTAAAATTCCTTATGCAGGGGTCAAAGGTAAGAATCCGAAAAAATTTTCGAAAAAAAAAAGAGAAACAAAAACCTAACTTTTTTATTATTCAAATGTAGAAATCCGAAGAATAAAAATACCATAAAAGTGAAAAAAGAAATTACGGTGGTAGGGGGTACGCAGGGACGGATTTAATGGGGGGGGGGGGATTCCCCGGGCCCCCTTCAGTGGGGCCGTAGCAATTTATTTGTGCCCTCAGCTAGGCTTTTCAGTTTTAGGATGGTTAGAATTTTTAAATTTAATACCTGTATGTATAACTTTTCAATTCCAGTTATTTGCACCAAGCTAACTTGGGGGTGGGGGTAGACGGTACTAATTTTTGTGTATAAGCCCCTTCTCCGTAAAACCTGAAGTCTCCCCCCCCAAACCCCCCTGAAGTGCCTATGCCCCCAAGGTCTAAGACCAATCCTGGGGTGCGAGTTCCAAAACCCCGCCCACTACATAATGCACAAAATCTATCACATCCCCATTCCAACTTATAAAAATTACCGGCCAATGTCGACGACCATTCATCTATATAAGTGGTCACCAACCTTTCAGACATCACAGACCACTAAATTCAGTTTTAAATCCTGCGGACCACTAATATAAATTAATGGTCAATGGCCGAAACAATACTAAAGAGTACGTGTGTCATATTGTCGATAGATGACATGTGTGTAACATTCTTTCATGGATGTTAATTCTTTACTGAGGAGATACATTTTTTAGCGGGATTATAAAATATATTTTAACCGAATATTAATATTATTTTGTTTTATCTATATATATAAAACTGAGGATCTCTCTCTCTCTCTCTCTCTCTCTCTCTCTCAATCCCTAAAACTCGAGAAGTACCCAACCGATTTTTTTCAAACTTTACATGTGTATTACTTATGGTTTCAGGGAGTGTCATGCACATAAAAAGATTCAACTTTTTGATCCCCTAGGGCCCGCATTAGGTGAAAAACTGCGTTTTTCAGCTTTTTAGGGGTTTTTTGAGGCGTTACGTCAGACCGATTTCCTTGAAATTGTAACTATGTATTAGTCAGTCTCTTCTTCATACCGTGAGCAAAGAAAATCCAACTTTGTTAGGGCCTTGAGCCCGTATTAGGTGAAACACTTCATTTTTTCAGCTTTTTATGGCTTTTTTGAGGCGTTACGTCTAGCCGATTTTTCCCGAAATTAAAAAAAAAAAAAATCATTTTCTTGATCCCCTAGGGCCCGCATTAGGTGAAAACCTGCATTTTTCCTGCTTCATCGAGGAAAATCTTAAAGATTATCCAGCCATCAGAGTATTCGGTTTATTTCCTTTACATATTGTCCAGGCATGCAGTTTTTCCACGATTAGGTCATATTATGCACATAAATGCACATTTTCTTGATCCCCTAGGGCCCGCATTAGATGAAAACCTGCATTTTTCCTGCTTCATCGAGTAAAATCTTAAAGATTATCCAGCCATCAGAGTATTCGGTTTATTTCCTTTACATATTGTCCAGGCATGCAGTTTTTCCACGATTAGGTCTGTTGGCGACCCGCCTTCCAAAATACCTTATCCCGTGCAACGTCGGGTACCACTGCTAGTTATTAATAAAACGTAAAAATTGCAAATAATGTCCAAATTTTTCTGCGGGCCACCAACATTTTCTCTCGAACCACCAGTAGTGATCACCTGTTGGTGATCACTGATCTAAACATTCCAGTTCAGTAGCTCCACTACTGGTTTCTTACAAAAGTTTATTCACTACGAAATTATTGAATGAGTAATGAAGTTTAATCGTTAAATTAATCCTTTCCAATTGCAAAAATACTGCTTATAATTTCCATGTCATTAAAAAAATAATTTTTAATGTGGAGGGAAGGATTTAACTTTCTCATGATTAAATTGATGTTTGGAACATAACTTTAAGGAGGTTCTTGCCTTAAAATATGAGGAAATGTTTTCAAATAAATTTAAAACACATTAAAATAAACAGGGGTGGTTTAGTGTCGAAAGGTTTAAGCGGCCTCACCTCACCTCACACCACTCCACCCAGATAAAAAAAAAACTGTTTAAATTGGAAAGCATTATCTTTCTTGGATTGGCAGTATCGGTAGAGGGTCGGACGCCATGCTTTCCAGCATAGTTACGTCCCTTTACGATCTGAGTTCAAATCCCGCCGAGGTTGACTTTGCCTTTCATCCTTACGGGGTCGATAAAATAAAGTACCAGTAATGCACTGGGTAATTGCTGGCCTTGTGCCTAAAGTAGAAACAATTATCTTTCTTTCTCATATTTATTTATACAATCGTGAATAAAATTCTGTTTCAGTTTGTTAAAAATAAATTATCTTGGTTTAAAAAGAATCGTGACAGCATCGGTTGCAGTATATTTTCCTACTCTGAGTTCTCTATTCCAATCCCACCACGACCACCACTAAAGTTAACTTTGACTTTCATTCATATAGTCGACTTCTCCGCACCATCAATTTGTTGGACTTGTGCCTAAATTATAAATCATTATTCCGTTATTATTTTACTCGTTTCAATCATTAGGCTAGGGTCATGCTGGGGCACCGCCATGAAAGGATTTAGTCGATCATATCAACCCCAGTACATATTTTTCAAAGCCTGCTACTTATTTTATCGATCCTGTTCTGTCAAAACGCTAAGTCACTGGATATAAACTGTTACTGTAAACGCACACATTCACACACATATATGAAAAAATAAAATTAGAATTTTATTTCTCGCTCTAGCACAGCTGATACATAAATGTAAGTAGTACACACACACACACACACACACACACACATTATATATATATATATATATATATATATATATACATATACATACATATGTACGTATGGGTTATATCGAACATTAATAATAATGTTCGATTCGTTTGTAAACAAACGACTCAAGTAGAAGCTGTGCCGGTGACCGATCGTCACATGTTTGTTCAACATTGGCTTTGAGGAACAATCAACATGTTTCTGGGTCATTACCCTTCATCAGGACTGTACACCTCTGCCAGTCTGTTGAACGGTTGAAAATATATAGTATTTTCTTAAGTACCCAAATGAAGTGGCTGCTTTCTTCTCTGAAGAGCTGGACAAGTGACCTCTGTGAGTGCCAGCAGCCAGAGTGAAATCGAGCCCCTTGTGAGATAGTTCTACCGGCACGCCCATCGAAGTACATTTGTAATGAGTGTGGAGGCTTAATTTGCATGTCAGCTGGTGTACTGAACAGACATGTTAGAATCCATGAAGACACACACCAGCCTGTAATGCCGGAAGACAGACAGTTCAAGTGTCATATAGCTGAACATGCCTGCAACACAAAAGCCGATCAGAGAAGTCACGTGCGTGCACATGATCGTGCAATGTTCAATGAAAGGATGACACTCTTCTGACAAAAAGTAGCATTCAACACACACACACACCCACACGCACACACACACACCAACCAGGGAACTTCAACCGTTAAGGCTGTCTTTTTTTCGGGTATGTCAATATTTATTTATAAAATAAATCTGTATTTTATCTGATGAAAGCGCACCATAATTTGCTTTGGTTGCCCTTGAAATATATATAATAAAATAAAATGGTTTTATAAATATAGTTTCCATTTATTAATATATTGAATCTTTACTCCACAAACTAGTTGAGTGCTTTATATCAGTTATAAAATGTTTAAGCTTGTTGGATCCTAACAAATTAAATATAACCTCTGCATATATATATATATATATATATATATATATAGTGATGAAACATAAGTCAATTGCATGAACTCAATCCTTTATTTACTGCTATTTATATTTCGATGATAGCCATTGAATGGCTATGACCTCATCATATATATATATATATACTGAAGTAAAAGTTAAGTGGAGATATCCAAGAGTAGGAGCACACAGTCCATAGGACGAGTTTAGTATATATAATTACAACAGTGACATAAACAGGTACCCAAGTTTCGTTGGCTTTGGGCCTCAATTCGTTCAGCTTGTCATGAGAAAAAATTAAAAAAAAAATTTTTTTTAAATCTATGTCACTGATGTAATTATTTATACTAAACTCGTCCTCTTGGATATTTCCACTTAACTTTTACTTCAGTATATATATATATATATATCAATGATATTAATAAATGGAAACTATATTTATAAAACCATATTTATTCTATTATATATATTTCAAGGCTACCAAAACTTATACGCTCTTATCAGATAAAATACAAAGCTTGTTTTATAAATAGTGACATATCCAGGAATGAGACCTTAACGGTTCAAGTTTTATAATATCATTGATATTTTACTCCAGAAAACTTGTCGAGTGCTTCGAATCTGTTATAAATATATATATTTGTTGTAACATCCCATATGATTCAGGTTGATATATATCATTTGTGGTGTAATCTACCCTCGAAATTTTAGACATGGGTTTATTGTGTTTACTTCTACACATATTAATATAATTGTTTCTACTTTTGGCACAAGGCCAGCAATTACCCAGTGCATTACTGGTACTTTATTTTATCGACTCCGTAAGGATGAAAGGCAAAGTTAACCTCGGCGGGATTTGAACTCAGAATGGCAAGGGCCGTAACTCTATGCGTCAAAGCATGGCGTCCGACCCTCTACCGATACTACCAATCCACCATAAATAATGAATGAATATTACATAATTTATCTGCCAATAATGCTCAGTATTTATACTTTGAGCTTGATAATTGCAGGGTATCAATATGAGTTAATAACTCTGTATTTTATTTGTATTGTTATTTATTTGTATATATATATATATATATATATATATATATATATATATATATATATATATATATATTCGCCATATCCACCATAGAATAAGCTCAAAGATTAGAACCTGCCAGATAGTCCTATATGAGCGAGACACGATCACCCGACCAACCTTGCCTCAAGTGGGACAATTCCCATCTAACACATGCTAGCATGGAAGATGGACGTTAAACGATGATGATGATGATGATATATATATTCTTATATTTGGAGAGGGTCATATTGTTATAATATTGCCAGAAATAATAATAAAACACACTCACTGTTTGGTTTGGATTGGTTTTCGCTTCTCTATCTTTTAGATCTCCATAGTTAATTTATCTGGCAATCAATGTTTATCATTGATTGATCAACAGTTAAAAAAAAACATATATATATATATAAATATAAATTAGCAAGAATCGCATTTCAGCTAGTGGAAATTAGCGAAAAACAGCTTCCAAATTCTGTGGCAAACGCTCAATAGATATGAGTGAACTAGAGCAATAAACATACGTTAAAAGGCCATACACACTGAGACGATGATTAAACCATTAACCACAAAGCCAAAGAAAACGAGCTATATATATATATATATATATATATATATATATATAGTCTATCTTATGTCACACATCTGTGACATCCTCAGTGGTACTATTGTTTCCTAGGCGGTGGATTGGCAGTATCGGTAGAGGGTCGGATTCCATGCTTTGATGCATAGAGTTACATCCCTTGCCATTCTGAGTTCATCCTTACGGGGCCGATAAAATAAAGTACCTGTAATGTACTGGAGGTAACTGCTGGCCTTGTGCCAAAAGTAGAAGCATCTATTATGTTTCCTCCCATTGTATTGTAATGTCTTTGCCATATATATATATATATATATATATATATATATATATATATATATCATCATCATCATCATCATCATCACCGTTTTACGCCCGTTCTTCCATGCTAGCATGGGTTGTCCTGTTGTGGGCAGTGTCTGGTCGTCTGACCATTCCTTGCTCATACAGGAACTGATTTTGGCTTGATTTCTACAGCTGGATGCCCTTCCTAACCCCAACCTCATTTACAGTGTGGGCTGGGTGCTTTTTTGCCGTGGCACCTCATATATATATATATATATATATATATATATATATATATATATATATATATATATATATATATATATATATATGAAAAATAGGGGGAGAAGAATACTGCATGGTTGCACATGGATTACATGTTATAAAATGAATCCCTCATCAGTGATTTGCCAACGATCATTGGTATTTCATCGCATTAAAAATCATATACCTCATGTTGGTGCGACAATAACTAAAATAAGTTATCGGGACAATTGAAACGCGTAAAGCGAGTGAGACAAGTAAACAACACAGGGGAAAGCTAACCGAAGATGGAAAGAAACACAAGCAACATGGTTATTCTGTCAGCATAAGCTGGGTGAATACATGAGCGAGTAAGTAACAGACCTTTCGCTAGTGAATCCGATGTTAGAAAGAAGGAAAATCGGGTATATATATATATATATATATATATATATATATACGAGGGAAATCCCAAAAGTAAAGTCTCCTTCGGATATTGCAACTTTTCCGTTAAAATCCTTTGGATGGTGCTTCGGGAAATCTCAGGAACCAAAATGCAGAGAGCATCCAGAGTGATCCACCGATCTTTACGCATGTTTTTCTCGGAAGGAGACCTTACTTTTGGGATTGCCCTCGTATATAATAACTGCGCGAAATTCGCACTTGGCGGTAGCGTTCAATGGGAGCTCCATTCTCAACGGCTGCCAAACCAAGATTGAGCATCCCAGCGAAGCGCGCGCATGCTTCTTTGGGAGTGAAGGAAGCACCAATCACAACAGTGTTGCCAACAGCCGTACGAACAGTTTCTCTGCGTCCCCATCGCTTTGGAGACCTTACTTTTGGGATTACCCTCGTACATATATATATATATATATATATATATATATATATATATATACAGTGGTAAACTGGGTCTAAATATATTGGTTGCCATGATACAATGGGGGCCCAACCACAACTATATTGATATTTATTTTTTATAATGAAAAAATAAAATATTCAAAAAAATATATGTGGAAACAAAAAGATATAAAAAATTTTGCAATAACAAAATGTATTATTTTGTTTACTAATTACAGTGTACATGTGTGTGTGTGTATGTGTGCTATAGCATGTAGCCTTGACATTTGCTTAACAGGGCTGACAAGGGGTTCCTCTCAACACCTTAGCATTGCTGACAGGTTATCAGCCTAGAATATTCTTGTCTATATGTATCTATATAGGTAATTATGCATGCTTGTATCGATTTATATATATATATATATATATATGTATTTAGTTATGTAATAAACAATATAAGATAATTATTTCATTTACCAGTGGTTTCTTGAAGGCAGATATTTATATCTGTTTTCAGTCAGAATGAATAAATAACCTTATTTATTCAGTCTGACGACTGATATATATATGATTATATATATATATATATATATATATATATATATATATTGTTATACTTTGGGAGGGTCATGTTGCCAATAAGAAACATACGCACCAGTTGCTTTCACTTCAATTTATTATAATAAATTTATAAATTTAGGAATTTATAAATTTCTGGTTGGTTGGTTGGTTCCACAACCAGATAGTTGTTTATTTAGTCAAAGTTCTTTCGTCCCAAAGTATAACAATATCGGTTTCAACACACGATTTCAGATAAAGAATCTTGCTAAACAAATTCAGAAACGAAATATATATATATATATATATATATATATTATATATATATATATATCATCATCATCATCATCATTTTATGATATATATATATATATATATATATATATATATAACGAAGGAAATGTGGTAAGGAACCAAGTGGACCATAACGCACCAAAGTACTCAATACTTAGGGTAGTAGAGTGGGTAATAGGAATGAGTAGGACCTCGACGGCTGAGCTCAAGCCGTTTCGACGGCTAATTCTGGACGTCCAGAATTAGCCGTCGAAACGGCTTGAGCTCAGCCGTCGGGGTCCTACTCGTTCCTATATATATATATAAATAAAGTAGTAACACAACAGTTAGTTCACCATACCGAGAACAATTGTTTCACCTTAGTGGATCTTCTGAAGATTCACTAAGGTGAAACATTTGTTCTCGGTATGTTAAACAAACTGTTGTTACCACTTCTACCTAACTCGTCCAATGGACTGAGTGTTCTACCACTACGAATATTACCTTCCAGTGTTCTACTTCTCTCTCTCTCACTCACTCTATCTATCTATCTATCTATCTATCTATCTATCTATCTATCTATCTATCTATCTATCTATCTATCTATCTATCTATCTATCTATCTATCTATCTATCTATCTATCTATTTATATATAGTAAAAACTGGAATGGGAACGAAAACAGAAACAGTACAAAGGTTTATTAGTTTCACGCTCTTGAGAGTGGGTGGGGGAACGACGTTTCGGGCATAAGCTATTCTTCAGGAGAAACGTGGGTGGGAAGAGAGTTCCGAGGGTGTGTGGGGGAGTGGTGGAGAGACATTTAGAAAAAGGGGGAGGGAGGACAAACGGTGGAAGGGGTACAAATAAAGATAAGAGGTGGAAGGGTGTGGGGCGTGGAGGGCGGGTGGAGTAGGGAGAGGGAGGCGGGGGTCCGAGTAGGGAGGGTTGAAGGTGGTGTTTTTGTATGTGTGTAGGTGTGTGTGTGTATGTGTGTGTGTGTGTATGTGAATGTGAGAGTTGGGGGAAGAATGAGGTTCCATGTTCAGGAAAAGGTGTGTGTGTGTGGAGTGGGGTGTAGGTCGGTGTGTGCGTGCGTGTGGATGGGGAGGGGTCAGAGGGGTGGAGGTTGAGGATTCCGGAGGCTGAGTGTGTATCTGTGGGGGTAAGTACGTGTGTGTTGGTGTTTATACGTGGTGCGGTTGTAGGTGGCGTAGTTCGAAAAAAAATTGTGAGTGTATGTCCGTGGGTAAGTTCCTATATATATATATATATATATATATATATATATATATATATATATATATATATATATATATATATATATATACATACATACATATACAAATGGAAGTACAGCATAATCAAAGCTCTGGCTGCAGCTAAGCTAACGAATGCAATCAGAATGTGCAGCTAAGCACTCAATAAGGTATTTTACCTTAGAGTAATAACATTAGGTTTAGGCAGCTTTGCAAATTGAAGACTGCGACCGGTAAGTCAGTCGTAAGGACCAAAGCAACGAGAAAACTGACTCAGGATAATTTGGCAAACCTGGACCATCGCGTCGATATTATGCAATATATATATTAGCATGGAAAATGGCTGTTGATTATGATTATGATGATAGATAAAATCTGACCATGTGGTTTTACCTATCTATATGCCAACTCTGCATCTCCTCATGCATTGAGCACTCCTATGATTAGTAGTCCCCCACCTTCCACGGTCAGCACCACAGACTCTCTCTTTCTCACTCGCCCCCTCTCTATCCCTCCCATCTCTCTATCCTTCCCCCCTCTCACACATATATATATTAAGAAAAGGAAGAGATTGTATCATGTATTGAACAGATTACTCCACGATTATTTGATTTAATTACAATCTTCATTCATTATATTCCATATTACG
>OZ024746.1:97897845-97950345 GCA_964016885.1 Eledone cirrhosa | reverse complement strand
AGGTCTGGAGAGGGATGGGCTCCACCAGGCTTAAAATCCCCAAGAAACGCTGTATGTCAATACAGCGCCTCTATCAGGAGTATGGGACGATACATACATTTCCATGCTGGCATTGGTTGGATGGGTACAATAAAGAAATATATTATTAGTCCTATGCTTGATATAGTAGGAAAAGAATCTTAACGTTTCAGATGCTAATCCTTCATCAGAAAGTAGAATGAGAAATTAAAGAAGAAAAAGTTTCCTTGACTGACTCCAATTGCTCATGAGTTTATTTAACCTTTTTATTACCACATTTCTAATAAAATATATTATTTTTGGTTTTGAAATAATTTTGAAAATACCGAAGAATTTGGAGCAATTTAGGAATGTAATTTAACTTTCTCATTATGAAGCTAGTGTTGGGAACATAACTTAACAAAAGTTCTTACATACAGTTATTATAGAAGTCTTTTAAATAAATGTAAACACTTTAAAACAAATACAGGTTTATCAAGAACAACTATTAAATTTGTTCTAGCAGTGATCTAGTCACTCAAATTACTTCTTCGTCACCCACTTATTCCTGAAAGAGTTGTGGGGCTAGAGTCCTCAAACACTCCTTCCAGCGGGTCCTGTCAGAAGCAACCATCTCCAACTGATCTCGCTGGATCCCCAAGTGAGACCAGCCAAGCTCATGGATGTTATACAACAATCTTGCTTGGGGTCTACCACTGGGTGTTCTGGTAGTTTGTTTTTGCCTGTAAAATTTGTCCAGTGATTCTTTCCTGAGACATTCTAACCACATGCCCATAGTATCGGAGCTGTGATCTCTCAATTCGGAGAAGTAGCGGCTCTACCTGGAGTGACTCTCCTGAGACATTCTAACCACATGTCCATAGTATCGGAGCTGGGATCTCTCAATTCGGAGAAGTAGCGGCTCTACCTAGAGTGACCTCCAGTGATTCTTTCCTGAGACATTCTAACCACATGCCCATAGTATCAGAGCTGGGATCTCTCAATTCGGAGAAGTAGTGGCTCTACCTGGAGTGACTCTCCAGTGATTCTTCCCTGAGATATTCTAACCACATGCTCATATCGGAGTTGTGATCTCTCAATTCGGAGAAGTAGCTTCTCTACCTGGAATGACTCTCTCATCTCTGAGTTATGCACACTATTGAGTAATGTTACTCCAAAGACCCTTCGAAGCACCTTCGAAGACCCTTTGAATACAAGCAGCCAAATGGGGTTCCATTCGGCTGCTTGTATTCAAGATTGTATTCGATATTGACATGTTAAATCTTATCTCATTTGATAAATAATCTCCCTACTTTGAAAATAATTGCTTTTGTAGTTTTGTCCATGAGAAGCAGCCTAAACAGTGCCCCCACTCTAGTCTCGGAGGCCATCACCCTCTCCCCTTCCTCCTCCCTTTCTTCTGTGGCCCAAGAGTCCTTGCTTCTTCCCTCCTTTTCCTCTCATTTATGGCATTTATAGTCCTTTCCTCTACTTTCCCATACAGCCAGATCTGCCCTTCTTTACCACTTCCCCATTTTCTCATTACTTAATTTGGTTTTTATCTTTCTTTTTTATATTTATGTAATTGTCAATGGTCTAACTCTCTAGCATTTACTCTTGTATTTTCACAGTAAACACTTTATCTCACATAATTATCTCGCATAATAATGAATCTATGAGATTTTGATATTATTTATTTTGAGAACACTACCTTAACATAAGTATGAGCAACTGTTGATTAAGGCCAGTTTGAACAGAAAGAGGATATGACCGGTGTAAATGCTAAGGGGTTAAGCCAACTGTTTGAGTGAAACATATGTATTGAGAAGAAACATTTATTTTATTTACCACTCAACCTTTGCTAACATATAACCTTAAAATATCATTGCTTAAATGCAAACTAGATAAGGTATAACATAAATTAACCCGCAGCATAACAGTGTGCACAGTTAGGTCCCTGATCAGACTGAAGTGTGGCTTATTCAAATAGCTACTTCCATGCCGCAGGCTTGATGGATTCAAAGGTAGTGTCAACAACAATGGAGTATATATATTGTGAGCTATCATCACTTCTATATTGGCTTTATTAACAGTCTTTCTCAGTTTAACCTAAATAGTGATAGTTCTTCTTTTTCAAAGGAATTACATGAGATACTGATTGAAAATTAATATGTTAAGAGAATATTGGAACAGAGTGATGAACTGTAAAAGAAGTGATATATCAATATATATAGCCGGTAAACTGGAAAAGGAAATCAGAGATAATACAAGATTAAACATGACAAAGAGTGGTGTGATAATAAAGGATGGGTGACTATACAGAGATATTAGATATTTGATGGTATATGACCCATGAAAGGTTATTTAGATTTATGTGAAGAGTTTATAAAAAGAACATTCATCTAAATAGAGAAAATGCATAACTTTGGAAGGTTATATTTTGATGAGAAAATGGTAGAAATAAACTGAAATAAGATAAAGGAAAATATCTTTCTCTCTTTATTTTCTCTTAATCTCAAAAGTTATTATACATATAGAAAATGCCTGCAGTAAATCAAGGTAAAAAAGGGGTCAGAGATACAAACATTAAATTGAAAATTCTGAAATCTTGGAGCTACTGAAGGAGAATATAATATAATAGCTAATGTGGGTCAGAGAGGTGATCTTCACCTCCTCCTTTTATTAATTGTTTGAACTGTGTTACACACTTGAAAGTTTCTATTCCAATAGAATACTTTAGTGGTAGTTATTAAGAAAAGTATTTCACTAGAGAGAGAGGGCGAGCTTATACAATTGATATTAATATTCTTTAGTTTTCAGTACCTGGGTATATTATGTGCAGTGTGAACATTTAATAAACCACATTGCTGATAGTGGCAGATAAAGAATGAGTTTCTTTATGAACTCAATGTCAACATTTTTTGATCGTTTATTTCAATTATGAACTAAGCTCAATATTATTTATTTGGTTTAACAATCTGTTTGAACTAGATAGTATCTGCTTTACTATTGCATATTTCTTAAAGTATAATAAACCAATCACAAACATTATCTGCTCTCTCTTTCTTGGCTGAATGGTTAGGAGGTTTGCTTTTCCACTGCCTGGTTCTGGGTTCAAGCCCCACTATACAGTATATTGAACAAGTACCTTCTACCTTAGCCTCGCATTGATCAAAGCCTTAAGGGTGACATTTGACAGTGAGAAACTGTTTAAGTTCTACGGGGAGACCATTCCTGTTCTTGGTTGGTAGACTTAATCTATTGCACAGCAATATCACCATTTGACACCTCAGTATTGCTGCTCCTATTCCTCCTCCCACTCCTGAGAGGGTCGTGGGGGAAGAGTCCTCAAACACTCCTTCCAGTGGGTCCTGACAGAAGCAAACGTCTCCAATTGATCCGGCTGGACCCCCAAGTGAGACCAGCCAAGTTCAAGGATGTTATCCAACCATCTTTCTCGGGGTATACCCCTGGCTGTGTCTCCCACCGGTTGGTTTTGCTTGTAAAATCTGTCCAGCAATTTTTTCCTAAGACATTCTAACCATATGGCCATAGTATCGGAGCTGTGATCTCTCAATCTGGAGTGACTCTCTGAGTTTCACACTCTATCGAGTTATATTACTTCAAAGACCCTTTGGAGGAGCTCCATTTCAGCTGCTTGTATTTCCGATCATATTCTTTCAGGCATTACCTAAGCTTCATGACCATAGGTAAGGGTTGGCAGGAATACCTAATTGAAGATAGTGAGTTTGCAAAATCCGATTTATTCGTCCCTTTCTATTACCCATCATAGAAAAAGTTCATTGACACTAAACTTCTTCCACTGACCAAGTAAGACATTAACCCTTTAGCATTTAAACCAGCCATATCCGGCCAGAATTCTCTCACCTCTTTCTGTTCAAACTGGCTGTAACTGACTGTCCATATTGATGTTGAGGTATTGTTCTCAAAATAAATAATATCAAAATCTCATAGACTCGATATCATGTGAGATAATTATGTGAGGTAAAACTTTTACCACAAATATATACTAGTATACATAGAATAATGTAAATGCTAAAGGGTTAAATAAAAAAAAAAAACATGAACTACTATTAATATACTGGAGTCGCTCTTTCTCATATTTATTTATCTTTTGAAAATAATATTATTTCATGGCCAAAGTGTGTAGCCAATTTGCTACATATACTCACACAAAAGTAAAGGCGCATGGCTTAGTGGTTAGAGCATTGGGCTTGCAATCGAAAGGTTGTGAGTTCAATTCTCGGACCGGGTGATGTGTTGTTTCCTTGAGCATGACACTTTATTTCACGTTGCTCCAGTTTACTCAGTTGTAGAAATGAGATGATAGGACTGGGGTCCCTATCATTAAATTACCCAAGAGACCTCCAACGAGATATACCTTGGAGGAGGCCAGCTAAACCTGCATAGGTGGGAGCTGTCACACACACATACACACACACAAAAGTAACGCATCTTAAAACGCTGGTTTCCATTTTCTATAGTTTGTCATGATCCCCCGTCCTTCCTCACTCATCTCCCTTTCAGTAAGTGACCGAAAAATATATAAAAAAATAAATATACATACAAAAAGAAAAATTTCAGTTGTGTGTATCTCATATTTTAGAAAGTCGGCTTTGTGCCTAATTCACAAAACCAACCATTTACATGACATTTTCCTATTACTCTTTTGGCAGATATGTTAGGGCATCAGATTTAGTATCACCTGGTATGTATTCTAGCTCTCTGCACTCTTGAGTTTAAATTTCATAAGGTCATATTTGCTTTTAATGTTTCTGGGATTAATAATACAAAGTATCAGTCAATTGTGGAGGCATGTGTCCTAGTGGTAAGGATATTGGACTTATAATCATTATGTCATGGGTTCGATTCTTGGAAAGGGTTGTGTGTTGTGTTCCTGAGCAAAATGTTTCATTTCACGTTACTTCAGTTTACTCAGCTGAAAGTGAATACCAGCTATAGCTGGGAGTTTAACCCTGTGATGGACTGTAATCATGTCCAGGGGGAATCTTCTACTCTCAGTTGCTTCATGCCACAGAAACCAGGATAAGCACTGGCCTGATGATCCTCCGAGCTTTGGAGGCATGTGGCCTAGTGGTAAGGGTGTTGGACTTATGATAATGTCGTGGGTTCGATTCTTGGACTCGGTTATGTGTTGTTTTCTTGAGCGAAAGTCTTCATTTCATGTTGCTCCAGTATACTCACCTGAAAATGAGTACCAACAATAGTTAGGAATTTAAACCTGCGATGGACTGTCGTCCTGTCCAGGGGAAGTCTTGTACACTCTGTCACTTCATGCTACAGAAACCGGATAAGCACTGGCCTGAGCACTGGCTTGAGACAGACTTTAGATGAGACTTAGAGACTAGACAAATACTGGTGTTAATATAATCAACTTACCAGACCTTCAAGTTGCTGGCTTTGCATCTAAATTTTTTTTTCCCCGTCTATTTTTTACTTTATTCACAATTGTATAAATAACATTATAAATTATTTATAATTCTCACAGAATGAAAATAGACACAAATAATATATACAATACTTAACAATTATATAAGATTAAACAAAACGACCATCAATTCACCACCAAGTACAACAATCGCATGCACATTCATAGGGATCAACAGAACCATTAGAAACCATTATTATTTTTTGTGGATTGGCAGTATCGGTAGAGGGTCGGACGCCATGCTTTGACGCATAGTTACATCCCTTGCCATTCTGAGTTCAAATTCCGTCGAGGTTAACTTTGCCTTTCATCCTTACGGGGTCGATAAAATAAAGTACCAGTAATACACTGGGATAATTGCTGCCCTTGTGCCAAAAGTAGAAACAATTATTTTTTCTTATATATACTGTAAAGTGGTCATGTAGGTGTCATGAGAAAAAGCACCCAGTACTCACTGCAAATGATGTTGGCATTAGGAAGGGCATCCAGCAGTAGAAACCAAGCCCAAATCAGTTCTGTATGAGCAAGACATGGTCACCTGACCTAGCATTGCCCACAACAGAACAACTCATCTAACCCATACTAGGGTGGAAAATGGACATAAAATGGTGATGATGATGAATTCTGAGGTTTAGCATAATAGGCAGCAAATATGTATTTTTCTTCGCTATAAAATGTTTGACATTAGGAAAGACATCCAGCTGTAGAAATTATGCCAAAAACTGGAATGTATATAAGTCAGAGATAAGAGACAGCCTATCAAGGATGCCATTAGCTCCAATCAATTAATTAAAGACCTGGTCTGTAATGACCCATCTAATTACTGCTAACTAGTTAGAAAAGCAGGCATAAAATGATGATATGATGATAATGATAGCAATGAAGATGGTGGTGATGATGATGATGATGACCAAGAATTACTTGGTTTCTTCTTTCCTTTCTTTTTTTATTTAATCTTCAATGCTAATTAAATATGTTTTCATAAAAAAATAAATGAATGAATAAACAATTTAGCCCATCCTAAAACCTGACTATCTTTCACTTCATAATTATTGGAGTTAATTGCAAAGATAAATATTTACTTTACACTAAAAGCTTAATAAAGTTAATTTCCTTTGTAGTAAAATATGTGAATTAAGAAGAGAATAGTTATTTCAAATAACACCCTGTATAAATAAATGTTTTTACTTTTGGCACAAGGCATGCAATTACCCCAGTGAATTACTGGTGTTTTATTTTATCGACCCCCAACCCCCCACCCCCGTGAGGATGAAAAGCAAAAACGTTATCTAATTAGTGACGCACATTAAAGGATCAACGAGATTCCCACTGTCCCCTATCCCTGTATAAATAATATGCAGGTGATGCGGTCCAGTTTTTCTGTCCCTAGGGGATTATATTTCCAACTTAATACACTATTTTTCATAGACAAAAACTCTAAATTAACTTAATATTATATATAGAAGGGGTAAAAAACCCCTTTGGTCACAAATGACCATGGGATTTGTACCTAGAAAGCTTCCTCCCCCCCGAGGCACAAGTCCAGGCAAGTTTGTTTGTGGTAGACCAGCAGTCACCAATGCATACAAGCCTCCCCTTTCCATGCCACAGATGTTGTTCAAGGGAAAGGCAATGACTGATACAGCTTGGCACCAGTGACATTGCAACTCATTTCTACAGCCGAGTAAACTGGAGCAACATGAAATAAAGTGTCTTGCTCAAGGACACAACACATCACATTGTCCGAAAATCAAACTCACAATCTACCGATTGAATGCTCAATGTTTTAACCACTAAGCCATGCGCCTTCATTATATATATACACACACACACACACAAGCACACACACATATGTACACACACACACATGTATATATATATATATATATATATGGTATTAGGATTGGTACTCTGAAATAGCAATGTATACATGTATGTATGTATAGTATATCTGGCAATATACCGTATGTTTAATTAAAAACATTTTGAAGACCTTGCGCTATCGGTTTTAAAGTAGTGACTATGTTACTCACTTCTTTTTGGCGAAAGAAGGGAGAGAAGCTGACAGTCTGTTTCACGCTGGTTGGCGATGATCAGAGCCACGCACTCCCTGCTTCCGCCGAAAATTATAGAAGTTGGATTCTTATAGAATGTTTTTAATTAAACATACAGTATATTGCCAGATATACTATACATACATTCATGTATACATCTCTGTTTCAGAGCACCAATCCCAATACCTAATTTTTTCTGGACCGGCAATCACTCTGTATAATCAGCTCCTGATTATTACTGGAATTCTATAAGAATCCAGCTTCTATAATTCCGAAAATAAGTAAGTGACATAGTCACAACTTTAAAACTGATAGTGTATGGTCTTCTAAATGTTTTTAATTAAACATACGGTATATTGCCAAATATACTATACATACATTCATATATATTGCTCTAGTTTACTCAGCTGTAGAAATGAGATGATAGGACTGGGGTCCCTATCATTCCACTGCAAAGTGGTCGTGGAGACACCACGGCAAAAAAGCTCCCAGCACTCACTGTAAATGAGGTTAGTGTTAGGAAGGGCATCCAGCTGTAGAAATCAAGCCAGAATCAGTTCCCATATGAGCAAGACAAGGTCAGCAGACTGGACACTGCCCACAACAGAACAACCCGTCTAACCCATGCTAGCATGGAAGAACGGACGTAAAACGGTGATGATGATGATGATAATAAAGAGTCAGGACCCTCATCTGGAACTAGCTGTTTAAATGGAACGAGTTCAACCATCGGGTTCTGACTCTTTATAATATAATCATGCTCTACTACCCCAAGTATTGAGTACTCTGGCGTAACCAGTTTGAAACTAATTCCATCCTGATATATATATATATATATATACAAATATAATTTCGGCGGGGGCCAAAAACAAAACGAAACGCAATCTTCGAGATATGCGGGAAGCGCTCAATGAACTAAAAGAAGACCAGAGCAATTAACATACGTTATAAAGGCCAGATAAAATGAAAACAGTGGTCGTGAAGCCATCAGCCACCGGAGCCAACAGAGCGAAGCAAGCTAAACAGGTTAACAAATATATATAAATATATATATATATATATCAGAAAGAGTGTGGTAAGATACCAGGTGGTCCATAACCCACCAGAGTACTCGATACTTGGGGTAGTTCGGATCTAGTTGTCGGAACAGCCAGACCTCAGCTGTCGGGGTCCTGAATCTTTTCATATACATATATATATATATATATGAGCTCCGGCTGTTCCGACAACTAGATCCGAACTACCCCAAGTATTGAGTACTCTGGTGGGTTATGGACCACCTGGTATTTTACCACACTCTTTCTGATATATATATATAAGTAATAAGAAAAATAAAATGCTGACAGATTTTTTCCAGTGAAAAATAGTTTAATTAGGAATAAGTATAAATTAGTAATAAGTAATGGTTAGTATTCAGTGTTAATTTTAAGTTTTTTACCGGTTGTGCATTTCAAATGCTTTTCAAAAATAATTTTGAGATAGAGCGTTCGTGATTTGGTTGGTTGTTGAATGTCACGTGAATAAGCACTATAATTTTGATTGGTCGGTAGAAGTCATGTGAATGTTCAATAATAAAAGAGGTGAAATGATGTATAGTATTGTCATAACACCAAGGTGTGTGTGAGTGTGTCCAGATTGTACATACTATATATATATTGAAATTGAAGGTGAAAATGCAAAAAAGTATATGTAAAGATGTTTTATCATTAATCCAACAGAATGAATAATTTTATAATTGCTGCATGAAATATAACCAGTTTCAATTGGTATAACAATATTATCAAATATTAGATATTAAATATTTGTTAAAATGTTTTATTGAGCAGTTCGAATATATATGATATATTTCATTTGAAATTTTTGTTGCAATCACTTCTTTGAAAGTAACTACATATCATATGATATAACAGTCCAATGTATTTATTGAAATAAGAATATGCTGTTCTCATTCATTTCATAATCCTTCCACATTCAACCAAACTGGTTGTAACAGGAAATATTCTAGACAGTTGTTGTATTCAATCAGATTTAGATAAAACTTGTGTTTGAGTATGAGTTTTAATCAAGTTAACCTAAATCTCTTTATCTTGGGAGAAGAGAAAAGAGGATTAGCTATGACTTGTTTAGAATTAGATATAAATTTCATTAATATTTTCAATGCAAAGAAATGACAAGTAACCTTTAACTTCTGCAAAGATAAAACTTATGTTAGACAGAAGAATCTTGTTATATTATATAGTTAAGTGATTTGAATTAATAAAGAACTTCAGTTATATTTTCAATGCTATATACGTAGATACTCTATATATAGTATGGTAGACATAGATGCATAAAATATTGATGTAAAAATATTGATGTTTCTTTGTGTTTCCAGTTTAGCATAGGTAGACCATATTCCTGAATGTCTTAAGAGCTGACTGAAGGGGTTGACATCAAGATGGGTATCTGGTTGTGAAAGATTACATCAAAAAAGATCCTATGATAAATATGAAGAGTATCATGGGGTTCACAGGCTGTGAAGGCCTGAAGGTGTTGCCCTAATGCTGCAGTCTAATGTCTGAAACCAATAAAGGAATATACAGAAAAGCATTCTAGCTATGAATACCTCATCCTTTTCTTAGCCAAAGTGTAAAAAGGATAATATTATCCAATGTGCTTCTAAAAAAGGGCTTTACAAATAGTTTTAAAAATGAAAGGCATTCATAAAGATTGTACTTTTTACATGTTTAAATAATTTTCTCATGAAAGAAATAAGGCTAACATACTCCTCTAACTTTGATATATAAAATTGGAGCTGAGGGGTGGAGTGTGTGTGTGTGTGTGTGTGTGTGTGTGTGTGTGTGTGTGTGTGTGTGTGTGTGTGTGTGTGTGCTGTGTATTCTAATTTTTTGTGTATGAGTTGCCCCCCTAACCTGAAGTGCCCCAGGCTCCTTAAGGTCTAAACCCAATCCTGGATCCATAGAAAGCATTACTTATGATTATTGCATGAAGAAGTGCCAAGCATTTCCAAATGATAGGAACCAGTGGTAGATGGAAACCAAGGAAATCCTTGGCAGATGTGATGTGAACTGATCTCAAGATGCTGAGATGACAAAGAAATGCAACAAATGATGAAATACTGTGCGTGAGGGAACACATCTGACATATGCAAGTATGGAAAAACAGGTGTTAAAAAATTTATGATGAGGATTTTTATATGTGGTCAGAAAATCTCAAGAGAGCTGGACAGCAAGACCCCCTCTCAAGCAAATGTTTCAACCCTTAACTTCTCATATTGTGAAATAATTTCACAAATGTTGATGCTTGTAGAAACCATTGAATGGAGATTTTAACAGCAGTGTCCCTTACCATAGGTTTGCCTACATTTCACTGTGAAGTGAGAATAGCAGCTATTTTCAATTTGGATGTGTGTGGCAAAGGCAGGTGTTTTTATTAATTGTAAACCATATTCCTTTTCATGGATGGTAACATCAGGCAATCTAATCCTTTCTGTGCAAGTATTTCAATCACTTTCATTTTGTTTGATCTCAAATGAAAATATGGAGAAAATCAGAATTTAAAACTATTGCAGCATATTATTGGAAGAGCTATTTCTGGTGTTCTTTATATTGATTGTTTATCAATAGGATACAGTGATTGATTAATCTCATTGATTGATTAATTTAAGTATGAATGCTGGGTTATTGAACTGGAAATAGCAATCTTTAATTTTAAACAAAAGTGGTGCATATATCACTTCATAAATTGTATTACAATATATATTTATACTCCAAACTTTCAACCTCGGACAAGAACACTGTAAGGAAAACACTGAAAATATATACTGTATATTCTTATAATACATAATAATAATGAAAATTATTGTGTACAGTGCTCAGGTGCACTACAACTCATCAAAGGTGCAAGTATAGTACATAGAATAATGTAGAAAAGTCAGGAAAGTAAGCAGTCTGTGTGCAGATAGAGGGGGAATATCTGGTGTAGTGTTGGGGAATTTTGGGAAGCATGGTAGTTTTGAAGAATACAGTCTCCCAACAGCTAACAACTGATGCAGGTAGTTTGTTCTATGCTTCAGCAACTCTGAGCGTGAAAAAATGCTTCCGAAAGTCATGGGAGCTGTACTGTTTTCTGATTTTGTAAGCATGTTCGTGAGTGTTAGACATACAGAATTCAAAAAAGGTGCCCTGGGTTGTTGGAAAGATGGTTAATAATCTTGTGGGTTTCTAACAAGTCAGTTGCCTGATGTCGTAGCTTTAATGTATCCATGTCCAGGGAAGCAAGGCATTTCCCAGAAAATATATGACATGAACAACCAGCATGTGACTTATCTAATGCATACAAAACCTCAATTCAAAGTATCTTATCTACTCAAGTGACTGTCTATACTCAAATATTTATTGTAACTAAAAGGACAAAATATAGACATATCAATTTATAACAGAAAACAATAAACAATCATCATATGTATTTCAATTAATCAATGAATTTTGGAGGGATTTTCTAAAATTATTATTTTATTAATTAGATAGTAACTAAAAAATTCCTAACAAGGACTGACAGCCTCCATCTCATGCTCTCCCCATCTCTCACCGTTATAAGCAAATGGGGGTCCACATTCTGACTATGATCATAGAAAAATCATGGTGAAGCAACAAGAGAACTTCAAATCTTGGAAAGAAGGTTCATATTCAAAGGGTTTGAACTATATGAAATATTACCAGAAATGAGATAATTATCATGGAAAGCATAGAATTTATCCAACCATCTTGCTTGAGGTCTACTCCTGTGTCTCCTGCCGGTTGGTTTTGCCTGGTTGGTCTTGCTTGGGGATCCAACCAGATCAATTAGTGATGGCTGCTTGTGATAGAGCCCACTGGAAAGAGTGTTTGAGGACTCTTCCCCCACAACCCTTTCAGGAATTAGTGGGTGAAGAAGTATAGAATTTAGAAATGTATGCCCACTCTTTGGTGCATCATTGACTACACAAAAGATATTGTTATGAACTAAGTAGACTGCCAGTCATCTTAAGCCGTTCATGACCATATTTCTTGAGAAAGACACTGTTTATGATTTTCAAATAATTTAAAATATAATCAAAAATTTGGAAGGATTTATTAATATAACTTTCTCATTTAAACTTTAAACTTTAGCATTTAAACTAGCTGTATCTGGCTAGAATTTTCTCACCTCTTTCCGTTCAAACCAGCTGTAACTAGCCACTCATACTGATGTTGAAATATTGTTCTCAAAATAAATAACATCAAAATTTCGTAGCTTCGATATTATGAGATAATTATGTGAGATAAAGCCTTTACCATGAAAATACAATAGTAAATATAAAGTAATGTAAATGCTAAAGGGTTAAATCTTTTTTTAACTATTTTTTAGCTTTTGAGCTAATTATCAACTTCTCAAGTGCTGGTACCACGATAAAATGGACTCAGTATACTCTGTAGATTGGTCAGCATTAGAAAGGATATCCAGTCGTAGATACTATGCTAAATATGTATAGAGTGGACTCTTTAGTCTCATCAAGGGTATGACAACCTCCATTGTGCTAGTGCCATAATAAAATGAGCCAGTACTTTCTGTAAAGTGCTTGGTGGTACGAAGGGCATCCTGTTGTAGAAACAAAGCCAAAATCATCAGCAAGACAGTGTCATCTGATCTGGCTTGTATCACAATGGGACAACTCATCTAACCCATGCTAACAGGGAAAAATGGACATTAAATGGTGATGATGATAACCATCCAAGCCATGCTAGCATGGAAGATGGATGTTAAATGATGTTGATGATGATGATGATGATATATATATATATATATATATATATATATATACACACACACACAATCTTTTCTATACAGATTGTATACATTCAAATCAATTTAAAATGTTACTCTTTCTACGTATTTATGAATAGATTAATTATCTGATTAGCAAGTAAACTCATAAATATCTTATAAAAAGTGTTGAACATTTGAAATATTTACCTTGATAAATATGTAATAATAATAATCCTGTTTAAATGCTGAATTTGATGAGCAATAGATTTTTCAATGAAATATGTAGAAAACTATAACCTGAAATTATTATTTGGAATAATTTTTCTCATAAAAATAGTACTAGTGATGCGAGAGAATGTTTCATGGTAAAAAAAATGATTTAGATGTTTCATTAAAAAGTAAATATGTAACATAAAGGAGAAAAATTGCATTACTGGTTTGCATTAAAATTCTCAGAATTTATGAATCAAACATTTATCTAAAATATATTTTTACAATTGCCTATATGCTTTTTGCTGTGATTTTCTCTTACAAACATGAATTTCATCATGATCATCATTTAACATCTATCTTCCACGCTAGCATGGATTTCACCGGTATAATTTAGATGGAATGAAACTAGCGACTGTTTATATTCTGTTCAGTTAAAAACAAAAATAACAATATGAAAGGAATCAATTCAAAGGAGATTTCAGAAAGTAATCAACATTTTTTTCCATATTTTCTTGTTATTTTGCAGTTATTGCTTCCAAAATAATGAGCAATAAGTTTCTGTTGAATGTTTAATTTAAGAAATAGTTAAGAAAGCCTCTTCAATCATAAGATTGTCACGTCTTGCATTCCAATTTTCCAGATGGCTAATTGCTTTTTTAGGATTGAAATATCATTCCAGAAAATATGAATTTTGTTTTTTCTATTTTGAATACTGAATTTAAAAAAATATATTTTGAAATAATTCTTAGGCTTGTCTTTTACAATATGATTTTTGAAAAATATCTCCAACATTTTAATATGCAGTTTTTACTTCAAAGTTCTTCATAATTTTATTGTTTTAAATAATCTTCTATCTCAGCTTATTACATTATTGAATTTTAGTCACATAAATCCAATTTTTGGCATAAGATTCCATCTTTGCATTATGATCTGTATTCCTTAAGTGGCTTTAACTGATTGTATATAAAGTGAAATGGTTGAGGTTATAAGCAACTATCCAAGACTAAAGTGATATCTGTCACATGATGTCATGTTTTAGAAAAAGGTTTAATCAATTATTTCTTTAAAGGGTTTGCTCGAAATAATTTCTGAAAGTGAATTCTGGATTTAAACAGGCGATATCCAGCCAGAATTCTCTTACCTCCTTCTGTTCAAACCAACCATAACTGGCTGCTCGTACTGATATTATGGTATTAATATCAAAATAAATAATATCAAAATCTCATAGTCGATATTATGTGAGATAATTATGTGAGATAAAGCCTTGACCATGAAAATATCATCATCATCATCATCATCATCATTTAACGTCTATCTTCCAGTCTAGCACAATAGTAAATATAGAGTAATGTAAATGCTAAAGGCTTAAACATCCTAACATGTAACTTGTTTGATACCAATCTCCCCATGGTTTTATGATAGGAAGTTGTTTATTCTAAAGTGTTTGTATTTATTTAAAAACATGCCATCATAATTTAATGTAATAATCTTTATGCTTATCTCAAAACAGCAGTTGATTATTTTCAGTGTCTTTCATTAGAAATGCCCACAAAGTCAGAAAACAGCACAGCTCCCATGACTTTCAGAAACATTCTTTTCACGCTCAGAGTTGCCGAAGCATGGATGGAACAAACTACCTACATCAGTTGTTAGCTGTCGGGACACTGCATCCTTTAAAACCTCCATGCTTCCTGAAATTCGCCAACACTACACCTGATGTTCTCCCTCCATACACACGCACACATGTATATCATGACTCATACACTGTTCACTTTCCTGACATTTGTTCATTATTCTATGCACTATACATGCACCTTTGATGAGTTGTAGTGCACCTGAGCACTGTACACAATAATTTCAGTGGATTGGCAGCATCGGCAGAGGGTCGGACACCATGATTTGAAGCATAGAGTTACGGCCCTTTATTATCTGAGTTCAAATCCTGCCAAGGTTAACTTTGCCTTTCATCCTTACGGGGTCGATAAAATAAAGTACCAGTAACGCACTGGAGTCGGTTTTTATCGACTTTCCCCTTCCCCCAAATTACTGGCATTATGCCTATACTAAAAATCATTATTTTAAATATGATAATGAAAGGGATAAAATATTATTTTAAAGTTATTTTGATGCATTGTATCAATAAAGTTGAATAGAAATTTGCAATATTTATCTTGTTAGATATCTAGCTGTGAACTATTATCACAATACTCAAGTTTGTTGAATATTGTTTTGATAAAGAATATAATTTAACCCTTCTTGATTTTTAACTGAAAAATATAGCTTGTTATCTATGTATATAAAACTGAGGATGTCTGTCTCTGTGTCTGTGAGTTTGTATCCCTAAAACTCGAGAAGTACCCAACCGATTTTTTTTCAAACTTTACATGTGTATTACTTATGTTTCAGGGAGTGTTATGCACATAAAACAATTCAACTTTTTGATACCCTAGGGCCTGCATTAGGTGAAAATCTGCGTTTTTCAGCTTTTTAGGGGTTTTTGAGGCGTTACATCAGACCGCTTTCCTTGAAATTGTAACTATGTATTAGTCTCTTCTTCATACCATTAATTTTTTGAGGCGTTACATCTAGCCGATTTTCCCGAAATTTCAAGGCATATTATGCACATAAAAAAAATTCATTTTCTTTATCCCCTAGGGCTCACAATTAGGTGAAAACCTGCATTTTTCCTGCTTCATCGAGGAAAATCTTAAAGATTATCCAGCCATCGGAGTATTCGGTTTATTTTCTTTACATATTGTCCAGGCATGCAGTTTTTCCACAATTAGGTCTGTTGGCGGCCCGCGTTCCAAAATACCTTATCCCGTGCAACGCTGGGTACCACTGCTAATCATATATAAAAGGGATTATATATTCTGTTATAGAAATGTAGAAATATATTATATATCATTGGTTATATATCATTGGGGTTCCTCATTCATTTATTTCAATGTTTAATGCTTTTAAAATGCTTTCCAAATGCTTCTGTTTCTCTGCTTGTGAAATTAACATGCAAGTGACTGAGCATTCCACAGACATATATACTCTTAACGTATTTCTTGGGAAGATTCAGTGTGACACAGAGTGTGACAAGGCTGGCCCTTCGAATTACATGCACAATTCATTTTTGCCAGCTGTATGGACGAGCAACATGAAATAAAGTGTCTTATTCAAGGACACAACGCACTGCTGGGAATCGAACTCAAGGTCTTACTGTGAATCAAATACCCTAACCACAAAGTAAAACCCACCCCATGACTCTATCGTCTCTGCATTCCACCCACCCACCTATCCACCCCTTCTGGTTAGCTGTTTGGCAAACATGGCTTTCATCCCCACCGGTCCCCAAAGTTCTAACGTTACCCTGTTAAACATGTCATACATATGTGTATATATTGTATAAAGATATATTTATATGCATACTATATATGTATATATATGTTGTATATGTATATGTATGTTGTATATGTATATATATATATTGTGTATTTGTGTGTGTATATGTGTGATGTGTATGCATGTTGGGTGTGTGTGTTATGTTGTATATATCATCATCATCATCATCATCATTTGACGTCCGCTTTTCCCTGCTTGCAAGGGTGGGACGGGTCCTATTCAGCACAGCATCTCTCCACTTGTCACGGTCCTTCGTCATCTCCTCTGTGAGTTTCAGTGATCTGAGGTCTGCTCTCACCATCTCCGCCCATGTTTTTCGTGGTCTTCCTCTACTGCGTCTTCCTTCTACTGGGATTTCTTGGCACTTCTTTACTCAGCAGTCATCCTCCATGTGCATCACATGTCCTTACTATCTCAGCCTTCTCTCCTGCACACCACAACTTATCCCTCTTATACCCAGTTTCTTTCTCAACTCGTCTATGCTCGGTCGTTCACGCACATTGACATTGAAAATCCAACGGAGCATGCTTGCTTCATTTCTCTGCAGCTGTCGCATATCCTCTGCAATTGCTGCCCATGTCTCACTACCATGCAGCATCGTACATCTCACGCAGGCATCTGTGTGAGATCTGATGTATATATCATGAATTATCTCTATATGTGTCTTAATGTATTTTATATATGTATATTGTGTATTATGTATTGTATGATATATACATGCATATGTGGTATATATCGTATATACACCCAGCCAATATATCACTATGAGCAAGGTACAGTATGGCCAAGACTTGTTTCATAATTGTTTCACACTATTAAACATGTTTGGTGGTAAGAAGGGAATCCAGCAACCATAAAAATCCAGCCTAAACACTGCCCCACTATGAGTCAACTGGCCAGACCGCCCTCATAATGGGACCACCCAGCTCCCAAAATATGGTTCCACTGTGAGCAGGGTATGGTGTGGCCAACTGGCCAGACCATCCTCATAACAATGCCACCCAGTTCCACACTGTAAACATGGTTGGTGTTAGGAAGGGCATCCAGCTGTAAAAATCCCCAGCCAAAAAATACAGTTCCATTTGAGCAAGGCATGGCACGGTCAACTACCCAGACTTGTCATAATGTGGACGACCTGTCTAACCCATGCAAGCATGGAAAAATAGACGTTAAATTTTGATGATGATATGACTGAATAGACTATATACCTTAGAATATATATACACCATAGACTAAATATTGCAGACCAAAAATACTCTATATCACTAACTATAACACGTAGACTATGTCATAAACTAAAAAAATATATCCTAGATGTGTTTCTTTAGCCACCTAGTTTATTTTTAACTATGTTTTGTTACATTTTTTTAACATTTGTTTGACAATTTTAAAGTAGTTCCTATTTAAAATAGAATTAAACCTTAGTATTTCATGTCACATCACTGGATTAATCTTGTTTGTAAAAATACTAATCTAATCAACCCATTTAGTTTGTCTTAGACAGAGATTAACTGAAAACCATTAAGGAATTTTGTAGTTTGTTTGCCAAATATTGAATTTCCCTTCCTTCTGTTAATCTAAAAGCCATTTGCTGTTTAAATTCACAAAGCATCACAAACAATTTGGAAAGATTAACTGCTGCTGACATATGCACAAATTACTGTCTATTCATGGTAAACATTTAGGAAGCAAATATTTTCTCCCTGATAATAATGGAAATCTTTTATTTCAGATTATTTTCTTCTTTCACTACTTAACATTTGTGTGTTTGTCTGCTATTCCAGAGGGAAAAAGCCTAGGATGACAGCTGATGAGGTAACTCTAGACAGTCTGTATTGTTAGTCCGAATGTCAACTTCAAATTTGATAACAAAACAAGTTAAATCCTTCTTGAAGGTGCTTATATGCTGCTTTCTGTCTACATACATTCTGTCTGCTGGGCTATGCATTACATCAATATCCGTAAGCTGCTATTTGTAAACAAGTCATGCATGATGCCAATATCCATATAAGTTGCTAGCCTGAGGAAAAACGATTCCTGTTTCATATTCATTTATATCTCATAGATATAGTGTCATCTCATATGTATCAACGTTATTTATAATAATCTGGTATAGAGACATAATACGAAATGGAACCATCAATAAGATTAATATTTGGTTTATATTTAGGGCTAAATATTAAATAGCAAGGCAGTGAATTGGCAGTCATTAGAATGTCGGATAGAATGCTTTATGGTATTCGTTCCAGCTCTCTGCTCTCTGAGTTTAAATCCCGCCGAGGTCAACTTTGCCTTTCGTCCTTTCAAGGTCGATAAATAAAAGTACCAAAGTACCAGTCTAGTACTGGGGTCGATTCTTCCTCTATATCTTTTTCTCATTTCCTCTATATCTCTTTCTCATTTCCGCTCTCTCTCTTTCTATCTTTCTCTGGAAGAAATCTGTTGTACTCAGGCCTGGAGAGAGATGGGCTCTGCCAAGCTTAAAATACCCAAGAAATGCTGACTCTATCAGGAGTTACAGAACCATACATATACATCATCATCATCATCGTTGTAGTATAATGTCCGTCTTCCACGCTAGCATGAGTTAGATATACATATGTTAAATGGTGAAGGTGCATGGACTAGTGGTTAGGATGTTGGGCTCATTATCATAAGTTTGTGTGTTCAATTCCTGGTCCAGGTGGCATTTTGTTTTCTTGAGCAAGATGTTTCATTTCCCATTGCTGGTCTGGAGCACTTATTGTTAAAACACTGCCAGCTAAAAACGCAAAGATGTAAACTGTGAATTTCTTTTCATTTTGTTCAAATATTAAGGGGCCAGTCGATTTTCTATGAGAAAAGAAAAGTGTTTTCTGAAATGTTTTAATTTTCACGCACTCACACATCCATATATGGTTGACAGCTGAGAGAAAAGAGTACTCAATATCAAAGTAGAGTTTTAATATTCATTTCATTAAGGCTAAATAGTGGTAAAACCAACTAATACAAGAGTGCTTCATTTGCATTTCTTCCCTGCTGTTGTAAGAATCATGAAACACCATTGACCATCTCAATAATTAAGTCAAGCAATACTGGAAGAATTCTCTCATCAGAAAGTTTCTTTGAAAGTATAAAAAAGCAGAAAAATAATATTCATCTGTTAATAAATTGAGTTTGTCCATACTGATCCAGTGTTGTGTATAAAATTACAGGCATACATTGATCGATCAACTAAGTAAATATTTCTATATCAGGGACAATATGATGTGTTCAAAATGATGCTAGAAATAGTTCACATACCACCCGCCTTTCAACTCAACTGTTAAGGAGTAGCAAATATCACACAGAAGCTTATTTATGAGTAATATAGGGAACATCTCAATGCAAAGATAGCCAAAATACATTTAATTCAGAGAAGTATATTGTCGTTAATATACAAACATTTACTGAGTTGGTTGATCTATGCATGCGTGTAATTTTAAATAGAAACAGTGTAGATGTAAACACAAAAGAGCAAATATTTTGTAAAAGAAGAATAAATATTAGATCTACTTTTAGTCAATTATACATAGTAGGAGATAGAAGCAATTTATAAAAAAGATATGTCACCCCCTTCCATACACTTCCACGTCCTAACACCCCTCTTTTTGCCCCCCCCCCCTCTCGTCTTTCACAACCCACGTCTTAACACTCCACCCATGTCTGAACACACTGCTCTCTCACACATGCCACTAGATCTATCCCCCCCCCTATACACCTCAGCCCACACTGTAAAGTGGTCGTGATTGTGATACAATAAAAAGTGCCTCGTTAGAATATTTGAATTTTTTCCTGTATGTATAATTTTTCAATTCCAATTGTGCCAAGCTAACTTTGATATGTAAAATTGGGAGGTTTGCTGTGTATTCTAATTTTTTTGTGTATGAGGTGGTTTCCAAACCTGAAGTGCCCCCCAAGGTCTGATTCCAACCCTGCATTCAACCATAGAACATTGCCTAAATACGGACTACATGATTTCTAAAGCAGGCTAGCATGAAAGAAAATATATGCATGATCTCTCACAATGGGACAGACCATCATTACCATGCTAGCACAGACAATGGACGTTAACCCTTTAGTATTTACAATTGTATTTTCACAGTAAAGGCTTTGCCTCACATAATATCGAAGCTACGAGATATTGATGTCATTCATTTTGAGAACAATACCTTAATATCAGTATGATCGGTCAGTTACAGCTGGTTTGAACAGAAAGAGGTGAGAGAATTCTGGCCAGATATGGCCGGTTTAAATGCTAAAGGGTTAAATGATGATGATGGTTCTTGCTAAGATTGTAAAATAGATTGTTACATTGCAAACAATTAGATCTTTTGATTCACTGTGGCATATAATAGGTAAATAATTCCTTTTCCTACTTTCTTTCCCACACCTACATATCCGAATGAGTAAACTGGAGCAACATGAAATAATATGTCATATATATATATATCATCATCATCATTTTACGTCCTCTTTTCCCTCCTTGCAAGGGTGGGACGGGAACTGATTCTGGCTTGATTTCTACAGCTGGATGCCCTTCCTAACACCAACCTCATTTACAGTGAGTGCTGGGTGTTTTTTTGCTGTGGCACCTCCACGACCACTTAGCTGTAGAAATGAGATGATAGGTCCCTATCATCTCTGCAGAGTAAACTGGAGCAATGTGAAATAAAGTATCTTGCTCAAGGAAACAACACATCACCCGGTCTGAGAATTGAACTCACAACCTTTCGATTGCAAGCCCAACGCTCTAACCACTAAGCCATGTGCCTCCATATATTATATATATATATATGTTTGTATGTATGTATGTAAAAGGTAAACAGAAATAACAACACAATTGGTATATATTAGGTTAACGCTTGATATAGCAGGAAGAGGGTCTTAACGTTTCGGACACTAGTTTTTCATCAGAAGAAAGAATGAGCAATAAAATAGATTGAGGGGACGGGTGGAATGGAATTGGAAAAAATGTCTTGGAGGATTGGATGCATATAGGGGGGGGGGGGGGGGTTGGACGAAGCGCTTGAGAGTAGAATGGAGCTGGCAGAGAAAAGATTTGAGATTGGGCATATTGAAGGTACTAGGGTGGGTGTGAAAAATAGATGGCTGAGAAGAATGTAGTAGAGGAAAAGTGATCTGTATATATATATATATATTATATATATATATTAGCTCTGTATAACTTGCATAGAGCACTCTTCATTCCTCTGACTTTTTCAATGGAAACTTCAACACTTCTCACTGGCATACCGCCTATGCAAGCACCATAGCTACCATTAAACACACGTATATATATATATATTTTCATAAAGACTTCCTTCGGTCACAAATGCCCATGGGATTTGTACCTAGAAAGCTTCTCTCCGAGGCACAAGTCCAGGCAAGGTTGTTTGTGGAAGACCAGTAGTCACTCATGCATACCAGTCTCTCCTCTCCATGCCACCAATGTTGTCCTAGGGAAAGGTAACAGCTGATACAGTTTAGCACCAGTGTTGTCACAACTCATTTCTACAGCTGAGTAAACACACAAACCTAATTGCAGTTGGCACTTGTAGGACAAATAAGTTTCCTTTTTTGTTAAAATATGAAGATATTGCAAATATAAAATGTCAACAGTCCCAAACAAATCAGAAAGTGTGAAAACAAACTGCAAATCAGCTGGAAAATGTTTTTATTTCCCTGAGAAATATACAGGTGAATCTCTCCCTCTCTCTATTGTTCACTTGACTCTCACTTTCTCTCTCTTTCTTTATTGTTCAGGCTACACACACACACACACACACACATACACACTCTTTCTCTGTATCTCTCTTGCCTCCCTCTCTCTCTTCTTCTTCCCCCTCTTTCTATTCATTGTTCAGGTTACACTCTCTCCTGCCTCACTTTCTTTCTCTATTCACTGTTCTGGGTTACTCGCCCCCTCTCTCAATTCCTCTCTTTCTCTGGTCCCTCTCTCTCCTCCTTGTGTGTATGTGTGTCATATGGACCCCCCCCCCCCCCCCGGATGTGTAATTTATGTTCAATAGTGTTTATATGTATATATCATATAAAGGAAATGAAAAGCCCCTCTGTTATGTCAGGTTACAAATTCTCTCATCATAGCCGAAACTGGATTGACACTTGTAAAACTGAATGAATATAGCAGCATGTGTTTACATGACCTCACCCAGCAGGTGGAGTAAGTAGTACTATAGTTAACAGTGAAAGGTCAAGCTATTAGCATAGTTTTTTCAGCCAGATATGAATGACTGTTATCATAGTTTAAAGATAAAACTAGTACAATGGAAGAGGCTATCAATGAAATGTTGCTTATTCTACAATGAAAGACTGAGTAAAAAATAATAAAGGCATAAATAAAATAGTATGTGTGCTTTAACCCTTTAGTATTTACATTACTCTATATATACTATTATATTTTCACGGTCAAGGCTTTACCTCACATAATTATCTCATATATCAAATCTATGGTATTTTGATGTTATTTATTTTAAGAGCAATACCTTAACATCAGAATGATCAGCCAGTTACAGCTGGTTTGAACAGAAATAGGTGAGAGAATTCTGGCCAGATATGGCCGGTTTAAATGCTAAAGGGTTAAATGATGATGATGGTTCTTGCTAAGATTGTAAAATAGATTGTTACATTGCAAACAATTAGATCTTTTGATTCACTGTGGCATATAATAGGTAAATAATTCCTTTTCCTACTTTCTTTTCCACACCTACATATCCGAATGAGTAAACTGGAGCAACATGAAATAATATGTCATATATATATATCATCATCATCATCATCATTTTACGTCCTCTTTTCCCTCCTTACAAGGTTTAAGTGACAAAGGTAAGTTTAAGACATTATATGGCAACATAATGAAGGCATGTAGCTGAGTGGTTAAGGAATTAGATTCGCTATTGTGAGGGTGTTAGTTCGATTCCCAGACCGGGTGATGCGTTATGTCCTTGAGCAAGACACTTTATTTCACGTTGCTCCTTCTATCTGGAGTTGCAACTGATAAATACTATTACCAATCGGAAAGACCAATGGAAACATTGTTTAGTCGGTCCGATTTGACGAAAATTGATCGACTGTCGATGGCAACATAACTTTATTCAATAAATTTCAATTAAATAACATATTCTTAATAAAATAATGATTTCTACTATAGGCACAAGGCCAGCAATTTTGGGAAAGTCGATTAAATCGATTCCTGTGCATTACTGGTACTTTATTTTATCGACCATGTAAGGATGTAAGGCAAAGCAAACTTCAGTATGCTGCAAAGCATGGTGTCCGACGCTCTACAATTACTGCCAATCCTATGAAAGTAAATTGTGCACCCCTGTCTGGGAATTATTGAATAAAAGACAGCTTCTGCAAGCTTTTGTCATCAGCTTTTCATTATTAGATGAGTTCAAATCCCGTTGAGATTAACTTTGCCTTTCATCCTTAAGGGATCGATAAAATAAAGTACCAGTAATGCACTGAGATAATTGCTAGCCTTGTGCCAAAAAGTAGAAACAGTTATTAGATGTCAATTTCTATATACAGCAAAATTACAACTGAAAGAATTTTGTCTTGTCTTTTTTTTTAGTTTATCTATATATCTAAAACAGAGGATTCTGTCTGTCCCCTCTAAAACTAGAGAACCATCCAACCGATTTTTATCAAACTTTACACATGTAAGCCTTATGTTCCTGTGAGTGTTTTGAGCAAAAAGTATTTCAAATTTTCTATGCTCTAGGGACCACATTAGACGCCGGTTAGCGATCTCTCTCTCTTTCTTAGTCTGTCTTTTTAAATAGATACATAGCTATAACATCGCGCCCTTATAATATGTCTGTTTGTCTGGCTGTCTGCCTTACGACATTATGAAAACATAAAACGCAGAAGTAAATATTTCGAAAAACGTTGCAATTTTGCTAATCTATCTCTGGCAAAATGTTATTGTAAGTGATTCATATATTGATACAGCAGCTGGACAATCTTATAATAGTTTTATTTTACATTAACAAACATTACAAGAATAAGCATGGCAAGAAATTCCATATTTACGAACATACACTATACAATTACCCCCCCCCCCCCCGTTTATTCCAACCTCCCCCTACCCATAAGAATTTAAGCAAATGTCCAAGCCCCCTGCTTATTCCACCCCCACCCCCCTCTATTATTTGGGACGCAAGAGTACATATAAATAGCAAATGTGGACCTTGAAAAGGTCTACATTTGATATTTATATGTATGCTAAGGATGAAAGGCAAAGCTAACCATGGCAGAATTTGAACTCAGAACGTAAAGGGCCATAACTCTATGCTGCAAAGCATGGTGTCTTACGTTGTACCGATTCTGCCAATCCAATGTTGAATGATGTCAGATACCAGAGATGCTCTTGAAATCTATTTATATTTGAGAAAAACCTAGAGGTCAATCGTGTTATCATCATCATCATCAACATTTAACGTCTATCTTCCACGCTAGCATGGGTTTAGACGGGTTATGTATGACATATTTCTATGTCATCTGAAGGTGTAACATATCAGAATATTGATTAGTGTTAAACTTTATAGCTTAGAAGACTCTCACAATTTCTTTATCTGATCTGTATTATATTAACTAGCAGTGGATTGGCAGTATCAGTAGAGGGTCGGATGCCATGCTTTGACGCATAGAGTTACGGCCCTTGCCATTCTGAGTTCAAATCCTGCCGAGGTTAACTTTGCCTTTCATCCTTATGGGGTCGATAAAATAAAGAACCAGTAATGTACTGAGTAATTGCTGGCCTTTTGCCAAAAGTAGAAACAATTATTACTAGCAGAATAACCACCCTTTGGGTGGTTTTCTGCTAGCATGTGTAGTGTGTATATTGATATTATACCCAAATATATATGCATGTAAATAAAATCGTAATTGACAATATACACAGAAATTGAACGAAGACTGTGTTACACTGTCTCCTGTAATCAGTAACGTAGTCCATGATACATTTAAAAAAAGATGATATTATATATAAACTGCATTAGGAGAAAATTAGCGACGGAAATACATGCGATTAAAGTATTATAATATAACGGCTGCTAACTGGAAATGTTGACATTTGACAATTTTAAAGAAGTGAATCTTTAAATAAGCTATAAAATATATTTAATCACCAGCCACGAAATTTAGTAGATAAATTATGTAATATTCATTCATTATTTATGGTGGATTGGTAGTATCGGTAGAGGGTCGGACGCCATGCTTTGATGCATAGTTATGTCCCTTGCCATCCTGAGACCAAATCCCGCTGAGGTTAACTTTGCCTTTCATCCTTACCGTGTGTCGATAAAATAAAGAACCAGTAATGTACTGGGTAATTGCTGGCCTTGTGCCAAAAGTAGAAACAATTATTTATTCAAAGTAATCCAACTTATTTTACAAACGGGGTAAAAAAAATATATTCTGGATGCAGTCCCCCACCCCTTTCTTTATTATAGTTTAGATGCTTGTTTTAACTATAAGACATTATTATATTGCTTTTCATGTGATACATGTATTAAACAAGAAATTTCTTTCAGAGGAAAAATTCAGAAGTTAGAATATTCATGCTTAAAAAAAAAAAGAAATAAGGTCATGCCAAGCCAATCTCTTTTTTTTCAACAACAATAAAAAAAGGAAAGTGCTACTCATTTCATAAAAATACCTAACCTTCATTATGCAAGCTCTTGAAAACTAAAATAAGTACATTCTTCTTGATCCAAATTTATTTAAACTGATCATTAAAACATCTAAATGAAATGTTCATCTAGGACAGATGAATTTCTTAGACAATTTAACTCTTAAACCTATATGTAAAGGTGTAAACATATTGTGAAAAGTGATTACCAATAAAGTAATAAATTACCAATAAAGTACCATCCTCCCATTTCCGTGTACTGTGTAGGTGACACAACAAAAAGCACTCAGTGCACACTGTAAAGTAGTCATGTAGGAGACATGGTAAAAAGTCACCCAGTCCACACTATAAAAGTGGTTGGTGTTAAGAAGGCCATCCAGCTGTACGAAACCTGCCAGGGACACTTCCGTACGAGCGAGACACAGTCTCCCAACCAATCTCGTATCAAATAGAACAGAACCGTCTAACCCATGCTAGCATGGATGATGGACGTTAAATGATGATGATGATGAAAGTAGATAATTATACAGGTGCATTTACTGGATGCATTACGCATGTTACAATGTGTGTGCAACTATATATACACTTCTTCTTTCTTTGCCCACTTATTCCTGAGAGAGTAGTGGGGGCAGGGTCCAATGAGTCCTGTCAGAAGTAACCATCTCCAACTGATCAAGCTGGATCCCCAAGCATGAACAACCAATCTTATGGATGTTATCCAACCATCTGGCTCAGGGTCTATTCCTGGGTCTCCTGTTGGCTGGTTTTGACTGTAAAATCTGTCCAGCAATTCTTTCCTGAGACAATCTAACCTCATGCCCATAGTATCAGAGTTGTGATCTCTCAATTCGGAGAAGTATTGGCTCTATCATAAGTGACTCTCCAGTGATTCTTTCCTGAGACAATCTAACCACATGTCCATAGTATCAGAGCTGTGATCTCTCAATTTGGAGAAGTAATGGCTCTACCAGGAGTGACTCTCCAGTGATTCTTTCCTGAGACAATCTAACCACATGCCCATAGTATCAGAGCTGTGATCTCTCAATTCGGAGAAGTAATGGCTCTACCTGGAGTGACTCTCCAGTGATTCTTTCCTGAGACAATCTAACCACATGTCCATAGTATCAGAGCTGTGATCTCTCAATTTGGAGAAGTATCGGCTCCATCATGAGTGACTCTCCAGTGATTCTTTCCTGAGACATTCTAACCACATGCCCATAGTATCAGAGCTGTGATCTCTCAATTCGGAGAAGTAATGGCTCTACCTGGAGTGACTCTCCAGTGATTCTTTCCTGAGACAATCTAACCACATGTCCATAGTATCAGAGCTGTGATCTCTCAATTTGGAGAAGTATCGGCTCCATCATGAGTGACTCTCCAGTGATTCTTTTCTGAGACATTCTAACCACATGCCCATAGTATCAGAGCTGTGATCTCTCAATTAGCAGAAGTAGCAACTCTACCTGGAGTGACTCTCTAATCTCCAAGCTACGCAGTTTATCGGAGTAATGTTATTCCAAAGACCCTTCAGAGGAATCCCATTTCAGCCTCTTGTATTTGCAATCATACTCTTTTGGTTATTACCCAAGATCCATGACGATAGGTAAGGATTGGCACAAAAACCGAATTGAAGCGAGTTTGGTTTCTTCTGATTACTGAATGCTGAAGCTGGCCCCAAAAATGCCTTTCAAGGATTGAACATAATAGAATCAAATTCCCATTGTCACTGCCTCCATCTCTCTTGCGCTCCCCATCTCTCGCTATTATAAGCAAATAGGATCCTATGCGCTGACTGCCCCATGGCCCTAGAAGACAGAATAGAGAAGTCTTTTCCCCAGAGGATGGTGAGGGAGACGCATTGGAAGAACCATTCCAGCTCATGAGGCTCACACCGGTGGGTAGCCAACTCTGTACCAATGGTGGTTAGTGGGGAGGTGGTCCTAGGGCCAAGGACATCAGAAGTCTCCACCAGCATGGCAGCCCCTTATAACTTAGATGGATGGGGAGTATAGGTTCGATTGATGCAATTAAATCATCCTTTTATCTCCCTCAAATTTACAAATATTTATTAGAGTTGTAGGTTTGTTACAGTAATAAGTTATAAACAAATCAGAACATTTAAAAAATAATCCTAATTAGTCATATTTTGACTGAAATCTTTAGAAAAAGCATGAATACTACCTGGACCGGATTAATGGGGGGTAAAGGGGGGAAATTGCCTCAGGCCCCTTGCAGTGGGGACTCCACCAGCGACGGCCATAGAAATATACTTGTGCCCTCAGTTGGACTTTTTAGTTTTAGGATGGTTAAAATTTTTGAATTTAATATCTGTATGTATAATGTTTCAATTCCAATTACTTGCACCAAGCTAACTTTAATATGTAAAATTGGGGGGTGGGGATGGGGGGTGTTGTTGTTGTGTATTCTAATTTTTTTGAGAATATTACATCTTCATATATTACAACTTCACATAGTTACTCCTTTCTAATAAAACGTTTTGGATTAATTTCTCTGTGGGGAAATATTCTTACCAAATACTATCTAGCTAAAATATTAATCGACTGTATTTCTATTGCTACTTATTTTTTTAATAATCTTTTACCAATTTAATAACCTTTTCCTGAATCTAACCGTTAATAATTATATTTTCTTCATCATTAAGTAATATTAAATATATGAATATTTGATGCTGTGCGTATCTAGTTTAGAATATCTAAGAGTCTTCTGGCAGCCATACACATTGCCTTATTTCTGACTAAAACATTGTATAGGATTTTCAAATAATTTCGAAAATAATCAAGAATTTGAAGAGAATTAGTAATATATGAACTTCACATTAAAAAGCTGGTGTTTCAAACATAACAAAGGTTCTTAGACTAAATTATGATGGAAGATTTTTAGATAAACTTAAACAACTTAACTCTTTAGTTACAAACCTGGCAAAAACCGACTCTGGTTCTATGAAATTAAAACCATCCATTTTAAAGGGTCCCAATTTAAATTAAAATCCTCCAATATAATTTTATATAAGATTCTTACATTAAGTTACTATCTTAGTAATGAAATAATAATTTTAGTAAATCCCTCAAACTTCTTCATTAATTAATTAAAATAGAGTGTATTTCATCAGAAATGCTGTCATGAAAGAGTTAAAACTAACAGTTTTATATCATTGACCCGGGTGTGGCTTCAGCCAGGTTGGTATAAAAAAAGGTAGACAGATGTTTGCAACTGTATACAGTGGACTTTACTTCCTTTATCATCTCAAGGGCCTCTTTTAATATAACACGATAGTGACTAAACTCGCTTTTCTATAAAATGGTGGAACAAATAAAGCTTAGACGATTATTAATTGTACTCAAACGGCAGATAAAGAAGACCACACATTGTTCCCTTCCCTGACATACTTATTTCCCTTCAGAAATCCCCCCATCGCTGGATGTGAAATCTGAAATATAGGGAACAATAAATCTCTTTCAAGGTAACTTTATCTCTGGTTTTCTTTTTATGTCGTTTTTACGTTCTTTATATCTCTTTTTACGTTTCTTCCACCCTTTCTCTCGCCTCCTACTGCCACCTGATTTTATTACCCGGAGATCTACCCATCTTCACTGTACAGGCTTCTTTATTATTAATCTAACTTACCAATTGTTTAGCTATACGATAGATATTTTTTTATTGTTTATATGGCTTACAGAATTTACTCTATAAATTCTTTTCATAAAATAATATGATTCAATTGTAGCTAATGCACAGTTAAGAAGATCGTTTTAGTCATTCTAAAAGTTTTATAGAAAGTTATAAAAAAGAATATTTCAATTTAAATGTTATAATTTCTATACACGATAACAATCGAAATAACTAAATACAATAAATATTGTAAGAAATACTGAATTACATATATTATAGATGTTTTAAAGTAAAAATTTCTTATTTTTTAAAATCCAATTGGTAAATAAAATGAAATTTACAGAAATTCTACGATAGTTTTTCTAATTTTTGGACTAAACACATAGGAGCCATTTTAGAACAATTTATTGTTTTGTTTGTCATTCAATCATTATCGAGATGTTTTCATTTATTCAAACACATTCTGGGGTGGGGATATAGCTGTGTAGTTAAGAAGTTCACTACAAAACCATGTGGTCTTGGTTTCAATTCTGACACTGTAGCATTGTAAGCAAGTGTCTTATAGCATGGGGCCAATCAATGTCTTGTGAGTCAATTTTGTAGTGTATAAAGAAGAATCATTTTTGTCATATAAAATATACAAAATCTGTGAACTTCACTTTAACCCTTTAGCATTTAAACCGGCCATAACCGGCCAGAATTCTCTCGCCTCTTCTGTTCAAACCGGCCATAACTGGCTGCTCATACTGATGTTAAGGTATTGTTCTCAAAATAAATAACATTAAAATCTTGTAGCTTCAATACTATGTGAGAAAAAGCCTTCACCATGAAAATACAATAGTATATATAGAGTAATGTTAATGCTAAAAGGTTAAATTTACTACTTATTCCATCCTGTCCATTCTCATCCAACTGTTTGTGACTTGATCAATCACACACTTCCACTGCAATCAATTTTTAATGCCCTCAGAATGTGGTTTTGTAATCACTTGTTGAGCTTATGTATGTATGTGTGTGTATATATATCATCATCGTTTATTGTCCATCTTCCATGCTAGCATGGGTTAGACGGGTTTGTCCCAGTTAGAGGCAAGTTGAGTTGGGTGTCCATGTCTCACTCATATAGGACTGTTTCCAGCTGGTTTTCTACAGCTGGATGCCCTTCCTAACGCCAACCACATTTGCAGTGTGTGCTGGGTGCTTTTTGTCGAGAAGCCTACACGAAAACTTTACAGTGTGTGTTGGATGTTTTTTGTCGTGACACCTACACAACCACTTTACAGTGTGGGCTGAGGGCTTCACTGGATGCATTTATTTTGGCCTGACCTCATGGGGCATACTGTATATATGTTTCAGCTTGTGCCCATGGGAAGTCATGTCTTCTGTATTACTGCATATCACCAGATATCTCGGTCCTATACACACACACGATGTTATGGGATCAAAACATGTAATATGTATGATAACCGCGTTTCTCTTTTCTCAAACGATATATGACACATTATATCTCTCTCTAAATATATCTTTTGAATTTGAAAAAAAAAATATATATATATAGGAAAAAGTATGACCCCGACGGCAGAGCTCAAGCCGTTTCGACGGCTATTCTGGACTCTATTTCGACGGCTATTTCAGGACTCAGAAATAGCCGTCGAAACGGCTTGAGCTCTGCCGTCGGCGTCATACTTTTACCTATTACCCACTCTACTACCCTAAGTATTGAGTACTCTGGTGCGTTATGGTCCATCTGGTTCCTTACCACAACTCCTTTGTTATATATATATATATACATATATATTATAAAGAGTCTGGACATCAATGACTGAGCTCTTACCATTTCAATAGCTAGTTCTAGAGCCTGGAACTAACTGTTGAAATGGCAAGAGCTCAGCTGTTGGGGTCCCAACTCTTTATAATATAAGCATACTCTACTACCCCAAGTATTGAGTACTCTGTTGATTAATGGTCTAAGCAGTTTCAAACTGAATCCGTCTTGATCTACGTGTGTGTGTGTGTGTGTGTGTGTGTGTGTGTGTGTGTGTGTGTGTGTGTGTACACACGTTGCCAAAGAGTTTGTTATTTGGAAAGAATGTAACAACTTTAAAGCTTTTTCCTCATTTGCTGTCAAAGTTGTTCTGATATAACTAAATGCTGGAGTCAATATTGCAGAAGAAATAGTTAAAAGAGAGCGAGACATATATAGGTAAGGTTTGTTAGAAATTCATATAACGGCGGCCAGGTAGCTTTGGACTTAGTGTAGGCTTAGATAAATAATTAGTTTAAAGCTTAGGTAGATAATTGGATAAGGTGGAAAGAAAGAGTAATTTTAGGATGACATGAGTGAAGTAGAGGTGGAGAGTGTAGTGAACATGTGTGTGTAGTAGAAGTGGTGTGTGTAGTGAACATGTGTGTGTAGTGAACATGTGTGTGTAGTAGAGGTGGTGTGTGTAGTGAACATGTGTGTGTAGTGAACATGTGTGTGTAGTAGAGGTGGAGTGTGTAGTGAACATGTGTGTGTAGTAGAGGTGGAGTGTGTCGTGAACATGTGTGTGTAGTGAACATGTGTGTCTAGTGAACATGTGTGTGTAGTAGAGGTGGTGTGTGTAGTAGAGGTGGAGTGTGTGTGTATGTGTGTGTAGTGAATATGTGTGTAGTATGTGTGTGTAGTGAGTATGTGTGTTTGCAGTGAACATGTGTGTGTGTGTATGTGTGTAGTAAGTATTTGTATAAGTGTGTGTAGTATGTATACATGCAGTGACCATATGTGTGTTGTGAGTATGTGTGTGTCCAGAGTGGGATTTATGTATAAGCTAAACAAGCTATAGCTTAGGGCCCCCACACAAAAACCAGCGACAATTTATCGCTGACATAGGACATCTAGACATATAAAGGACCCCATTATCTCAAATAGCTTAGGGCCTCATCAAATCTAAATCTGGCCCTGTGTGTGTCTTTGATTTGATTTAGCCATCACTAAGAACAATGCCTGTACTCTTTTTAGAATTTGAAGACCAACATCTTATGTTTTGCAACTTAGTCAAGGTCTTCTCCCCCCCCCCCCATCCTCCTCCTTCCTGAGAGGATCGTAGGGGCAGAGTTCTCAAACACTCCTTCCAGCGGGCCCTGTCAGAAGCAACACCTCACAAGGATGCACCACTCTGAAGAGAGGAGAACCCCCAGATGCGTTCTTGATAGGTGTGGAGGAGGGATTCTTATTACAAAGTTTGCAGATGCTCTACCAGAACACTTTATTTGCTGATCTGAAGTCTGGTTGCTTTGTTGCAATTAGTAGCAATAATATTTGTTTCTACTTTTGGCAGGGGGAAGGGCAAAGTCGATTAAATCGACCCCAGTGCATTACTGGTACTTTATTTTATCGACCCCCGTAAAGATGAAAGGCAAAGTTAACCTCGGCGGGATTTGAACTCAGAATGGCAAGGGCCGTAACTCTATGCGTCAAAGCATGGCGTCCGACCGTCTACCGATACTGCCAATCCACCATTAGTAGCAATAATGTTGAATGGTTAACCTAACCAGAATTATATAGTGTCTGCGAGAGATCTGACACATCTTACAACAGTGGTTGTAAAATGATGAATAGTCTAGTGAGATATTTTTACTGTGATGAGTTGCTCTGAAAATGTGTTTAATGTATATTGCAGCTAAAATAAGATTGTTAGTATAGAAAGTTGCATATACATTAGATGAAAGCGTTGTGATGTCTTTTATGTTTAAGTTCCAATAATTGGACAGGTAAAAATTATCAGACAGAGTGGTGAATCTTTGTCTGAGAAATAATGCACTACCTGAGTTCTATTCTCTCAGAGTATATATTGCTTAACCAATTACCATTTACATTACTCTATATTTATTATTGTATTTTTATGGTAGAGGCTTTATCTTATAGAATTATCTCACTTTTGCTTTATTGTCTCACTAGCTCTTTTTGATTACCAACTGTAAGAAGTACTTGTTACTTACCCTAGTATGTCATGACTTACTAGTTCTATACGAACGTTTTAATTGATTAAATAAATAACTAAATATCGAATCTACGAGATTTTGATGATGTTATTATTTATTTAGAAAACAATACCTGAATTTCAGTATGAGTGGCTGGTTATGGTTGGTTATGGTCAGTTAGAACAGAAACAGGTGAGAGAATTCTGGTTATGTATGGCCAGTTAAAATGCTAAAGGATTAAGTAACCTGCCATTTCACATTTCACTTCTTTAGTGAAAAATGAGGCGAGGGAGAGATGCAGGCAGTGACTATGGGAATGTGGTTCTATTATGTTCAGTCCTTAAGTATTTTTTGTTTCAGTGTATATATAAATACTCACACACAAAACATAAAACAGTTAGTTCATGGTATTAAGGGTAAAAGCAAGTTAAAAAAATTAGATAAATATTTCACATGTATGTAGAATTAACCCTTTAGCATTTACATTACTGTATATTTACTATTATATTTTCATGCTAAAAGTTTTACCTCACATAATCAGTATGAGCAGCCGGTTACATCCAGTTTGAACAGAAAGGGTGAGAGAATTTTGGCCAGATACAGCTGGTTTAAATGCTAAAGGGTTAAATGTATGAATAACCTTGGAGAAATAACTATTCACAGAGAAAATTGTGCAAATAGCTATAAAATAACTGTATATAGCATAAGGTTATTATTATGTATAAATAAATTTATTCAAGAATTATATACAACAATAAGAAGTACAAATAATTTTTTAAATGATTTGGACTACATTATATGCGCATGACTGAAATAGGGAATTCATTATGTATATGTTTGTGTGGGTAAATTAAAAAAAGTAACAGACAGGGTCTTTGGAGTAATGTTACTCGATAGTGCGGTGCTTGAGATCAGAGAGTCACTCCAGGTAGAGCTGCTACTTCTCTGAATTGAGAAATCACAGCTCTAGTACTATGGACATGTGGTTAGAATGTCTCAGGAAAGAATCGCTGGACAGATTTTACAGGCAAAACAACTGGTAGGAGACCCGGGGGTAGACCCCAAGCAAGGGGGTTGGATAACATCTATGAGCTTGGCTGGTCTCGCTTGGGGATCCAGCTGGATGAGTTGGAGATGGTTGCTTCTGACAGGACCTGCTGGAAGGAATGTTTGAGGACTCTGCTAACACGACCCTCTCAGGAATAAGTGGGTGAAGAAAAGAAAAAAAATCAACTGGAAGGCGACCCAGGGGCAGACACCAGGATCCAGCCAGATTAGTTGTAGATGGTTGATTTTGATAGGACTCACTGAAAGTAATGTTTGAGGACACAGTTCTCCATGACCCTCTCAGGAATAAGTGAGTGAAGGAGAGGAAGGTGGATTAAAAGGAGAAGAAAAAGAACAGATATCTATATATGTAAATATACAATCACATATGTCATAATGTTATGGTTGATTATTGATTATTGATCAAAAGCTAACAGAGAATCAAATGAAGACCCAGTAAATTAGAATTATAATAATACAAATAATACAGAGATTCTACTCGTGACTAAAATCAAAATATGGTAAAACACATCAATTATTGTTGAGAAACATTTTACAGAAATCAAATTTACTGTAAATATTATTTATTCTTCTTATAATACAAGTCACTAGCAGATTATGGAGTAAATGAAACATTTTGAAGGAATGGAAAAGAGGAAGCTGCACAAATGTTCTTTCTCAGAAATCATTTTGGCAGTTTTGACACTCTCATCTGGCTTCTTTTCAATTCTTTTGGCATTTTTTGTTTGCTTTCATTTATCTTCTTATTTATTTACAGATAGCAAATGCTATCAAGGTTTACACAGTATGGACAATTGTTTTAAAAGTACTTACTATCTACAATGTACAGAGTGAAAGCTAACAGGAAATGTATGTTACTTTCAGTTTCGATCAATAACTTATACTATAAGTTGTAATTGGAGATATTTTAACACAAAGTATTTCTACCTCAGTCTATAAGTGTGTGTATATATATATATATATATATACATATATATATATATATATATATATACATATATATATAGTAATAATAATAATAATAGTAATAATAATAAATTTCAAGACTAAAATCCAAAGAGGGCTCGATAAGGATAAATATATATCAAATAAGCAGCGATTCTTTGCTTAAACTTTAATCTGTTATTTTAATAAATATATATATATATATCGATTGGTTATTGATTAGGCGATGCCCACTGATGAAGCTGCATAAGCCAATTGTGCATTGTTGCATAATCTATGCAGACGGATGGTACAGTGCACCTGACTGCTGCATTAGTGTGGCCGAAACTCGAGTCCGGGAACTAATATAGACACCTGTTTACGTGTGTTGTATTGAAGCGAATGTGTTTACTCTGGGAATGTAGCTTACATTGCCCATGGAGTACGCTGAGATACAACCGGTACTGGCATTGATAAATATGCTGGGTCCGTCAACTCCTTATTATATATAGATATATATATGAGAGAGAGATAGATATATATACTTAGATATATGTGTATTTCTCTCTATATACTCACTTATAAAGAGCCTGGAATCTGTTCCTTGAGCTCATTAAATTATAGGGAATTATTGTGAGTTTTTAACTCCATACATACATACATACATACACATACATCAAATGTAAGTGTACAATCCAATCAAGAAGGAGAGAGTAGAGATTAGTTTGTGAGAATGATAAGCAAGTAGTGAAGAGGGCAGTGTGCTCTGTGTATATGGTACAGCAAGAATGTGCAAGAGAAAAATAAGCCATACAATAAATGCACCTGATTTTGTTTTCTCGTTGCTTTGGTTCATGTGGCTGGGTCACCAGTCGCAGTTTTCAATTTGTCAAGCTTTCAAACGTATGTTATTACTCTAAGGTGACACAACCTTATCGAGTGCTTAGCTGTACATTCCTGATGTATATTGTTAGCTTGGCCACAGCCAAAACTTCGATTTGACTAAACTTCCATTTGTATATACATATATATATATATATATATATATATAGTGGTGGAACACTGGAAGGTAATATCCGTAGTGGTAGAGCACTCAGTCCATGGGACGAGTTAGGTAGAAGTGGTTACACAACAGTTAGTTCACCATACTGAGAACAATTGTTTCACCTTCGCGGATCTTCAGCTCGTGATGTGTATGGTTATAGGAACAGGAAGGACAACCGTACGAACGCGCATGCGCAGAAACTCAGTCACTTCACACAGGCAATACTAGACTGCGTGCGGGAGGTGTAAGGGAGATAACTGCGAAAGTCCGGAAAGTTTTTAGGTTGAAAATAAAATTAAAAAAATAAAATTACAAAGAATCAGTCCGGAACCTTGTAGTTATGCAATAGATGTTTAGTGACGTGTGGACAACGTGTGAAAAATTCACTCCTCGTGTTTAGGCAATCACTATTGCGTATATATATATATATTTGTATATAGTAATAAAAATATTTATATTTATATATGTTTAATACAATTATAAATGTGGAGGGTAGTACTAAGTACTAGTTGGTTACCGGTATGACAAAAGGCTCAATGCAAATTTTCAGGTGTTTTACAGGTTAATACTTTGTATGTATGTATATATATATATATATATATATAACCCATGCTAGTGTGGAAAATGGACGTAAAATGGTGATGATGATAAATGTGTATATATAATGATGGTACACATACACTCGCACATATATATTTCTTCTCTGTCTTAAACATGCCCTCTTCTTTCCTTTTCTATCTACCAATGATGACTTAACATCCAAAACATTATTACATTTCTTCAACAATTAATTAATACATCATCATTGTATTGTATTGTTCTTCTGTGTTATTGTCCTTTGTTGACTTTTATATCTATATATATACACACACACACACATATATATATCAATCATCATCGTTTTCGTCCTTTCTTCCACGCTAGCATGGGTTAGACGGGTTGTCCTGCTGTGGGCAGTGTCCGGTCAGCTGACCTTTTCTTGCTCGTATGGGAACTGATTCTGGCTTGATTTCTACAGCTGGATGCCCTTCCTAACACCAACCTCATTTACAGTGAGTGCAGGGTGCTTTTTTTCTGTGGCGCCTACATGTCCACTTTACAGTGAGTGCTGGGTGCTTTTTTGCTGTGGCACCTCCACGACCACTTTGCAGTGGAATGATAGGGACCCCTGTCCCATCATCTCATTTCTACAGCTGAGTAAACTGGAGCAATGTGAAATAAAGTGTCTTGCTCAAGGAAACAATACATCACCCTGTCTGACAATTGAACTCACAACCTTTCGATTGCAAGGCCAATGCTCTAACCACTAAGCGATGTGCCTTCAAATATACATATATATAGAGAGAGGGAGAGAGAGAGATTAAAAGAAATTTAAGTCAGTGTTGCAGCATAGGTACAAATTTTATTTGCATATTATGATTGTTTCTATATCAATCAGCTCAGGTTACAATCAAGGTGACGGGGCCCAACTCTTTTTTGACATCTCATCTGATATGTGAGTTTATATGTGCAAAGACACATCTCAACTCACATACACTCACACACTCACACACACACAAAGCTTGTGTGCATGGTAGTATTTACTATAAAATGCCTACCCACTCCATGTGATTAAATATATTGTTTTTATTTTTGGCACAAGGCCAGCAATTACCCCTGCATTACTGGTACTTTATTTTATCGACCCCTTAAGGATGAAAGGCAAAGTTAACCTCGGTGGGATTTGAACTCAGAATGGAAAGGGCCATAACTCTATGCTGCAAAGCATGGTGTCCGACCCTCTACCGATACTGCCAATCCACCGCCCTTGGTCATTATATATATTAATGTCAGTTCTGTGTGAGCAAATTAATCTCCCGATCTGATCTTTCACAAAGGGACAGCCCATCTAACCCATGCTAGTGTGGAAGATGGACATTAAATAAGGATGATGATGATGATTGTATTATATACTCTTGTGTCTTTGCAATAAATAACGAAGTGTAGAATTGTTGCTTTTATTATTTGGAAACCTCTTAATCTGAATATCTAATACATGCCACAGTAGACAATTCACTTTAAATGGATGTTCCTATATTTGCATCTCTTATTTATGACTGCTACTGTTGCTGCAGATGACACTGCTGCAGCTGGTGAGGAATTCAAGTGGGTTCCATCATAAATAATTACTTGTGGCTTTGGAACTAATTGATAATAATTATTCCAAGTAACAACCAATTTACTTAATGAAAAAATAGAATTTCAAAAGTTTTCTCTCTGGAATTCTATTTTAAGTTAAAATTCAGTCTATCAGTTGTTGAAATATCTTAGTTGTTCATTGCAGTCATACTGGAGCACTGCTTTCAATAGGTTTACTTTTTTATATCATCGTGCAATTTATTTGTGCCGTCAGCTGGGCTTTTTAGTTTTAGGATGTTTAGAGTGTTTGAATTTAATACCTGTATGTATAACTTTTTAATTACAATTACTTGCACCAAGCTAACTTAGATATGTAAATTTGGGGAGGTTTGCTGTGTATTTTAACGTTTTGTGTATGAGAAGCACCTCCACACCTGAAGTGCCCCAGGTACCCCCAAGGTCTAAATCCAACCCTGCTTTCAATCATTATTTGTTGGGCCAGTAAATTGGCAGTATCGGTAGAGGGTCGGATGCCATGCTTTCCAGCATAGAGTTACTCCCCTTTATGGTCTGAGTTCAAATCCCGCCAACGTTAACTTTGCCTTTCATCCTTACGCGGTCGATAAAATAAAGTACCAGTAATGCAGTGGAATAATTGCTGGCCTTGTGCCTATAGTAGAAACAATTATTTGTTGACCTTTCAAATCATGGAGTACATTGGGACACAAACCAATGGGATAAAAGATACAAAGGTTGCATCAATGACTAGACAATCTTTTCAGAGCTGGTACAATGTTAAAATGCACCTAGTACATTCCGTAATGTAGTTGGCATTAGGAAGGGCACCTAGCAGTAGAAACTGTGTCAAAATTGGAATCTATCTGAAAGAGACATGGTCCCTAAACCCAGCTAAAAAGAACAGTAGTTCCAGTCAAGTCTAGTCTTGATTTGTAACAATCCATCCAACCCATGTCAACATAAAAAAAAAGGATTCAAATTGATAATGATGATGATGATTAAATATATTTTGGTAGGATTGGTAGAGTGTCAGACAACATGCTTTGAATCAGAGTTACAGCCCTTTATGTTTTGAGTCCAACTACCACCCTTATGGGGGTCGATAAAATAAAGCACCAGTAATGCACTAGGGTCAATTTAATCGGAAAAAAAATTGCTGGCCTTGTGCCTGTAGTAGAAATCATCATTATTATTATTATTATTATTATTAAGGGCGGTGGATTGGCAGTATCAGTAGAGGGTCGGATGCCATGCTTTGCAGCAAAGAGTTATGGCCCTTTATTGTCTGAGTTCAAATCCTGCCGAGGTTAACTTTACCTTTCATCCTTACAGGGTCGATAAAATAAAGTACCAGTAATACACTGGGTAATTGCTGGCCTTGTGCCAAAAGTAGAAACAATTATTCTTATCCAAGGCAGTGAATTGACAGTATCGGTAGACTCGGACAACATGCTTTGATGCATAGAGTTACGGCCCGTTATGTTCTGAGTTCAAATCCCTACGAGGTTAGCTTTGTCTTTCATTGTTACGGGGTCGATAAAATAAGGCACCAGTAATGCACTGGGGTAAATTTAATCGACTTTCATCATCATCACCGTTTTACGTCCGTTCTTCTACGCTAGCATGGGTTAGACGGGTTGTCCTGTTGTGGGCAGTGTCCGGCTGGCTGACTTTGTCTTGCTCATACGGGAACTGATTCTGGCTTGATTTCTACAGCTGGATGCCCTTCCTAACACCAACCTCATTTACAGTGAGTGCTGGGTCCCTTTTTTTCCGTGGCACCTACACGTCCACTTTACAGTGTGGGCTGGGTGCTTTTTTGCCATGGGAACTCCACGCCCACTTTGCAGTGGAATGATAAGGACCCCAGTCCTATCATCTCATTTCTAGAGCTGAGTAAATTGGAGCAATGTGAAATAAAGTGTCTTGCTCAAGGAAACAATACATCACCTAGTCCGAGAAATGAACTCACAACCTTTTGATTGCAAGCCCAATGCTCTAACCACTAAGCCATGCACATTTACTCTCCCCAAATTGCTGGCCTTGTGCCTAGAAATCATAAAAAGATATATTTCATTCTGAATAGTTGTTATGAATATCAACTGATATCAGTTTCTGCTTTCATATATACAGTATTATTCATGGTATTAGTGGTCATGGTTAACAACTTTAAACTATAGAAGAAGAAAAATAAACTGTTTTACTAACAAAAGCTTCAGCAGCAATAAGTGTAGGCTTGAAGAAAGATAAACAGGATTCATTCAACAAAAATGTAGCTCAAATGAATGCAATCATAGTCTTTGATGACTCTACAGTGTGAGTAATAATAATAATAATATTAATAGTAATAATGGTAATGATTTCTTTATTGGCCAGAAGGGCTGACATCAAGAAAAACATTACAGACGGTACAGGACGGTATGATGTGGGTTTTGTGCGTGTAAAGATTTTTATTATTTATGTAAGAAAAGAAAAAAAAAGTCCTAGAAACATATATATAAACAATAAAAATGAAAATTGAAACAATGAAAAATTCCCCAATAGTGGGGAAACCTCCGAGGGTTACTCGTGGTAAAAACCACACAAAAGACAACGGCCACCCTGACCACCAGGGCAAGCACCCTCTCTCAATTTTTCCATTTCTCAAACTACAGACGTATATTCAGAGCGGTCCCGTACACTATCGCTACATTCACCCACCTTTCAACAACCTTGTTAGAAGGCAGCACTTGCCTCTCCACCCTCATTTTCCTCTTCAAGTGATAATAATGATTTCTTATATAGGCACAAGGCCAGCAATTTTGGGGGAGGGGAAAGTCGATTAAATCGACCCCAGTGCGTGACTGGTACTTTATTTTATCGACCCTGTAAGGATGAAAGGCAAAGTTAACCTCGGCGGGATTTGAACTCAGACTGTAAAGGGCCGTAACTCTATGCTACAAAGCATCGTGTCCGACTTTCTTCAAGTGATGACAATGATATGTATAAAGAATGCATTTTGTTTTGGGAATAAAGTGCTTTTATGGCACCACTTCTTCAAGTAGTTGACAGCAATTACTCACCTTTTTTTAACCCCAGGTCATAGGCAACGACCTGGCAAGTGATTGGAGAAATCCCACAATTCCCGCTAAAAAAGGAATATTTATAATTGTTTCTACTTTTGGCACAAGGCCAGCAATTATTCCAGTGTATTACTGGTACTTTATTTTATCGATGAAAGGCAAAGTGAACCTTGGCAGGATTTGAACTTAGACCATAAAGGGCCGTAACTCTTTGCTGCAAAGCATGGCGTCCGACCCTCTACTGATACTGAGGCACAAAGTCAACATATTTTAGGGAGAGGGAGAAGTTGATTAAATCGACCCCAGTGCGGGACTGGTACTTTATTTTATCGACCCAGTAAGGATGAAAGGCATAGCTAACCTCAGTGAGATTTGAACTCAGAACGCAAAGGGCCATAACTCTATGCTGAAAAGCATTGTGTCTGAAATGAATAAAATGTTTGTTGGAGTTCATAAGAGTGAGAGAAGTTGTTTTTAGCTTTGGTTTCCATAGCATTTAACCCTTTTATGGCCACATTTCTAATGAAATACACTTTGTTTTAATTAATTAATGAAGAATTTTGTGAGACTTACTAAAATTATTAATTATTTCATTACTAAGATAGTAACTTAATGTAAGATTCTTATATAAAATTATGTTGGAAGATTTTAATTTAAATTGGATTTAAGAAGCTTGACTAATAATTAGTTAGCATGAAAATGTCTATAGAGCTGTTAAGAAGCATTTATCTATGGTTAAATGGTCATTAGCCCTTTAATGTTCAAACCGGTCAAAACCGGCCAGAATTCTCTACCTTTTTCTGTTGAAACTGGCTGTAACTGGTCACTCAAACTGATGTTAAGGTATTGTTCTCAAAATAAATACTTTCAAAATCTCATAGATTTGATATTATGTGAGATAATTATGTGAGATAAAGCATTTACCATGAAAATATAATAGTATATATAGAGTAATGTGAATGCTAAAGTGTTAAATTACACCTATGCTTTGTGAGTGAAATTAGGGACATGGAAACTGTTTGGAAGCTCATCAGATGGACTGTATCTGTAATTCAAAGGACCAGCATTGTTACACCGTGAAGGCACTCGACTGTGTGGTTAGGGTTAGGGTATTCAGCTCACAATCATAAAGTTGTGAGTTTGATTCCTGGCAGCGAGCAAGACACTTTATTTCCTATTGCCCCAGTCCACTCAGCTAGCAAAAATGAGTTGTACCTGTAATTCAAAGAGCCAGCCTTGTCACATTCTGTGTCATGCTGAATCTTCCTGAGAACTACGTTAAGGGTATGCGTGTCTGTGGAATGCTCAGCCACTTGCACATTAATTTCATGAGCTGACTGTTCCATTGATTGGATCAACTGGAACACTTGTCATCATAACCGATGGAGTACCAGTTATTGTTACACTGTGTTGCAATGAATTTTCATGAGCATTACATTGAGGGTTCACGTGTCTGTGGAATGCTCAGGTGTGTACATGTTAATTTCATGAGCAGGCTACAATAATTGAAATACTCATCTTTAAATCCCAAGGAAATACATTCCAGGGGAATTGAGAAACATCAACTTAAGTATTGTACTAGAAGTATGAATTATATATAAAGCACATCATCATATAAAGGTGCATGGCTTAGTGGTTAGAGCATTGGGCTTGCAATTGAGAGGTTGTGGGCTGAATTCACGGACTGGGTGATGTGTTGCGTTCTTCAGTAAGACACTTTATTTCATGGTTCCAGTTTACTTAGTTGTAGAAATGAGTTGTGATGTCACTGATGCCAAGCTGTATCGGTCATTGCCTTTCCCTTGGACATCATCAGTGGAATGGAGAGAGGAGGCTGGTACGTATGGGCGACTGCTGGTCTTCCTCAAATCAGCCTTGCCCAGGCTAGTGCCTCTGAGAGAAACTTTCTAGGTGCAAAACCATCGCCATTAGTGTCCGATGGGGCCTTAATGTCATCATCATCTTCATGTCCATTGACTGGGTGGGACTTTTTGAGGCAATCTCTTACATCTTGGTGCCCTTCTTGATGTCAACCCTTTTAGTCTTGTATGACAGGCAGGAATATGTTGTACTTATTCTAAAAATTAGGATAGGTTAATATATCACCATTTTATTTATGGTTGGAGGGGTCATTGCAGATCAAGTCGGCACTTTATTCGAACTACCCCTAGACATGTCTTGCAAAAAAAGTATTGAATTTTTATGTGTTTTGTTTTTTGTTTTTTATGGTTGAATGCTCTTAATGCTAACCACTTTGCAGAGTGTATATAAATTAATAAATGCAATATATTTGTCAAATACATATACTGTCATACCACATTAGCCATTCATTCATTTCAGCTCTATTCATTGGACATTCATCAGTTTTGATGAAGAGTGTTTTAGTTGTTTGATTAATAGATCAGCCTGCTTGTGAAATTAACATACAAGTAGTTGAGCATTCTACAGATACGTATACCCTTAACCCGTTAACATTTACATTACTTTATATATACTATTGTATTTTCATGGTAAAGGCTTTTTCTCACATAGTATTGAAGCTACAAGATTTTAATGTTATTTATTTTGAGAACAATACCTTAACATAAGTATGAGTGGCCAATTACAGCTGGTTTGAACAGAACTAGGTGAGAGGATTCTGGCTGGATATGGCTAGTTTAAATGCTAAAGGGTTAACATAATTCTCAGGAAGATTCAGCATGGTACGGTATCTGACATGGCCCTCTTAATTATAAATACAATCTATCATATAGGCTCACAAGGCTTGGGTCAACTTGAGGCTCAGGTAGATGTCTCTTGTTCAAGATGTCATGCAGTGGGGATCAAACCTAAGACTTACTTATTATGTAGTGAACTTCTTAACCAACCTGAAGTTAAATTAGAAGACATTTCACACAAGGTGCTGTGAAATGGGACTAAATCTGAAACCATGTGGCCCCAAGCAAAATCCTTATCCACACAGCCATGTCTACACTTATATTTATATATTTTTTTAATAATTTGATAAATTCATTTATGGAATATATAATATAAATACAGTTTAATAGAAAATTAAAAAAAGAAAATTTAGATTAAGAAGAATGGAATGTAAAATAAGAAAATATAGAGAAAAAAGTGAAAAAGAAAAAAAAAACGGCAAAAGATAGGGAATAGCAAGGATTCTAGTGTCACAGAAGAATGGGGAAGGGAGGGGAAGGATCATTGGGCTCTTGGCCTAGGGTGCGGCGGTAAAGGAGCTGTGCCCTGTGGACAATGGCCGCTGGAACCACCACCCCACCTCACGGGACTCCTTCCTCAGACGGTCCACCAATTAAATCTTATTTATAAATGAACATGTACATAAATGTTGTTTACTTGAACTATTTACTTTAATATTATACTGTCCTGTTTGGTATCAATGGCTATGTTGAACTTTAATGCAAATGTATGGGTTATAGAAAAAAATAAATTGGGGCATTATTCCAAAGAAAGATATTTTTTTCTATTACTAGAAATAAGCTGTGTGCAAACCCCAATGTGAATGCTATCAAAGTTAGTCATCTGATTGTTCTATTACCATTTAAACAAGATTTTTATGGGTGACAGTAGAATTGGCCTCTTGTAATCCCATTCTGAATTGGTAATTAAGTCCATTCTTCATTGAATATTCATGCCTCTTGAAATGAATACTTTGCTATTTGCTACACTGTTGCAGCCAGTTATAGATTCTTTTTTTTTTTTTATTTCTTGGAATATTCATTTGTAGTATTACTATTTTTATTACTATTATTATTATTACCATTATTATTATTATTATTATTGTTGTTGTTGCTTTGTTTAAAGTATTTTGTATCAAACACATTTTTAAAAGGGTCTTGATTAAAAATAGAATAATTATACATGGCTGTTTCTTTATTTTGTTTACTTTTCCAATATATATATGTATAAGAATGGGGAAGGAAGTGGGGAAACCCCCGTCCAAACCCATGCAAGCGTGGAACACGGACGCTAAACCTGATGATGATGAGGATGATATATATACATACATATATATAAACACAGGAAGAAGAGACATTGAGTGTGCATGTGGATATATATATATATACATACATATATATATATATATATATATATATAAATAAACACAGGAAGAAGAGACATTGAGTGTGTGTGTGTGTTTGGGTATATATATATATATATATATATATATATATATATATATATACACACATATATGTGCATGTGTCTATATGTATAAATGTGAGTGAGTGTGTGTGTGTGTGTGTATCAATGTATATTGTTATATTTTAGAAATTGATGAATATTATATCCTAATTCTGCTTACCCAGAGCAGAAGTGACCAGGAAGGAAATGAGCAGATGGCAGAGATAACCTTACAGTAGTATTGTATGCCACGTAATACAGCATTTTATAGTCACACTGAGAAGTGTTTCTCTCTACAATGTTTCATTGGCAAGATTCATCTATTATCAACATTATATCTAGCTACTGAAATGATTGGATGTTGTCTTCTAACACAACCCAAACACAGAATGTGACCTCATTTTAAAATGTCTTGTTGGTTTTATTTCATTAAGTGAGAAAAGCTCATTTCTAATTGCTAACAAATGAAATGAAAATAAAATATAATTTACAGCTCACATCTATTGAAATTTTGAGTGTATTTTAACCCTTTAGCATTTAAACTGGCCATATCCAGCCAGAATTTGTTCACCTCTTTGTTTAACCCTTTAGCATTTAAACTTTCCATATCTGGCCAGAATTCTCTCACCTCTTTCTGTTCCAACTGTCTATAAACAGCTGTTCATACTGGCTTTGTTCTCAAAACATAATATCAAAATATCATAGATTCAATATTATGTGAGATAAAGCCTTTACAACAAAAATACAATAGTATATATAGAGAAATGTAAATGCTTAAGGGTTAATAAGAGCCCCGGTAATATAAAACAGAGAAATTATCAAGTTTTACGAAAATATTAGTCATAAAAATTGTTCTGCTACAGGTTATAGAAAAATAGTCTGGTGTGCTGGGTATTTGAGCCACCCCTTCGACGCTTTAAATAGTAGGAGTAGATAGTTCAAGTTATCTCTCTGCTTACTCATGTCATTGCCTCCTCTTGTCATTGCTTTCTTACTCATGTCATTGGCCCCTTAGTCTTGTCATTGCTTACCCTCATTATTGCTTATTCTGGGCGGTGGATTGGAAGTATCGGTAAAGCACCTGGACACTATCCTTTGTAGCATAGTTATGGCCCTTTATGTTCTGAGTTCAAATCCCACTGAGGTTAGCTTTGCCTTCATCCTTATTGGGTCAATAAAATAATTGTTTCTACTTTAGGCACAAGGCCAGCAATTAACCAGTACATTACTGGTACTTTATTTTATCGACCCCGTAAGGATAAAAGGCAAAGTTAACCTCGGCGGGATTTGAACTCAGACTGTAAAGGGACGTAACTATGCTAGAAAGCATGGCGTCCAACCCTCTACCGATACTGCCAATTCACCGCTCTTGGGTGAATTTTATTGGGTCAATAAAATAATACACCAGTAATGCATTGAGGTCGATTTAATTGACTTTCCCTTCTCAAATTGCTGGCCTTGTGCTTATTCTTGTCCTTGTCGCTCCAGCAAGTACTCAATAAGAACATAGATGTCATAACTTGGTAGCACTGGTGATATGATAAAAACATACACAGTCCAACTGTAGAGAGAGATGAGCTAGTGAGATGAAAAACACCACCTGTCTACCATGTAAGAAGACTATGATGCTGCCACATCAAAATACACACACTGTGCCCTGTAAGGTGGTTGCTGTTAGAAACTGAAGCCCACACTGGAGTGTATGAGTATGATGTGGTCACTTGACCCTTATAACATGTCAGCCCATCTAACCCATGCAAAATACACACAGTGCACACTGTAAGGTGGATGGTATTAGTAAATGAAGCCCACACCGAAGTGTATGAGGAGCCAGGGCTGTGGGGAGGCCAGACTGTGGGACCCCATTTGCTCACCATACAGAGAGATGGAGGGGATGAGAGTGGGAGTTTGGCCCTTCCACGTTCGGACCATATGTAGAGAGTGAAATTGTGATAATATGATTGGTCAGAGGCCTTTATAAATAAATAAAATTAAACTACAAAACTACAAAAATAAAAATAACTAGAGATGTGGTCATTTGACCTGTTTAGCCTTATAAAGTGACACCCCATCTAATCCATGAAAAATGGAAATAGATGTCGAATGTTGATGATGATGGTTTTTACTTGATGATTAGGCATGGTAGATAAATTGAAGGGCAGTAGATCTGCAGTTGAGGTACTTAACAGCTACAAGCATTGTATTATTCCATTAAATTCTCTTTACTTTATTTTGCCTTCTACTATATTTAGCTTGTGGCAATATGAAAAACCTTTGATATGTGAGTATATATATATATATATATATAAATTAATAAAAGCAATGAATAAAAACAAAGAAACAGTTCCTTATATTAAAAAATTCATCATTTTACGATCGTTTCTAGGATATATATGTGTGTGTTGGTATGTATATCATATAGATCTATGTAAACATTTTCAAACTATCAGAGGGAATATACATACTTACACATATATATGCTGCCTTCAGAAATAATTGTTTCTACTTTTGGCACAAGACCATCAATTACCCAGTATATTACTGGTACTTTATTTTATCAACCCCATAAGGATGAAAGGCAAAGTTATATTTGTTTATTGAAAAAAACAACAAAGATTTAATATAATAGGTCTGTTTGGGAACAGGTTTTGAATTGACCAATAGAAAAGTAGTAAGTGGTCAAGTTGATAGAATAGTAGTAGTAGAAATTTAATTTAGGGGTAGAGGAATGCAGACTTCAGTTTTGAATGGAAAGAATACTTTGAATGAAAAGATTACTTTGGGGATGAAAAGAGGTCAAGCCGGTGAAAGGTACATGAAAATTTGATGTTATTAAAGAATAATGCTAATGTTAAAATCGAAGGAGAATAAAATTTTAGGATAAATTTGTTAGTGAGAAATACCAATCTTATTTAAAACATAAGGAATTTAGATCTATAAAAAGAAATTAAATTAATTTAATTGATAGGTATACTTATAGGGATAAATTTATATTAATTTATATAGATGTGATAAATAAGAGTTAGATGTTATTAAAGAATGTTGTTAAAAACGAAGGAAAAAAACTTTTCTTGGGGGGGGGGGGGGGGGGATAAATGTATTAGTGAGAAATAAAAAACTTATATAGACTACAAGAAATTTAGATTCATAACAGGAAATTAAAATAGTTTATATGTATACTTATAGGTATTAATTTTAGGAAAAGATGGCTGTAACAGGGAAATAAAATTATGAAGTTCTCAGTAGTAAAATACTAATTATAGGTTAACTAAATTAAAAAAAAATAATTATAATAATTTGTAAAATATAAGTGTATATTAATTAGGTTTATAATATTTGAAAGTTCTTCTAATTCTATGATTGCACGATATAATTAATTCTTGTCGCTTATTTAATAGGATATCCTTAGATTTCATTATTTCAAAAAGTTCCTGGGAACACAATCTACATTCATATCTGTTATTTTGATAAGGGGTGGCCCTTTTGAGCACACTCCAGGTCAGGTTATAATCGATATTCTTTTTTCTATAATTATTAATTATTTCAGCCAAGGATGTTGTATTAGCTAATGCGGCGTTTTTAAAAACTGTGTTTGTGGGTATTACATCTTATTTTAAATTGGTTAGAAGTAGCTCCTATATATGAATAAGTTGAGTCCTTAGTGCTAATTTTACATTTATATACTATGTTATTAATAAGGCAATTTTCTTTTAATGGGCAATTTGCTTTGTTTCTACAGTTACAACCATTCGTGAATATTATATCAGGGGAGTTAGTCAAATTAGGTGTGGAATTTACTCGACTTGTTGCATGTGAAGGAAATGGTGGTTTGCTGCGGTTTATTTTAGTATTATGGTTAGTTTGATGTGTTGGTGGTATATTCATGTTTTTTTTACATTTATATTCATTGTAGGCACTTATATTTTGTTGTATATTTTTGGTAGTGGAGTAGGAGAATTTGACCGTTGATCTATTTAAAATTTGATGGTATTTATGGTTTGGCGGGAAGATTTTTTCTAGGATAGTAAAAAATTTTTTAGGGATATTATCTTTAATTTGTAGATTAAATGGAGCATTATACCAAGTAACTCGTCTATTACGGTTTCGATGCTGTTTTTTATTTTTATACATAGTAAAGGAGGCACATGGCTTAGTGGTTAGAGCATCGGCTTTGCAATCAAAATGTTGTGAGTTCAATTCTCAGACCGGGTGATGTGTTGTTTCCTTGAGCAAAACACTTTATTTCACATTGCTCCAGTTTACTCAGCTGTAGAAATGAGATGATAGGGACTGGGGTCCCTATCATTCCACTGCAAAGTGGTCGGGGAGGTGCCACGGCAAAAAAGCACCCAGCACTCACTGTAAATGAGGTTGGTGTTAGGAAGGGCATCCAGCTGTAGAAATCAAGCCAGAATCAGTTCCCGTCCCACCCTTGCAAGCAGGGAAAAGCGGATGTAAAATGAAATGATGATGATGATGAGTATCCTGATGTTTACTAAGAGAATTAGTATTAGTGAATTTATTATACATATGTTTAGTTAGATTCATTGATTTAGGTGTTTTAGTCTGATTATTAGGAATTTTATTAGTAATGTTATTAACATATATTGGAGTATTAGGATGAATGGTTTTTTGAAAGTCATTATATTTTATGTGAGAAGAGGTAGATAAATTAAGTTTTAAGTTGGTATTTTGGGGTATAGTGTGAGTGGCATTTAGGTGTGTATTTTTCATTTGGTGTTTGTTGGTAATATTGGGTTGTATATTTGTAGTATTATTGGTACAAGGTATATATACTAATTTGTTTTTCTGGCCGCTTCTAGCTAAACTTTGTTATAAAAGGTCGCATTTTTATCAAATACATCCTGGTTAGATGAAAGGTTAGAAATTCTGAGTGAGATATTATATGCCAGGTTTTTAAGGATAGATTTAGGGTGATTGGATTGTGAGTGTATGTAATGTAAGTTTTGGTTATGTTTATGGTAAGGTTGGTAGATACCCGTAGATAAGTCTAAAGTTATATCATGGAAATTAACTACTTTACTGGTGTTTTCAAATGTAATAGTGAGTCTTTGAGGAAAGTTCTAATAAGTTTTTTAGTTTTTTCAATTTCTGATAGGCTAAGGTTAGTGGAAAGATGAAGACAATCATCACGATATAAACCACCTTTAAGGTGGGGAAAAGAAGCATTTATGTTAAATAGAAGAAAGAGGCCCACAAGATCGGTAATTTGGGGAGAATCACTAGAGCCCATAGTAATGTCGAATAGATTACTATATGTATTTCTGGTCATTTCTGGTTATTAAATGTTTGTTGTTTTTTTTCAATAAACAAATATCATTATTTCTGAAGACAGCATATATATGTGTAGGTATGTATATTCCCTCTGATAGTTTGTAAATTTTTTACATAGATCTATATGATATACATACCAACACACACATATATATCCTAGAAACGATCGTAAAATGGTGAATTGTTTAATATAAGGAACTGTTTCTTTGTTTTTATTCATTATTTTTAATGGACGTTAAAAGATGATGATGATGATGATGATATAAACATATATATAAATATATATACATATATATATAAATAAATATATATAAAAATAAATATATATATAAATAAATATATATATAAATAAATATATATATAAATAAATATATATATAAATAAATATATATATATAAATAAATATATATATATAAATAAATATATATATATAAATATACAATATTAAATAAATGGAAAACTATATTTATAAAACCATATTTATTTCATTATATATATTTCGGGGATATCATATTAACAATATGCTATGCCTTCCTCAGACAAAATACAATATAAACAGTTTTATAGATAAATAGATTCGACATACCGTTATAACACCGACTTCCATTTGAAGAGGTTTAAGCTGGCAGTGAAAAAATTTTACA
>OZ024746.1:97865345-97892845 GCA_964016885.1 Eledone cirrhosa | reverse complement strand
CGGTCTGAGAATTGAACTCACAACCTTTTCGAGGTCGAATAAACAACCTTTGGCCTCCAGGACGCATGGTAGATTTTTGAGACTTATTTTAGGAAAAAAGTAGCATTTTCAAGGCTGGGAAATACGGTATATTTTAAAAAATGGATATATTAAAAAACAAAATCAGAATTAAATTTTTCGCTCTAACATAGCGGATACACAAAAGTATTCATGAGTTTTATATTGAATAATAATTGTCTCTACTTTAGGCACAAGGCCAGCAATTACCCAGTGCATTACTGGTACTTTATTTTATCGACCCCGTAAGGATGAAAGGCAAAGTCAACCTCGGCGGATTCGATTCGTTTGCATTACGCTATGTTTTATAAATGACCATTGTCATCCTTTTGTTCTAGCGATGACAGAGAAACAATCAACAATAATACTGTTTCTGGGTTATTGCCCTTTGTCAAGATTGTGTATCTCTCTCCTGTCACTCACTAGAACTCTTGAAACTATCTAGTATTCTCTTATGTCGGTTGTTTCTCTCTGTCACTGCTAGAACAAAAGGAGGACAATGGTCATCTAAAACTCAGCATAATGAGGCTGTTAGCTTGCAAACAAATCAAATATTATTCAATATAAAACCCTACGAATGCAATAGATATACTCTTTTATTCTTTTACTGATTTCAGTTATTAGTTTAATGGCCATAGACTAATAACTGAAATGGCCATGCTCGTACCAAACCCAGTAATTATTTTATTGATCTTTACTTGTTGAAGTGCTAGATAATGAAATATAAACAAATAGTAAACCTACACACACATCATCATCATCATCACTGTTTAATGCCCATATTTCTATGCTAGCATGGGTGAGACAAGTTGCCCCATTGTGAGACAAGCCAGGTCAGATGACCATGTCTTGCTTATACAGAACTGATTTTAGCTTGGTTTCTATGGCTGGATGCCCTTCCTAACACCAACCACATCTAGTGTGTGTGCTGGGTGCCTTTTGTTGTGACACCTACATGACCACTTTACAGTATGGACTGGGTGATTTTGTCATGACACCTACATTGACCACTTTACAGTGTGGACTGGGCACTTTTTGTCATTTCACTTACACGACCACTTTACAGTATAGGTTGGATGCTTTTTGTCATGGCACCTACACAACCACCTAGAAATATTGAAATGGAAGGGTTAAAATAATAGATCAAGTATGTACAACAATAGGTTGATGGTAAGCAAAATAGATTTATTGCAAGAGAGGCTGTCTCCTAAATAATATATAATGTAGAAGCAGGTCTAATCATGCCATCATAAAAATAATGACTTAAAGAAATGTTATATTTCAATATAGTGTTTAGTGTCCAGAGTTTCTATGTCAATATTACTGACACATATACATCACGTTGGCTACTTTACCTCCGGTAATGTTTCATATTATTCAAACAAAACTTTCTGACATGCCTTCTACCTTCTAAATAAATACATACTACCTATCAATTTTACTTAAATATAATGCTTCATGGTTTGGGGAATTCTTACTTTTCAATTCTAGATACTAATGGCTTCACTAGAAAAAATAAAAATAAAAAAACATTAATAATGAACATATAACTGAATATAGAATTAAAGATAAATATTTACCTAAAAGGTATGAGATTAAAATCTCTGAACAAATTTTAAAGTATGTAAATCCATTTAATAAATTTAAGGCATTTTTCTGAGAAATATGGAATGTTTTAAAAGATTTAGATTTAGTAGATGGACTTGGAAAATTGCTATATTATATTATTTATGTTATTAAACAACATCACAACCTCTCTAGTGCTGGTAAAATGTAAAGTGGTTGTGTTGGTATCATGATAAAATGCACCTAATGCATTCTGTAAAGTGGTACTCGTGCTATAATAAAATGCACCTCATACATTCTGTAAAGTCGTTGTGCTGGTGCCATGATAAAATGCACCTAATACAGAGTGTAAAGTATTTAATGCTAGTGTCACAGTGAAATGCACCCAGTACATTCTGTTAATTGGTCTGTGATCAAATAGAGACAATATAGTGTAGAGAGGACTCTTCGGTTTTGCTAAGCTCATGGCAACCTCTGTGGTTTGAGCCACAATAAAATACACCCAGCACACTCTGTAAGGTGGTTGTGATGGTGCCATGATAAAATACACCCAGTACACTCTGAAAGGTGGTTGTGATGGTGCCATGATAAAATACACCCAGTACACTCTGTAAGGTGGTTGTGATGGTGCCATGATAAAATACACCCAGTACACTCTGTAAGGTGGTTGTGATGGTGTCATGATAAAATACAACCAGCACACTCTGTAAAATGAGTGACATAAGAAAAGACATCCAGCTATAGAAAGTATGTCAAACTATGGAATGTAGGAGCTAGACATGGTTCTCTGACCAGTCTGGTCTCAGACCGTGATGACCTGACCAACATATAGCAGACATAGAAAGTAGATGTAACAATGATGATGAGGATAATATTTGTTTCTACTTTTGGCACATGGCCAGCAATTACCCAGTACATTACTGGTACTTTATTTTATCGATCCTGTAAGGATGAAAGGCAAAATTAACCTCGGCGGTATTTGAACTCAGACCATAAAGAGCCGTAACTCTTTGCTGCAAAGCATGGCGACCGACCCTCTACCAATACTGTCAATCCACCACCGATGATGAGGATAATGATGATATTGTATGGTGACTTTATTTGAATCTAATGTTAAATTTATTTTACCTTTATCCAGATAAACATGCATTTGTCAAGACTAAGTTTATAAGAGGAGGGAACCCTGTGAAGTGGGGTGGCTGTTGCAGTGGGTGTCGCTGGCGATTGTTCGCAGAAATGCTTTTGCAGTCTTGTCTGTCAGGTGCAGCTCCAGCACCGCTGTGCCATAGTCCCAGAGCCCATCACCCCTTCCCCCTCCCTTTTTTCTGTGGCTCTAGAGTCCTTGATTTTCCCCTTCTTTTACTCTTATTTATGGCTTTCATAGTCCTTTCAAATACTTTCCCATAAAGCCAGATCTGCCCTTTCGTACCCCTTACAGAAAAGATGTGTCTCTCAGAACATTTTAAATATATCCCCTCCCAACCAAACCACATGGGTAACATATCACATTTTACTGGTTTCCAGTCATTAGATTGCAACCATGCTGGGGCACTCTTGATTTAGTCAACTCATCAACCCCAGTACTTTCTTGTTTGCATCTGATACTTATATTATCAATCTTCTTTTGGTCTAATTGTTAAGGTACATGACATAAACATACACAAACACACCCTCCAAGATGGCTGACTGAATACACGCACGTGTTTGTTTTTCTTCTCATTTTTTCCCCGTTCCTTCCTCTTATCATTCAATACTTTCTATTGATCTTCTATATTTAACTCTATCTTCTGGTGAAGGACTAGTGTCTGAAAGGTTAAGACTCTCTTCCAGCTATTTCAAGCATTAAACTAATATATTTCTTCCATGTATTGTGCCATTTGTTGTTATTTCTGTTTATCTTTTACACACACACACACACCTACACACACACACCTACATATATATATATATATATATATATATGTATAAATTTACAAAATTATTATTTAAAACATCACAATCCAGAAGAAAGGAAATAACAATTATTGCGATCCTAGACTGATATGTTACACATCAATGAAACGCATGTCAGTGTTATGCAATAAATGTTATTCCCACTCTTCTGGATTGTGATGTTGTAAATAATAATTTCATAAATTTCTATATATACTCTGTAAATTGTTACACTTGGAAACTTTAGTGGAACTAACACAGGATTTACCAAATGAAATAATTCGACTGTTAAGTAAAAGACTGCTGTAAGAGGCCTCTGATTCTTGTAACATAATTAAATTAATTGATTACTCTAACGGAAACTGAAAATTGCTATAATTCTCTCTCGCGCTCTCTCACTCTCTCTCTCTCTCTCTCCATATATATATATATATATATATATATATATACACAATATGTTGAAAAGGTAACACACTAGAGAGATAGTGTGCCATCAATAAAACAGGGAAACCACCGGGAAACCACCAGTAAACCACACTGTAAACGTGGTTGGCGTTAGGAAGGGCATCCAGCTGTAGAAAACCTGCCAGACAGTCCTGAGCAAGACAACCAATCTTGCCTCAAGTGGACAATTCCTGTCCAGACCCATGCTAGCGTGGAAAATGGACGTTAAACGATGATGATGATGATGATGATGATATATATATATATATATATATATTTCGTTTCTGAATTTGTTTAGCAAGATTCTTTATCTGAAATCGTGTGTTGAAACCGATATTGTTATACTTTGGGAGGGTCATGTTGCCAATAAGAAACACACGCACCAGTTGCTTTCACTTCAATTTAATTTATTAAATATTTATAAATTTCTGGTTGGTTGGTTGGTTCCACAACCAGATAGTTGTTTATATATATATAGTCATAGTTCTTTCGTCACACACTCTGTGACCTCTTCAGTGACTGGGGATTTATTTCTTCGTTTCTGTGCCTTTCCTTTCTTCTATCCTACGCCATTTTGTTTGTGTGTGGGTTGCGTGCTCAGTTTGCGCATGCGCCACATCCGGGTGTCTGTGTGTGTTTGTGTTCATTTTTCTATTTTTCTATTTATATTTTTCTATTTGTTTGTTTATTTATTTATTTATTGTTGGTTGGTTGTTTGTTCTATGTGTGTGTGTGTTTTCATTTTGTCTTGTGTGTGTTTTCATTTTGTGTGTGTTTTCAATTGTAAGTTGTTTGTTCTATGTGTGTGTGTGTTTTCATTTTGTCCTTAATTGTAAGTTGTGATGTTGCTGTTCCACTCATATTTTCTATTTAATTTTGGTTTTAATTCTTTTATGCTTACTGCCTCTGTAATTTGCCTAAACATTGTGTCTTTCTTGTGTGTGGATTCTATTTTTATTTCTATGCTCTCTAATTTACCCCAGTGTTCATTTATTCGTTCCACGAATAAATGAACACTGGCGAGACCTCCAAGATAGTAAAGAATCATCTGTGCTCTACCAACATGCTAAGATAGAACACAGGGGTAAATTAGAGAGCATAGAAATAAAAATAGAATCCACACACAAGAAAGACGCAATGTTTAGGCAAATTACAGAGGCAGTAAGCATAAAAGAATTAAAACCAAAATTAAATAGAAAATATGAGTGGAACAGCAACATCACAACTTACAATTGAGGACAAAATGAAAACACACACACACATCGAACAAACAACTTACAATTGAAAACACACACAAAATGAAAACACACACAAGACAAAATGAAAACACACACACACATAGAACAAACAACCAACCAACAATAAATAAATAAATAAACAAACAAATAGAAAAATATAAATAGAAAAATAGAAAAATGAACACAAACACACACAGACACCCGGATGTGGCGCATGCGCAAACTGAGCACGCAACCCACACACAAACAAAATGGCGTAGGATAGAAGAAAGGAAAGGCACAGAAACGAAGAAATAAATCCCCAGTCACTGAAGAGGTCACAGAGTGTGTGACGAAAGAACTATGACTATATATATATAAACAACTATCTGGTTGTGGAACCAACCAACCAACCAGAAATTTATAAATATTTAATAAATTAAATTGAAGTGAAAGCAACTGGTGCGTGTGTTTCTTATTGGCAACATGACCCTCCCAAAGTATAACAATATATATATATACATTCACATATATATATATGATGAGCCCACAGCAAGACACGAGGGAAACCTAAGGGCAGCAGCAACAAACTCCCTCTTACACCAGTGGCCAACCTATACAGGCTGGAGATAAAATGTGTAGCAACAAGGGCGGTGCCCCTGCATGGCCTCAGCCGGATGGCTGAAACAGGTAAAAGAGTAAAAGAATATATATATATAAATATATATATACATTCATACATATATATATATATATATATAGATACATTCATACATATATATATATACATTCATACATATATATATATATATATATATATATATATATACATTCATATATATATATACATTCATATATATATATACATATACATTCATATATATATATACATTCATATATATATATATACATTCATATATACATACATATATATATATATACATTCATACATATATACATACATATCATCATCATTTCATTTTACGTCTGCTTTTCCCTGCTTGCAAGGGTGGGACGGGAACTGATTCTGGCTTGATTTCTACAGCTGGATGCCCTTCCTAACACCAACCTCATTTACAGTGAGTGCTGGGTGCTTTTTTGTCATGGCACCTCCACGACCACTTTGCAGTGGAATGATATGGACTCCAGTCCCTATCATCTCATTTCTACAGCTGAGTAAACTGGAGCAATGTGAAATAAAGTGTCTTGCTCAAGGAAACAACACATCACCTGGTCTGAGAATTGAACTCACAACCTTTGGATTGCAAGGCCAATGCTCTAACCACTAAGCCATGTGCCTTCTCTATATATATATATACATTCATACATATATACATATATACATATATATATATACATTCATACATATATACATACCTATATACATATATATATATATATATATATATATACATTCATACATATATACATACATACATATATATATATATATATATACATTCATACATATATACATACATACATATATATATATATATATATATATATATATATATATATATATATATATTTATATGCATACATATATATACACACACATCAATGACAGGTTTCTGTATTCACTGCCTACTGCATTCTACACACAAATCAATGGCAAGCATGACATTACTGTAGAAGACATTTACTCAATGTACTGCACAGCAGGACTGAACCAAGAACTGTATGATTGTGAAACAAACCTCTTAACCACACAGCCATGCCTCTGCCTATATGATTATAAATCTCCTCTCTTATGATGTCATTTCCTGTCTTTCAGTGGAATATGTCAAACCAACATTTTGATACATTATGTACATTATGATTATTGGAGGTTTTCCTTCTTAATGTTTGTTTTGTTGCTGGATTGCTCATATCATTTTGCTCTGAATGGACTCCGGAAGGAAATATTTGCTGCTGTCTTAACTTCAATGTTCAGACAGATTTCTTTTTTGTTTGATTTGCTAATTTCATTGTGTGGTAATTTCTGTATTTAGAGTTACATTGCTGGCATACCTAATCACTGTGAGAAGCATTTGGCAGTGAACTACACATAAATCTTAGTTACTTGTGACAGCTCTCTAGTGATTAATGACACTATATATTCTCACAACTATCTTTATTCTCTTTCTCTTCTCTTTATCTTCACCTACTTATTCCTGAGAGTGTTGTGAGGTAGAGTCCTGAAACACTTCTTCTAGTGAGTCCTGTCTGAAGCAACCATCTCTAACTGATCTGGCTGGATCCCCAAGTATGACCAACCAAGCTCATGGTGGATGTTATCCAACCATCTTGCTCAGGGTTTACCCCTGGGTCTCCTGTCGGCTGGTTTTGCCTGTAAAATCTATCCAGTGATTCTTTCCTGAGACATTCTAACCCCATGCCCATAGTATCAGAGCTGTGATCTCTTAATGTGGAGAAGTGATGGCTCTACCTGGAATGACTCTTTGATCTCCAAACTATGCACTCTGTCAAGTAACATTAATCCAAAGACCCTTTGGCAGTCCCCATTTTGACCACATGTATTCACAACCATATTCTTTCGGTCATTATATGATATAAAACTAAACACAAGTTTTTCTTTGAATTGTGCAGTTTAACCCTTTAGCATTCACATTACTCTATATATACTATTATATTTTCATGGTAAAGGCTTTATCTCACATAATTATCTCACATAACATTCACATTACTCTATATATACTATTATATTTTCATGGTAAAGGCTTTATCTCACATAATTATCTCACATAACATTTATATTACTCTATATTTACTATTGTATTTTCATGGTAAAGGCTTTATCTCGCATAATTATCTCACATATCGAATCTATGAGATTTTGAAAGTATTTATTTTGAGAACAATACCTTAACATCAGTTTGAGTGACCAGTTACAGCCAGTTTCAAGAAAGAGGTAGAGAATTCTGGCTGGTTTTGACCAGTTTGAACATTAAAGGGTTAAATTTCTAAATGAAATCTTTATTTTAATTCAGAAAACTGCATAATTCAGAGAAAACCTGTATTTAGTTTTATATCATATGCACATTACTCTCTATATATTATTGTATTTTTGTGGTAAAGGCTTTACCTCACATAATATCTCACCTAGTTTTATGTTGGCATGGGTTGGACAAGACTTTAAGGCAGTGTTCTATGGCAAGATGTCATAGTTGCAGGTGTTTTTCTTTTTTCTCTTCTCAAGCCAGAAGGCCATTATGCTGGTGGTTATTCTGCTTTCGTAGCACTGAGTATACTAGAGCAACGTGAAATGAAGTGTTTTGCTCAAGAATGCAACCCAGCCCAGAAATTGAACCCATGATATTATGGTTGTACGTCCAACACCCTTACCACTAAGCCACACAAGTCGTAGGTATACAGTGTACCTATTCTAAACAAAAATCAGAACTACATGAAAACAAAATCTGATGACAAAGTCTAGGATATGTAAAGGGACTGAGCACATATGTGGTTGACTAAACCTTTAATCTGACTAATATATATGCCACACTGATGTTGTAGATAATGTACTCTGAGAAATACATTGTATAATAAAGATGTAGCAGTTTGTTAGGTTAAAGAGAGGGGAATAAGAATATGGACGTCTACAAGAAAGCAATATTTCATAGCATATTAAATGGAGATTACTGAAAGGAGGAGGTAAGAAGCTATCTAATAGAAGAGACAGTAAGGATATAGAGAGAAGATATGAAACTGTAATATTGCATAGGATGTATTGAGAGATTGTGGTGCTGCTGCTGCTGCTGCTGCTGGTGGTGGTGGTGGTGGTGGTGGTGGTGGTGCTGGTGGTGGTACTAGTGGTGATGGTGGTTGTGGTGGTAGTGGTTGTTGTGGTGGTGGTGGTGCTAGTGGTGATGGTGGTTGTGGTGGTGCTGGTAGTGGTTGTGGTGGTGGTGGTGCTGGTAGTGGTTGTGGTGGTGGTAGATTACATACATAAAGATAAAATAGAGACTAGATGGGAGTCAAAATGTCTCATCTCTTTATCTCTCTCTTTCAATACATCTATACCTATATATCTACATATGTATGTATGTATATATATATATATATATATATATATATATATAATGTGTGTGTGTCTATATATATATATATATATATACACACATATATAATGTTTATAGTGTGTGTAATATGTATACATACCGGTGTGTGTTTTGTGTTGGGTATATATATATATATGTATGTGTATGTATGTATATATATATGTATGTATATGTGTGTGTGTGTTTTGCTTTCATCTTAGAATATTTTCCTCTTTGTTTATGAAACCTTTTCATCCTTCAGTGCAGTTAAAATTACATATTAAGAATCTTTAAAACATCTCCATTTCTGTGATTAAGCCTTAACATTTAATACTGTATAAGATCTAGCATACTGTGTTTACATTACAGATTGACTTCTTTTTCATTAATTTTTCTGAAGAATCATAAACTGTGCCCATAGCCCTTTCAGACTTTTTATTTATCATATTTCTAAATGTGTAGCTCAGAGATCAGAGAGTCACTCCAGGTAAAACAGGTACTTCTCTGAATTGAGAGATCACAGCTCTGATACTATAGACATGTAGTTAGAATGTCTCAGAAAAGAATCACTGGACAGATTTTATGGGCAAAACCAACAGGTAAAAGACCCAGGGGTAGACCCCAAGCAAGATGGTTGGATAGCTTCCATGAGCTTGGCTGGTCACGCTTGGGGATCCAGCCAGATCAGTTTGAAATGGTTGCTTTTGACAGGGCCTACTGTCTGAGGACACTGCCCCCCTATGACCCTCTCACAGTAGTAAGTGGGTGAAGAAGATGATATTTCTAATGAAATACAATGCTTATCATTCTCAAATAATTTTGATAATAAAAACTTTGGAGAGATTCGGTGATATCACAAAGTTAGTCATTATGAAGCTGGTTTTGGTGTATAATTTAATGAAGCTTCTTACATAAAATTATCAGAGAAAGTCTTTAGATAAATATAAACATTTTAAAGCAGACTCCATTTTGTTGCACACATTCAGACCAGGTCTCTGATTTGAGGAATCTTTCCTCCTCCTCCCCCTTACATATTAATTCAAGCCCAATTTAGCAGTGGTGACCTCTGGTGTGCTTGGCCCTAGGATCACCTCACTACTCACCATCATTGGCACGGAGTTGGCTACCCACAGGTGTGAGCCCCGCAAGCTGGAATGACTCTTCCAACATGTTTTCCTCACCATCTTCCGGGAAAGCACCTTCTCTATTCTGTCCACTGGGTCTGCAGGGCTGCTAGTGAGTGGGCTCCTGTTTGCTTTATAATAGTGAGAGATTGGAGAGAGTTAGAGAAACGGAGGCAGTGAATTTACATATTAACTCATGCCTAATTTACATATTAACTCATGCCCAATTTACATATTAACTCATGCCTAATTTACATATTAACTCATGCCCAATTTACATGTTAACTCATGCCTAATTTACATATTAACTCATGCCTAATTTACATGTTAACTCATGCCCAATTTATATATTAACTCAAGTATTTTAGAGTTGTCTGGAATGTATCTGCTAAACACATGCTGATGAGCCATTGGTATTTCCATTTCAGTCACAATTTTTTGGCCAAACGAATCCTTTTGGATTTGTATGTGTGTGATATATAGTTATAGAGGTGGGTATATTCATTTTGATTTATATTTTTAATTATTATGTGTCTACCTCACCTTCCGTAGTTTATAGATTCCATACACTGGTGGTTTCCCTGTTTATTCATTGCACACACTCTCCCTCTAGTGGGTTATCCTTTCTACAGATTGTATTTTGAAGAGCCCTGGTTTCCTTTTCCTTTGAACACATAATTTACAGAGACTAATGCAAGTCTATTGACTCCGTTAATATTTGGATATATATATATATATGTATATATATATGTATATGTATATATATGTATATGTATATATATGTATATGTATATATATGTATATATATGTATATATATGTATATATATGTATATATATGTATATGTATATATATGTATATGTATATATATGTATATGTATATATATGTATATATATGTATATGAATATATATGTATATGTATGTATATATATGTATGTATATATATGTATGTATATATATGTATGTATATGTATATGTATGTATATATATATGTATGTATATGTATATGTATGTATATGTATATGTATGTATATGTATATGTATGTATATGTATATGTATGTATATGTATATGTATGTATATGTATATGTATGTATATGTATGTATATGTGTATGTATATGTATATGTATGTATATGTATGTATATGTGTATGTATATGTATGTATATATATGTATATGTATATGTATATATATATATGTATATATATGTATATGTATATATATATATATATATATATATATATATATATATATATAGCGAATGAAGTGGGGTAAGGAAACAGATGGACGATAACGCTCCTGAGTACTCGATACTAAGGGTAGTAGAGTGGGAAAAGAGTCGACCCCGACAGCTGAGCCCCAGAACTAGCTGTCGAAACGGCTGGAGCTCAGCCCTCGAGGTCTTGGCTCTTTTCCTATATATATATATATATATATATATATATCTATATATATATATATATATATAAAAGGTAAACAGAAATAACAACACAATTGGTACAGTATATGGAAGGGATATATTAGTTTAACACTTGATATAGCAGGAAAAAGGTCTTAACGTTTCGGACACTAGTCGTTCATCAGAAGAAAGAATGAGGAATAAAATAGATTAAGGGGGCAGGCGGGATGGAATTGGAAAAAATGTCTTTAGATAAAAGTAATAGGTCCAGTCATGTCGACATCTCTTGCAAAACTTTTGGTGCTGGCGTTTTGTGTATGATTTACTTTTAGAAAAGTGGATGATGGCGCGCCTCTACCTGAAATGGAAAAAAAGACCTATATATATATATATATATATATATATATATATATATATATATATATATAGTGAAAGAGTGAAGAATAACATGGTTGGCTGTACAAAAAGGGTTTTATTTACAATATATATATATATATATATATATATATATATATATATATATATATATATTCAGAGAAGTGGTCTAGACTCTAGACTATTAGAAGTTAAATACTATGGTTAGTGTATATATATATATATATATGCAAAAGTTTTATTTAAAATTGTTGGGTTACAACGAGTAAATATTTTATAACTGATATAAAGCACTCAACAAGTTTTGGAGTAGATATACGATATTAACCAAATGGAAACTATATTTATAAAACCATATTTATTTCATTATACATATTTCAGGGATACCATATTAGAAATATGGCATGCCTTCTTCAGATAAAATATAATATATAAGCAGTTTTATAAATAAATTTGACGTACCATAAATATTGTTCAACTTCCATTTAAAAAAGTTGGTTTGGTAGTGAACAATAAATGGAAGTTGTACAATATTTATGGTACGTCAAATTTATTTATAAAACTGCTTATATATTGTATTTTATCTGAAGAAGGCATGCCATATTTCTAATATGGTATCCCTGAAATATGTATAATGAAATAAATATGGTTTTATAAATATAGTTTCCATTTGGTTAATATCGTATATATATATATATATATAAGGAAAAAAGATGAAATCGCAAATGCAACTGGAGTCTTTTTTTTTTTAAATATATATATTTATTTGGTTCCTTTACCGGTTTTGCAGTTCTTCTGCTTTTCAAAAGTAGAGTTGAGATGGAGGGTCTGTGGTTTTTCTCAACTCTACTTTTGAGTTCATCTTTTTTCATCTTTTTTCATCATACTTTCACTCGTGTAGGACACCTTTGGTTATTTTTCATTTTGTAAAAAAAACCTCACTTTCTAATATATATATATATATATATATATCATCATCATTTCATTTTATGTCCGCTTTTTCCTTGCTTGCAAGGGTGGGACGGGAACTGATTCTGGCTTGATTTCTACAGCTGGATGCCCTTCCTAACACCAACCTCATTTACAGTGAGTGCTGGGTGCTTTTTTGCCATGGCACTTCCACAACCACTTTGCGGTGGAATGATAGGGACCCCAGTCCCTATCATCTCATTTCTACAGCTGAGTAAACTGGAGAAATGTGAAATAAAGTGTCTTGCTCAAGGAAACAACACATCACCCGGTCTGAGAATTGAACTCATAACCTTTCGATTGCATATATATATACAGTTTAGTGAGCCAAGATAGTTTCAGTAATTAAAATTACACCTGTAGTGAGAAATAAAGAATGACGAGAATTTTGTTATTAAGCCAATGATTGTTTTTTGTTTGCCACAGGTGTAATTTTAATTAATTAAACTTGATTGGTTTACTCTTCTCAGTATGTTATTACTGACCTTAACTGGTTGTTATCAGTAAAGATGTCTTCTTTTTCAGATAATTGTTCCTCTGAAGAAGTGTTGATACAAATACACCAGTTGTGTATTATTGAACTAGGTTGAAACAGTCGTATAGAGCAACACTAATAAAGACATACTTTACATATACACATAAACCCACACACACACATATATATATATATACAAACACATATGAACATAGGATAAACATACACATATAAACATATATATATATATATATATATATATATATATATATATATATATATATATATATAACGAACGAATTGTGGTAAGGAACCAGATGGACCATAACGCGCCAGAGTACTCAATACTTAGGGTAGTAGAGTGGGTAATGGGAAAAAGTTATGACCCCGACGGCAGAGCTCAAGCCGTTTCGACGGCTATTTCTGGACTAAATTAGAATTTTTAGCCTGGTGAAAATTAGTCACCAGGCTAAAATTCTAATTTAGTCCAGAAATAGCCGTCGAAGCGGCTTGAGCTCTGCCGTCGGGGTCATACTTTTTCCTATATATATATATGTGTATATATATATAAATAAATACACATATGATAAATATACACATATAAAGAAGCCGATTGACTTTCGTCAAATCGGACCGAGGAAACAATGTTTCCGTTGGCCTTTCCAGTTGCAAATACTATCTATCGGTCCCAACTCCAGCTAGAAGGAGCAGCGTGAAATAAAGTGTCTTCCTCAAGGACATAACCCGGTCCGTGAATCGAAATCACAACCTCACGATTGCGAATCAATTACTCTAACCACTCAGCCACGCATATAAACGGGTTCTTCTGAGTTTCAGAAGATCCCGTTAAGGGTGAAAGCAGCGATTTTTTTGCTTAAACTTTAATCTGTTATTTTAATAAATATTTGCTCTACGGTTTTTATATATATTTATAACATATATTTATCCTTATTGAGCCCTCTTCGGATTTTAGTCTTCACATTTATTATTATTATTACACTATAGGGGCGGTGGAGTATAGATGCTTTGATGTATAGAGTTATGGCCATTGCGATTCTGAGTTTAAATCCCGCTGAGGTTAACTTTGCTTTTCATCCTTAAGGGGTCTATAAAATAAAGAATCAGTAATGCACTGGGTAATTGCTGGTCTTGTGCCAAAAGTAGAAACAATTGTTATTACTATATATATATATATATATATATATATATATATATATATATATATATATATATATATATATATAATAAGGAGTTGACGAACCCAGCATATGTATCAATGCCAGTACCAGTTGTATCTCAGCGCACTCAATGGGCAATGTAAGATACATTCCCAGAGTATACACATAGTTATTTGCCTCAACACAACACACGTAACACGGGTGCCTATAAGGTTCCCGGACTCGAGTTTCTGCAGCACTAATGCAGCAGTAAGGTGCACTGCACCATCCGTCTGCATATATTATGCAACAATGCACAATCGGCTTATGCGGCTTCATCAGCGGGTACACACACACACACACACACACAAATATGTATACTTATCTGTGTGTGTGCACCTTTGTCTTCATCATCATCATTTTATATCCATATATTCATTTTCTACACTAGTATGGGTTTGATGGGTTATCTCGGATATAAAGAAGACACGTTGGATAACCATGTTGGATAACCATGTTGGATAATCATGTTGGATAACCACACCTTGCTTGTATGTTCCATATCGTGATGTGTGAATAAATAAATGATTTGAATAAATTCTTAGTTATTGATTAATCCTTTTCAATTCTGAATATATTGAAAACACACTTGAAAAGCTTTTGCAAGAACTCAACTGTTTATCACACAGTAAGTTCTAAAGAATTGGTTAAATTTGATCTATGACCCAAATCTATTTAAAAGTTAAAAATTTATCATGATCTTTGATAATAGAAGTCTATGAATCTTCAATATATATCAGAAAAGCAGCCTGAGGAAATTATTATCCTACATATCAAGTGTCAAAACAATATGATCTCTGGTTCCATCTTATATAAAATGGTAAGATAAGAAGGAAACAAATAAAGTACTTCACATCATATCTATACAAATAATTCTACCATCGTTTCTATTAATAATATATAAAGAAGATAGATAAGAACACTTTTAAATATTTAGTTTATCTTCTAAATATTTTGATCAAAATAATTACAGAGGAAAATGAAAAATAAAATTAAATTTATGCATGTTATTCTTAAATCTATTCCTAATCAAATGAATAACTAAAAATAGCTTCTTTGCTTATGGAATATATATATATATATATATATATATATATATATATATATATATATACAATACATAAACAGAGAAAGCCTTAAGCGAAAACATTAGGATATACCTAAGTATTATCCCAATTTAGTGTTTGGGGTGCTAACTAATCAGTATTGCGTGGATAGCTGGTTGTATTATTTTGTATGAGACATTATTAAATAAATATCTCTTTCCTTCCAGACGGCCGTTTCGTTATAAGATTTCTACAATTTGGGATAAATAATTTCCAGATTAAAATAACAGATTAAACTTTAATCTGTTATTTTAATAAATATTTGCTCTACGGTTCTTATATATTTGATATATATTTATCCTTATCGAGCCCTCTTTGGATTTTAGTCTTCAAATTTATTATTATTACTATTGGCAGTATCGGTAAGGGTCGGACGCCATGCTTTGAAGCATAGAGTTACCTCCCTTTATGATCTGAGTTCAAATCCCGCCGAGGTTAACTTTGCCTTTCATCCTTACGGGGTCGATAAAATAAAGTACCAGTAATGCACTGGAATAATTGCTGGCCTTGTGCCAAAAGTAGAAACAATTACTATATATATATATATATATATATATATATATAATATAAGTTTATCCTGGGTTCAATCAGGGGTAACCACAGTAAGTAAGGTACTCAATACATAGCAGAGTATAAATATTTAATATAGAAATGGCTTCTATAGGGCTAGAACTGGTTCATTCAGGGCTTCCTAATGATTTCTCCCGAATGAAACAGTTCTAGTCCTGTAGAAGCCATTTCTCTCTCTCTCTCTATATGTATATATATATATAACAAAGAAGGTGTGGTAAGATACCAGGTGGACCATAACACACCAGAGTACTCGATATTTAGGGTAGTAGAGTGGGTAATATGAAAAGAGTCAGGACTCCGACAGCTAGATCCGAACGTTCGGCGCTCAGCTGTTGGGGTCCTGACTCTGTTCATATATAAATATATACATACATTGAACCCTCGGCATTCGCGGCCCCGGTTATTTGTGGAATTTTCATTAGAACCTAACTAATAATTGTTCGTGGAAACAACCACATATTCACGGAATCGGAAATATCTTACACGATTTTTTATGTCTATTTTCATGGCAATATATATATTTAACGCTAAATTATTAATAACAATATACCGTATTTGCCGGCCTATTGGAAAGCCCCTTCGCATAAGACGCTCCCTCTTTTTTTTATTATATTATTTTACATTATATTTTGACGTTTATAGGCATTTTTATGGACCACGTACGATATTTGCAGTTTTTCACTCTTCGCAGGTGCACTAGGAACTTAATCCCTGCGAATAGCGGGGCACACCTATCCCCCCCTCTCTCTCTCTCTAGAGAGAGAGAGAGAGAAAGTAATAATAATTACGAAGAATAAAATCTGAAAAGGGCTCGATAAGCATTTTATATATATATTGTTTCAGAAGATCCAGAAATAGGGTGAAAGCAGACATTTTTGCTTAAACTTTAATCTGTACTAAAAATAAATAAATGTGTTTATATATATATAATATATATATATATATGAATAGTGTGTGTGTGTGTGTGTGCATGCGTGTGTGTATATAAATGTGTCTGTGTATATATATATATATATGTATATAATTTCGTGTTTGTATTTCTTTTGCAAGATATCTGAAAACATGTGTTGAAACAGATATTGTTATACTTTGAGAGGTCATGCAGCCAATAAAAACACATGCACCTGTTGGTTTTTACTTCAAATTATATAAATTTCCAGTTGGTTGGTTTAGTAACCGCTGGTTTTTTATTTGTTGTCAAAGCTCTTTTGTCACACATTCTCTGACCTCTTCAGTGACTTGTTATTTTGTGTCTCTCCTTGTGCCTAAAGTAGAAATCATGAATTTCGATAAAGAAGTTTTCTTTGAAGTTCTAAGCCACCACTTATGAGAACACTGACACCCACATATGCTTTTGATACAATAATTTCAATGGTTAAGATATATATTGACTATATTTACATGATATTTCCAGAAGATATCATGATAAAATAACTTACGAAAATGTATATCTTATTGATTGATATTTTAGAGCATTCAAATAGTTTGTCTATATTTTTTTTAGAGTTAGAATCTTTTGAAAAACTGCAGAACATGTTACATCCTATAGAGTTTTAGCAATAGCAATGGTGTTAGTTTGGTATGTCACTAATTAATTTACATCATCTTTCTCTGGAACATATTCAATATTTAAGAGAACCTATACAAATTCAACATAATTCTTTCCCATGAGGTTATGTAAAGGTTTGCTTTCTTTCAAGATTTTGACAAGTTGAAATGAAATAATGTGTTAGAAAAGAAGTATTACTTTGATCTCATAATATAATATTAAAAACAGCAAACTCTAGTAATTCTTTAAACAGAATTTCAAAGCATGAATCTGTTTACAATTCCTAGTATAAATTGACTGAATTGATTTATTTTAATGGAAGCTAATCTGTGTGTCCAGGTTATGGGAATTATGTGAAGGTTATTTAAATTTCCTTTAAACTTTATATACGACTTTTGAAATATTTAGCAATTCGAAAACAAATGTAAATTAAGGCGTTGGCTATTGTTATTTCACTGATTGTATATTTAGCAATATTAATTCACCCTTTGTCATTTCATTCATTTTAATTAAGTTAACCTTATATGATGTTTTGGTTTGATGAATTGTATTAACTTTAGTATCTAGAGTGCATAAAACTAACATTAATTACTATTATGTGTCTTGGATGTTAAATTACATAATACTTGGTTATATTTGTAATTATAAGGCTCTGAACATCAACTCCAGACGTCAGGGTCGGATGGATTTAATGGGGGGAAAACAAGGTAATAGCCCGGCCCCTGCAGTGGGAGGACCCACCAGCGACGGCCGTAGCAATTTATTTGTGCCCTCAGCTGGGCTTTTTAGTTTTAGGATGGTTAGAATGTTTTAATTTAACACCTGTATGTATAACTTTTCAATTCCAGTTACTTGCGCCAAGCTAACTTTGATATGTAAAATTGGGGAGGTTGCTGTGTATTCTAATTTTTTGTGTATGAGGGGTCTCCGAAATCCTGAAGCCCCCCCCCCCCCCCGGGTCTAAACCCAACCCTGCCAGAAGTCTGTGGATGGAGTCAAGTCTGCTGCTTTAAAAACCAAATGGGATAAATCTTTTTTAAGCATCGTCGCCACCGTCGCCTCTTTTGGCATCGTTTCTACAGTTGGATGACTTTTCTAACGCCAGCCACTTTACAGAGTGTACTAGGTGCGTTTTATCGTGGCACTTGTACTACCACTTTACAGTGGGCACTATCTAATATAATTTGCTAGTAGCAGTAGTAATGCTGCTAGTCGTACATGTTTAAGAAAATCATGTCTGAAATGTTGGTTGGTTAGCTCTGGAATGCTATAACTGCCTTCATCTGGTTTGTGCAAGCAATCGTAGTTATCATATCCACAAACAACGTGTTTTCTTTTAGCGATGGAGACTTCTGGTATTCTTGGCCCTAGTACCACTTCCCTACTCACCACCATCAGCACCCCGTAGCTGTGTATTCTTCTGGTATTCTTGGCCCTAGTACCACCTTCCTACTCACCACAATCAGCACCCCGTAGCAGTGGAGACTTCTGGTGTCCTTGGCCCTAGGACCACCTCCCTACTCACCACAATCGGCACGGAGTTGGCTACCCGGAGGGATGAGCCTCACGAGCTAGAATGGCTCTTCCAACGCATCTTCCTCACCATCTTCCGGGGAAAAGACTTCTCTATTCTGTCCGCTGGGGCCACGAGGCGGCGATCGCGTGCGCTCCTGTTTACCTACAATAGTGAGAGGTGGGCAGAGAGAGAGAGAGACGGTGGCTTGAGTAAAAGATAGAGAACATCAATGCACACACGCACTTGATAAGACAACGATTGACTCTGTGGTGTTTTTAAGACTTGATTACCACTACTGCAGCAGGGAGGCACAGGGATTAATGGTTAGAGCATTGGGCTTGCAATCGAAAGGTTGTGAGTTCAATTCTCGGACCGGGTGATGTGTTTTTTCCTTGAGCAAGACACTTTATTTCACGTAGCTCCAGTTTACTCAGCTGTAGAAATTAGATGATGAGACTGGGGTCCCTATCATTAAATCACCCAAGACACCTCTAACGAGATATACATTGGAGGAGGCCAGCTAAATCTGCATAGGTGTGAGCTGTAACAACAATAAACTGCAGTAGGGACTGTTACAATCGCCCCACCATGGTCTACTTTTAACGATTTTGATACTGAAACCTCCCTTAGTTCTGACACAAAACAGTTTACTTTAATAATTGTTTTCTAATTCAAGCACAATGTCTGCAATTTATGGAGCAGGGAAAGTACTTTATATTAAAGACTCCGGGAGGATGAAAGACAAAGTTGACTTCAGTGAGATTTGAATCCAGAACGTTGAGAGGTGTAATGAAATACTGCAATACATTCCACCCCGACGTACTGACAGTTCTGTTAATCCACCGTGTTATAGTTTCCTTTAATAATGATTTCTACTATAGGCACAAGGCCAGCAATTTGGGGAGTGGGGAAAGTCGATTAAACGACCCCAGTGTATTACTGGTGCTTTATTTTATCGATCCCATAAGTATGAAAGGCAAAACTAACCTCGGCGGGATTTGAACTAAAAGTTATAGTATTAATCCCTCCCAATTCTTGATTATTTTCTAAATTATTTGAAAAATCATAAACAATGTCTTTCATTAGAAATATAGCAAAAGGGTTAAGACCACAGTAGGATGTGATTCGGGCCTGTCATTAAGGGGGTGCATTAGGAGGGAGTCCCGCCCCTCCCCTATTTTTCAATGCTGCACTATTTGATTTAGAAAATAAGGTTTATAAAAACGTCCTAAAATATTTTACCTGAGTTTTTACTAACGTTTTTTTTCTCAAAGCAAAAAAAACAAATAAAAATAGTTAACCAAAGAAGTTGATTAAACAATTCCCTAGGGACACACCCAGATGGTTCTGAGGCACCCCTGAACATTAAATCTTGGTGACGGTCCTGGCATGATTGAAAGAAATTTGGCTATTCCAAACAGGCTGAATGATTCGAGTTATGTTTCCTAATTGGTTCATCTAAAGCAGATATGAAGCGGGCCACATGAGATATGCGGGCCACATGAGATATGGCTCATCATAAGGCGGGTCGCAAGCGCTAATTTACATTCGTGCCCATATTTAAAAAAAAAAGGGCGGTGACTCGGGTTGTTTTGATTTGTTTCTTCAGAATTCGTACACGTTGTTTTCCTCGATCGTAAAAATGATAGAAAGATAAACTACGACTGAAAAGTTGGAGTAAAAAAATCAGAAAGATTTCACTCAGGTGACTTAGGTGAGCCATTCAAAAAGCTTGCGGGCCGCAAGTTGCCCATGACTGCACCCCACCCCACTCCAGTTCCACCGCCCCTGTTCCTACCTTTAGTTAAACCCAGCTGACAACTAAAACAAATATTAATTCAATTATTATTTGTTTTAAATTACATTCCGTACACGAAATCATTGTTTTGTTAAAACTTTATTTAATAATTGCTATTTGAAGAATATAAATCAACTTTGAAAAGCTCTAGTTCCATATTATCACAAAGAATTTCATTGAATATATAATTTAAAAAATAAAAATAAAAAGCGAGAGCAGGTGTGCATTTTTGAAAACAGTCCTCTTAAAATTATAATTGTTGAAAATATAATAATTTATAAACAGTGGTTGTTACAATGTCTTCGTCGTCACAGCTTTGTTGGCTGCAGGAGATCGTAACAAAGCAAGCAAATAATAATCTAATTAAAAATATGTGTGGGTTTTTTCCACTCATTTATTGGCCACAAGGGCCGACATGTAGGGGACAATACAAAGACAGGGACAGTGGGGGGTTTACAATAAGCTCGAGTAAAAGTGCAGAATGGCAAGACTAATTTAACAATGAAGATATCAAAATATAAAATAAACTATGCATAAATATAACAAAATAAGTTCCCCTATAGGGGGGTGGACGACTCAGGGGTGACTCAGGTACCCCACCAATCCTGAACCAACCTGCGCTTCTAGGGCACCCTGGGAGAGCACCCCTCTCCTCCTCAAATTAGCCAGCCTATAGGCGCATGGTCAGCGTAGGCCCACTCACACGATGGTTGTTAATGAGATTTCATTTAAAGTCGATTATGAGAAATAAAAGTGACAAGCCTATCGCAAGTAACAGTAACCATAGTAATTTTAATATATAATGAGGCAAACACTCACAGAAAGTGTCGTGAGTATTGATAATGATAATTAATTAACCACGACTATACCCGTAGCCGAGAGAGGGGGGGGGAATAAACAAATGTAAAAGAGTAAAAATTGAAAAACTAATTTTTAAAAAAGATGTTTTTAACAATGAGAATAGTGAGACAGCTATGGCGACAACTTAACAAACCAAATATATATTTCATTATAATGTATATACGGTAGATTGGCAGTGTTGGTTGAGCGTCGGACAACGTTTTATGGCATAGTGTTACGCCCCTTTACTATCTGAGTTCAAATCCTGTCGAGGTTAGCTTTGCCTTTCATCCTTATGGGGTCCATTGAATAAAGTGCCGTATTTCCCGAAGTAGAAGACGCTACTTTTTTCCTAAAATAAGTCTAAAAAATCTACCGTGCGTCCTGGAGGCCGAAGGTTATTTATTATTATTTTTTTAATTTTTGGTTGTCAAAATTAGGGTGCTTCCTCGAGGAGGAAGCGTCTTCGGCGCCGGGAAATACGGTACCAGTAATACACTTGAATCGATTTAATCGACTTTCCTTTTTCCCCAAATTGCTGGATTTGTGCCTATGGTAAAAAATCATTAATTTCAATTAGAGGTTTCTTTGAAGTTCTAAGCCACCACTTACGAGGACAGTAACACCTGCATATGCTTTTGATTCAATAATTCAATAATTTCCCCTCACCCAAAATTGCTGGCCTTGTGCCTAAATCAGAAACCATTATAATGCTTACAAATAAACACAATTTATATAATAATAAATAGAGAAAGAAAGTTTAAGAAGGCTCGCACTCCCAATAACACGCCGCAGTAAGAGGCGCTGGAGTTTCCCTCTAATAATATTTTAGGCAAACCAACAGTATTGTAGCGAAGATGCTGGAATAACCCTCGCGAATACCACTTGATGCAATGATAAAGAGGGCCGCCAGTAATGACAAGAACCTCATTGTCAGTGGCCCAACTTCCTCAAACGTCTCAAAACCCTCTGGCTGAAGAACAAAATAGTTTGCCAATAATTCTTGAAATATTTCTGTATTATTAGATTACCTCTGAAAAAAAAAAAAAATGCTGCGAGTGGGTTGACTTGCAAAAAAAAAAATATAATAATAATAGAGGGAAATACCAGTGCCCCTTATTGTGACGTGAAATTGAGGGTCTTCTCCCTGCTTTCTTTCTATTTTTAGCATACATATATATATTTATTTTGCAAGGTTTTTGATATGAAACCGTGTGTCAAAACAAATATTGTTATATTCGGGGAGGGTCATGTTGTTATAATATTGACGAAAATAATAATGTTTTCTTATATAGGCACAAAGCCAGCAATTTTGGGTGAGGGGAAGCCGATTAAATCGAACCCAGTGCGTGACTGGTACTTTATTTTATCGACACTGTAAGGATGAAAGGTAAAGTTAACCTCGGCGGGATTTGAACTCCGATCATAAAGGGCCGTAACTCTATGCTGTAAAGCATGGTGCCCAAAACTCTACCGAATCTGCCAACCCACCACTCTTATATAAATAATTATATCCTCCGCTCTTATATATATTTATGTCGAATAACAATAATATTCGATTTGTTTGCAAGCAAACAGCATCATGATGCTATGTTATATAATAATAATAATAATGGTTTCTACTTTTGGCACAAGGCCAGCAAATACCCAGTGGATTACTGGTACTTTATTTTATCGACCCCGTAAGGATGAAAGGCAAAGTTAACCTCAGCGGGATTTGAACTCAGAATGGCAAGGGCCGTAACTCTATGCGTCAAAGCATGGCGTCCGACCCTCTACCGATACTGCCAATCCACCGCCCTGTATAATAATAATTGTTTCTACTTTAGGCACAAGGCCAGCCATTAACCAGTACATTACTGGTACTTTATTTTATCGACCCCGTAGGGATGAAAGGCAAAGTTAACCTCGGCGGGATTTGAACTCAGACTGTAAAGGGACGTAACTATGCTAGCAAGCATGGCGTCCAACCCTCTACCGATACTGCCAATACACAATGGTTTCTGATTTAGGCAAAGGCCAGCAAAAAATAGTAATGGATGAGGTGTCAAATTTCATTAAATTTATTCAGGTGTAACACGCGTTTCGTGATTGATCAGCTCAAGGTTCGAACTCTATCTGGGCCGACTTTAGAACCAAAGAGTTCATCAGAATTAAACTGTATATATATATAGTAATAATAATAAATTTGAAGACTAAAATCCAAAGAGGGCTCGATAAGGATAAATATATATCAAATATATAAGAACCGTAGATCAAATATATTGTATATCATTGTATATATATATATATATATATATATATATATATACAATGATATTAAATAAATGGAAACTATATTTATAAAACCATATTTATTCTATTATATATATTTCAAGGGTACCAAAATTTTGGTACGTTATCATCAGATAAGATACGAAGTGTGTTTTATAAATTTTGACATAACCAATATATATATGACATGAATTTGCTTGACTGACTTAAGCTTTATAAAAGCACGGTATTTCCATATTCATATCAAATGATTTTCTTAGAATGAATATCCTTGATCAACTTTCGAAAATGTCTGGTGAGTTATCTTGCTCATTTTAAATTTCACTCAGAGTAAAATCATATCGGGATCAAATGGTTGAGGCAAGATTTAATAGTTGACATACAGGAGGTTGTTTTTTTTTTAGTTGTTTTTTTTTTAATGATAATTTAAATGCGTATCTTCATTTTCATTTCCGTGAAATGGATATCGGCTAAGAAAACCCAGTTCATTTTTTTATTTTGTTTTTACTTCAAGCTACGTTTTAATTTCACAGTAGGACTAAAAACGTCTTTTATTGATTTACAAGTTAATTGCTTCATTTCAGGTGATGTGTGTATGTATATATATATATATAGTGTGTAAATTAACTTTCAAAATTTGATTCAGTAGAATGATACGTAATGGGGCCCCCCACAGCCCCGGCGGAGAAGGCGTTTCCCTGGAGGATGGCAAGGGAGACGCGCTGGAAAAGCCACTCCAACTCGCGGGGCTCACACCTAGGGAGGTAGCCCTAGGGCCGAGGACACCAAAAGTCTCCACTGCCAGGGGTACAACTGTAAACCTGTCGGAGAGCGACCGGTATTTGAGGAGTTTGACCCCCTCAGCTCGACGTGCAGCAGAACATAGGTTAGTCGCAGACTGCACCAGGTTGCGGCTGCAGAAATGTCGGTGCAAGTGGCATCCCAGACTAGAAGTTTGCCACCGCGGAACGGGAAGATGGTCATGCCATCTGTCCTTTTGCCGTCCACTCGGTCCAGCCCCACCGGCTCGAGCAGGGAAGGGAACCCTGCAACGTCCAAGCCATGCTTTATGACCTCGTTGAGGGCAGCATGCCGTGGAAGACGACCGGCACTGTGGCGACAGGAAAGCCGGTGGATCCGCAGCAACATTGGTGTGGCTCGCAGATCCAGAGGCCGAGCCTCAAGGAAACGCCGATGCGCAGGCTATTGTTGTTTAGCTGCGTGCCAGTGGAGAAGGAGGGCAGGACATGGAGCCAGACAGCACTGTGGGGTTTGGAAGCAGCACGAAAACAGGCAAGGCGGTGCTGATCGAGCTGGTGCGTGAGCCTGTCTGAGAGGTGATTAGGGACGTTAGTTAGGGATTCCTTTAATATATCGTGTACACTCCTCAGAATGCTTTGAAAATATATCTTTAATACAATAAAAATGAGAAACCTCATCGCCAGAACAATCGTCAAAATAGCTAAATGGTGTCAAAGACAGCGATGGACAAAAATGCCCCAGAGACCAGCCTCTTTGGTATTAGGGCGTCTGTGAAGGCCATGGGCATTGCTTTTCCTCCAGACCTGTCAAGTCAAAAGCATCTACAGGTAAAACGATTAGATGTGCGAAATTTTTATATGTTGTCTAATACCTAAATCTGCCAGTCACTTCAAAGAATAAAATCATCATCGCCGTTTAACGACTATTTTCTATATCGCAAGGGTTAGTCGGATTGTTACGTTATGAGGCGAAACAGATTAATGGACCACGTCTTGATCATACAATCCAATTCCGGCTTGGTTTTCTAAGGCTAGACTGGATGCTCTTCCTAGCGCCAACCACTTTACAGCGTGTACTGGGAGAATTTTTCGTGGCACTAGCACGACCACCTTACAGGGTGGAATGCGCGTTTTCTTTTTCGTGACACAAGCACGAGTACTTTACAAGATGAAGAAAAGGAATAGTGTATCAAATGAAAATAAAATGCGTAAGTAAATGGTATGGTGTGGTATGGTTCCGTAACTCCTGGGGAAGTCGTACGTAGGGACGCCGTAGTGATATACGGCGTTTCTTTGGCATTTAAAGTCTGGCGGAGCTCATCCCTCTCTAGGCCTGTGTACAGCCGATTTCTCCCAGAGAAAGATTGAGGGAGGGGAGAAAGAGATATAGAGGAAGAATCGGCTCCAGTACTAGACTGGTACTTTTTTTTAGAAATATACAAAATATTTTATTAAATAAGTAGCAGGAAACTGGTTAAATTTTCCTTCTTTCACGCTGACAGTGGAATCAATATATTAACACTCTATAGAGTTGGGTGTAAATGCAGGAAGAATTAGGTGTGCTGTATGAATGACAACACTTGCTGAAAGTCTATTTCGAGGTGGTGATTATAGTCAAGAACTTGTCAGATATTAATAGTGTGTAAAACAAAAGTGACACTTCAGCTGTCTGGAAAGAAAAGTGGATATCAAAGACGCTAGACATTGTTTATGAAATGAAAATATCTTGACGATTCACTAGATTCATTTCGTGTGCTCAAAAGCCGACGGTGGAATTCCAAGCCTAAAATATCTTAATCCTAATGTAAGGATGGGGGGGGGGGGACTGCCTAGCCCCCACCCCAATAATTATACTTTTCTCCCGAAACTACCAAAAAGACACATCTATTTGTATATGCATTACAATTTATATACATGTTATGTTTATCATATATGGAAGTTTTCAACAAAATTGACTAAATTCCACACGCCTTCAATTCAGAAATGATTCCACCGCTCCTGTAATATACCGTATTTCCCGGCGCCGAAGACGCTTCGTCCTCGAGGACGCACCCTAATTTCGACAACCAAAAATTAAAAAAAAAAAAAAAAAATATATATATATATATATATATATTAACAACCTTCGGCCTCCAGGACGCATGGTAGCTTTTTGAAACTTATTTTATGAAAAAATATATATACATACGCAACCAGCCCAGTCTATTGCCGCATAACATATTTATATTTTCTTCGAAACAGATCTATTGTATATATATATATATA
>OZ024746.1:97855345-97860345 GCA_964016885.1 Eledone cirrhosa | reverse complement strand
TCTATCTTTCCATCTCTCTATTTTGTTCCATGCATTTCTTCTTTTTCTTCTTTTTCTTCCTTTTCTTCGTTTTCTGTCTTTCTTTCTTTTTTCTCTCTTTCTTTCTCTCTGTGTAAAATTTTTTCACTGCCAGCTTAAACCTCTTCAAATGAAGTCGGTGTTGTAACGGTATGTCGAATCTATTTATCTATAAAACTGTTTATATTGTATTTTGTCTGATGAAGGCATAGCATATTGTTAATATGATATCCCCGAAATATATATAATGAAATAAATATGGTTTTATAAATATAGTTTTCCATTTATTTAATATTGTATATTTATATATATATATTTATTTATATATATATATTTATTTATATATATATATTTATTTATATATATATTTATTTATATATATATTTATTTATATATATATTTATTTATATATATATTTATTTTTATATATATTTATTTATATATATATTTATTTATTTATATATATATTTATATATATATACACACACGCTCTTTTCAGCGTTGTTTTTAATCTTCAACCTGCCAATTAGTTTTCGTTGATGTCTTGTATTTCTTTTGCATATTCATTCAATGTAGTTGATATTCCATATCTTGATTCTTTAATGATACGCTTCCATATTTATTTGACGAAAAAAAAAGTATAATCTTGTTACAATTAGCCATTTATGTTGACTTAGTTGGTGTTTCTATACTTTTTATAGTAAATATGATATAGTAAATTTGGTAATTACAAAAATAATGCGTCTTTTTTTTTCTTTTTGTATTTTCAAATCCTAGCATGATAGCCAGTAAATTATAGGTTTGGGTGTCTTTTTCTTTTATTATTCCATTTTTCTTTTTCTTTTAAGATTTACAACGAAAATTAATGAAGTATTCAGGTATACAACTTCGATAAGAAGTATGAAGATAATGATATAAAAAATAGCTCAAATGTTTAGTAACCTAGTCAACGATTGATACAATTACGTTGGAATGTTCTCTTTAGACATACTTTGACATCCCAAACCTTCTTTTTTCTTTCAAATTAATATAAAACTGATACTAATTACCATAGTGCTTTTTTTTTCTTTTTAGAAATACAGTACATGCTTGATATTTTTTAACTGTATTATCAAACATTATCTTTCTGAGTATCTATCTTATGTATATATGAAAGTTGTTTTGTTTGTTGGTTGTGTGTACGTGCGCATCTACATATACACTGAAACAAGAAATTCTTGTCAAGGGCGGAACACAAAAGAAGCAAATTCCTATTGTCACTGCCTCCATCTCTACCACTCTCCCCATCTCTCACTATTATAAGCAAACGGGGGCCCATGTGCTGGCCGCCTCACGGCCCCGGTGGACAGAACAGAGAAGGTGTTTACCCGAAGGATGGTGAGGGAGTTGCGTTGGAAGAGCCATTCCAGCTCGCGAGGCTCAGACCTGTTGTTTCTGTGGTGTAAAAAAATCTGCCAGACTGGAAAGTGGGTGGTAAGGTGTGTGTGTGTGTGTGTGTGTGTGTGTGTGTGTGTGTGTGTGTGTGTGTGTGTGTGTGTGTGTGTGAAAGAGTGGTCGAAGTAGTAGTGCTTGCATGCATGGTCCAGTGACTTCCGAGGGAGCTGTAGGGTATCGTTATTAGGACGTTTTTTTAACCTGGCTGAGCCCATCACTCCCAGGTTTGAAAACAGCAGATTTCTTCCAGAGAAGGATAGAGAGTCATTATATACATACATATATATATATATATATATATATATATATATATATATATATTAATAAGAGGAATTCCAACTTTGTCTGATTTACTCGTTTTATTTACAATCCTTTAAAATATATATAATGGTATTATAATGAAATAGTATGATAGAATATTAAATTCTAAGTGTTAATTGAACAAGTACTTTCATGCTTTCGCAATCTTCAGGTTCATGATTTCGCAATCTTCAGGTTCATGATATGTGGTGACAGTCGAGTTTGCAATTTTCAACTGTAATGAGATGGGTAAATTTCCTACCTTTTATACATTTTATACAGAGAAAAGTGGCTCCAGAATGCAAAGCCCTGTAAACTGTATTTCGACCAATCAGTGTGTAGTTTCACTGAATTACTACAGCTGATTGGTTTAAGCGTCACGGCTGGTTGAACATGCTAACGACCAATAGTCATATCCAACGTATCAATTGTTTTGCTTTTTTGAAATGATGAAAATAGCATTTTCTATTAATCATCACCATCAACATCACTTTTATTATTATTATTATTGTTGTTGTTGTTGTTGTTAGTGGTCGTGGTCATAGTGGTAGTAGAAGTAATACCCCTAGGCGTTATTATTGTTCATTTAGCTTGGGTTTGAATTTATCAATAAAATTCTTTTCTTTGATTTTTCTCTTGATTTCATTTGGGCTGTGTAATTTGTAGAATGGGAATATTATAAATATTCCCTGACCACATGTTGCCAGGTGGCCGCTTAGGGGTATCTGACGGACATTTGGGTCTCTGATTTGTTGACGGTGTACCCGTGCACGTTCCGATAGTGCATTTCCAGTTTGACCGACATATAGTTCTTCACAATTCGGGCATTTAATGCAGTAAATTAGATTTCTGCTTTTGCAGTTCATATTTGCATTTGTGAATATTTTTCCAGTTTTTGTTTTCATATATTGACCGGCGTGTATGGATTGACATGTGCCGCATCGATTATCATTGCATTTAGATACAGTGAATGATTGGTCTTTGTTGTTAAGGTCAAACTTTGCTTTTGTTAGCAATTGCTTCAAATTTTTTGGCTGTCTTTTACTAAGAGTCAAAGATCGATCTGTGATTAAGCCTTTTAATTCATTACTTTGAGCAATGATCGGTAGGTTTGCTTTGGCAGTGTTGAAGATATTCTGGTGACATGGGTTGTGTGTCATTATAAATGGTATGACCAGTTCTTGGTTTCTTCTTCTTTGGGTTGTTCTAAGTTGTTGTATAGGTATTTTTATAGCCCGCTGTATGCCATTTTCTATAAGTAGAGATGGGTATTTTTGTTTGAGCAAAAATTCTCTTAGTTCTGTTAGGCGTTTGTACCTGGTATTCGTATCTTCTACAATGGTACAAATTCTTCTGGCTAGGCAGTATGGGATGTTGCGTTTTGTATGAGGTGGATGGCACGACTTAAAATTCAGATATTGATGGGTGTCTGTGTGTTTATAATATATATCCGTGGTAATGGTGGTGTCGTTTTTGATTATCATTATATCTAGGAATGGTAATTTGGTCCTACTCATCTCTTTTGTGAATTGGAGAGATGGGTGTAGGTTATTCAGGAGGATATTGAACTCATCCAGAGTATCTAGAGATTCTGTCCAGATGATGAAACAGTCGTCAAGGTATCTCTTCCAAGATTTTTCAATGTACTTTCTAAAGTCAGTACTATATTTTTCCTCTATTTCTTGGTAGAGTTGTTCTAAGTATCCCATTACAGAGTTCGCGTAAACGGGAGCAAACTTCGTTCCCATCGCTGTGCCTCTAATTTGGATGTAATTCTTTCCATTGAAGAAGAAAGTGTTGTTTTCCAGAATAAGTTTAACTGCGTCTAATATAAATGGCGCTGTGAATCTAATGGGAATCACTTCTCTATGTTTTTCCACCCAGTATTTAACCGCCTTTATTCCTAAATCATGTGTAATGTTGGTGTAAAGGCTTACCACATCAAAACTGAGTAGAAGTGAATTCGTTTCCGTGGTTTTGGGAAGATGGGACAGGAAGTCGATATCATCCCGGATGAAACTGGGTATGTGAATACATAGTGGTTTCAAAATAATGTCAACAAAATTGCTTAGACGGTGAGTGGGGCATGTTGGACCAGCGATATATATTATAAACACACAGACACCCATCAATATCTGAATTTTAAGTCGTGCCATCCACCTCATACAAAACGCAACATCCCATACTGCCTAGCCAGAAGAATTTGTACCATTGTAGAAGATACGAATACCAGGTACAAACGCCTAACAGAACTAAGAGAATTTTTGCTCAAACAAAAATACCCATCTCTACTTATAGAAAATGGCATACAGCGGGCTATAAAAATACCTATACAACAACTTAGAACAACCCAAAGAAGAAGAAACCAAGAACTGGTCATACCATTTATAATGACACACAACCCATGTCACCAGAATAACTTCAACACTGCCAAAGCAAACCTACCGATCATTGCTCAAAGTAATGAATTAAAAGGCTTAATCACAGATCGATCTTTGACTCTTAGTAAAAGACAGCCAAAAAATTTGAAGCAATTGCTAACAAAAGCAAAGTTTGACCTTAACAACAAAGACCAATCATTCACTGTATCTAAATGCAATGATAATCGATGCGGCACATGTCAATCCATACACGCCGGTCAATATATGAAAACAAAAACTGGAAAAATATTCACAAATGCAAATATGAACTGCAAAAGCAGAAATCTAATTTACTGCATTAAATGCCCGAATTGTGAAGAACTATATGTCGGTCAAACTGGAAATGCACTATCGGAACGTGCACGGGTACACCGTCAACAAATCAGAGACCCAAATGTCCGTCAGATACCCCTAAGCGGCCACCTGGCAACATGTGGTCAGGGAATATTTATAATATTCCCATTCTACAAATTACACAGCCCAAATGAAATCAAGAGAAAAATCAAAGAAAAGAATTTTATTGATAAATTCAAACCCAAGCTAAATGAACAATAATAACGCCTAGGGGTATTACTTCTACTACCACTATGACCACGACCACTAACAACAACAACAACAACAATAATAATAATAATAAAAGTGATGTTGATGGTGATGATTAATAGAAAATGCTATTTTCATCATTTCAAAAAAGCAAAACAATTGATACGTTGGATATGACTATTGGTCGTTAGCATGTTCAACCAGCCGTGACGCTTAAACCAATCAGCTGTAGTAATTCAGTGAAACTACACACTGATTGGTCGAAATACAGTTTACAGGGCTTTG
>OZ024746.1:97815345-97842845 GCA_964016885.1 Eledone cirrhosa | reverse complement strand
ATATATATATATATATATATATATATACATATATATATATATATATATATATATATATATATTATACATATATATATATATATATATATATATTATACATATATATATATATATATATATATATATATATTATACATATATATATATATATATATTATACATATATATATATTATACATATATATATATATATATATATATATATATTATACATATATATATATATATATATTATACATATATATATATATATATATATATATTATACATATATATATATATATATATATATATTATACATATATATATATATATATATATATATATATATATATATATATATATATATATATATATTATACAAGGGTGGTAATCCCGATATATATATGAGAGAGAGAGGAAGAATCCACCCCAATATTAGACTGTTATTTTTTTCATCGACCTTAAATGAATGAAAGGCAAATTTGACCTCAGCGGGATTTGAACTTATAAAGCAGAACCGAAACGAATACTGCAAAGCATTCTATCCTACGTTCTAAAGACACTGGCAATTCACCGCCTAAGTAGTTATCGTAACAACGCCAAAATCTCACGCTATAACAAGTGTGTATGAGAACGAGAAATAGGGAGGAATTACTATTACGAAAAATAATTGTTAACCCACAAATTATAAATAAGGGAAATATTCCATTTTGGTAATTTCAGTGTTTTATTAAATTTAGTCCGCTATTTTGCTCTCTCTCTTTCTCTCTCTCTCTCTCTTATAATAATGGTTTCTTATATATAGACACAAGGCCACTTTTGGGAGAGGGGAAAGTCGATTAAATCAACCCCAGTGCATGACTGGTAATTTATTTTATCGAACTCGTAAGGATGAAAGGCAAACTTAACCTCGGCCGGATTTGAACTCGGATCATAAAGGGCCATAACTCTATGCTGCAAAGCATGGCGTCCGACCCTTTATTGATACTGCCAAGCCATCACCCTTCTCTCTCTCGTAATAATAATAATACAAAGGACGAGATGTTAGATCTTCATACTGTGAGCAAAGAAAATCCAACTTTTTTATGGCCTAGGATCCGCATTAGGTGAAAAACTGCGTTTTTTCAGCTTTTTAGGTTTTTTCTTAGGCGTTACATCAGACCGATTTCCTTGAAATTCTAACTATATATTAGTCAGTCTCTTCTTCATACAGTGAACACAGAAAATCCAACTTTTTTATGGCCCAGGGCCCGCATTATTTGAAAAACTTCATTTTTTAAGCCTTTTAGGGCTTTTTTGAGGCGTTACATCTAGCCGATTTTCCCGAAATTTCAAGGCAAAATTCATTTTCTTGATCCCTAGGGCCCGCATTAGGTGAAAACCTGCATTTTTCCTGCTTCATCGAGGAAAATCTTAAAGATTATTCGGTTTATTTTCTTTACATATTGTCCAGGCATGCAGTTTTTCCACGATTAGGTCTGTTGGCGGCCCGCGTTCCAAAATACCTTATCCCGTGCAACGCCGGGTACCACTGATAGTGAACTATATTTTAAATCCGCTTTTATGTTGCTTGATGTCAGAAAAAAAATCAAGACGTTTCTACTCAATTAATCAACGATTTTTGCATGTCTCCCCGGAAAAAAACAAAATATTTTCGTTTTTAAAGATCTCTTCGAAAAACCTCTTCATTTTTTGTTGGTGAAAAAAAAAAAATATCAGGTTTATATAGCAAAATTAAGTACTTTTTTTGCGTTCCCTGAGATAAAATAACTTTCTCTTTATTTCTTTAAAATATCTTAAAACAAAAAACAAACCCTCTTCAATTTCTTTACTGCATTGTCTCTGATTCTTGTATTTCTTTGGAAATCTCATCATCCAAATCCTGAATTAATAGTCTAACGATGCTTAACACGCACGCACACACACACACACACACACACACACACACACACACACACACACACACACACACACACACACACACACACACATACATACATACATACATACATACATACATACATACATATGAAGTTAATTTAATAGTTTCTATTGTCATGATGCAGCTGATTTAGCTTCAACACACGTTCTCAGATTATGTCATTTGGAACTTCAATTTTTAAATCTGCAAATTGATTAGGGTTCGAAGATTTATAGTTATCTAGATACTGGTGTTTAGGAAACAAGCAAGCGCCCATTCTAGCCAACGGTATTTAGGAAGTTATACAATCATCCATTCTAGACAATGGAGTTTAGGAAACTAGGCAAAGATCCATTCTGTATAATAGCGCTTAGGATGTTAGTCTTTCTTGGCTCCGAATTAGGCTTCGATTTGGCTGTCGTGATAAACGCGACTTACTAAATTAGGGGGATTTACAGTCGCTAAACAGAAAATGGCGTTCAGGGAACTAGGTAAATACCAATTCTATAAGCTGTCTTATGGAAACTGTTAACGGAAAGCCGGTACAATGTAAATTAGGAATGAAGAGATTAACATAGTAGTAAAGTAAGATAAAATAACAGTTTACACTTACGTTTTACTTCATTATCGGAGTTAAGGCCCTTTTTGGGAAAAAAACAAATGGCGTGTAGTGGTGAACTGAACTCCTGTCTGGAGATTTCGTATGCCATACACAGACTGGTATTGTCGCAATAGCTATTCAACTTCCGGCAACTCCTGTTTCAACATGTTTCATAATACTTCACTTAAACTAAACAACTTAGTCTTTTTTTTATATTTTGAGCATCTCCAAATAACACCAAGATACTTTCGAGATTGTTAAAAAAACGTTTTTATGACCATACACATCTCGTCGATGGCAACAAGCTTGTAAAATTTGCACAATCGCCTTATTTGCTCAATTTTTCGATATTTCTATTCGTGCAATCGCTATTTTGAATCCTCACAAAATAACTGACAGTAAAACGGCAGATCCGAGGTTTTAATAGAATCTTTTATGGGGTAAGTATAACTATGAAAATATTTTGTCGAAATATTTTATTTGCTATTTCGAAATCTCTGATCTTCAAACCATAAAAACCTGAACTCTTTCATTTCATATTTTTTTTAATTTAAAAAAAGACACACAAAAAGGTTTAGAGAACGGGTGCATAATCCAAACACCGCCATTTTCTTTTGTTCGTATCACCATGAACCCTAAAATATTTTATGGAAAGAGAAATAAATAATTTCGTGATTTCGTTTGAAGCTATTTTTTATAACATTTACGGTGAATTGACATAGCTATCAGCTTGTTCAACAGACCATGTCTGATAGCAAGCTCTACATCTAAATAACAGTATTCAACCTCATTCTTTAAAAAAATGCATAACATATGAATAACGATTTACAAAGTGAGCTCGATAACAAGAAAAGCTCCTCCATTTTGCCCTATCGTCTACATTAGAGATGCTCAAAGTTTTGGGGCCACCGACCTCCTCACGGCCACGTAATACCCTCAGCGCCTCCACCCCTATTTCCAGAGAGACCTACGTACGCGCAAATTGTAAATAATATATAAATAAAATCGTTAATTTATATAATAAAATATGAATGTATATATAATGTATTTTGCAATATACTGTATGCTTAATTAAAAACATTTTGAAGACCATACGCTATTGTTTTAAAGTAGCGACAATGTCGCTTACTTAAATTTTCAGCAAACAAGGGAAGATAAGCTGACAGAGCTCTGTTTCGTACTTTTTGGTACTTATTAAAGCTCACTACTCTCCCCGTTTGCTGAAAATTATGTATGTTGGATTCTTATAGAATTCCAGTAACAATCAGGAACTGATTATACAGAGCGGTCACCGAGTTCCTGATTATTACTGGAGTTCTATAAGAATCCAACACACATAATTTTCAGCAAACAAGGAGAGTAGTGAGCTTTGATAAGTACCAAAAAGTACGAAACAGAGCTCTGTCAGCTTATCTCCCCTTGTTTGCTGAACATTTAAGTAAGCGACATTGTCGCTACTTTAAAACAATAGCGTATGGTCTTCAAAATGCTTTTAATTAAGCATACAGTGTATTGCAAAATACACTGTATATATTTCAGAGCACCAATTCTAATTTTATAATAAAATATATAATATATACTATGTCTAAATAAGTATTATGTATGTATTTTTTTTTATTTTACTACATTTATATATAATATATATAATTTGATATTTAATATACTATTATATCATCTCTACCACCCCACCGCCCCCTTAGGCCGCACCGCCCCCTGGACCTTCTCAACGCCCCTCAGAGGTCGGTAACGCCCTCTTTGAGAAGCTCTGGTCTACACTCTCACCAATTTCTTGATATTTATTTCCTCCATGATATTTAGCCATGGGGAGATAATTATGTTTCTCTCTTGTTCATTCTGAAAACATCATTACAACAAAGACGGTGAAATGGCCGAGTTGTTAGTGTCAGATTAAATAGCTTGCAGAAATCGTCCGGCTCTTTGCACTCTGATTTCAAATTTTGCCTGGTCAAATTTGTCTTTCATTCTTTAAGGGTCGATAAATAAAGTTCCATACCAATGACAAATGATGGAGTGGTGGAACTGTTAAAACGTCAGATGAGATGCTTAGCGATATCTGTTCTGAATTCAAATTCCGCACCGTGTTCAACCAGCATTAGGCCAGCGAAACAGGGAGGCCTAAAGCCACCAGGATTAACGCAAAAATCCAGCCTACTCTTTCGATGAAATGCACCTCCATGTATCATAAGGGCCTATTCATCTATGCTGACCATGAACCAAAGGAGTGGCGTACAATTGGTACATTGTACCCTGGACATGGGAATTTCCTCGGATTTCAGATGATGTTTGTGTACAAACAGGCACAGAAGTTCAGGAGGTCTGAGAAAGAAACTTTGTGGTTCCTTATAAAATTCCTCTCAGAATCCCGCTGTTCAGTTAAACTTCAACAATCACTAATAATATGAGTAAGTCCTGAGACAAATCGAATTATCACAAATTATCATCGCAATTGAATTTGTCTCTAACGATTCTTTTTACCCGTCATTTGATCTGAATTACATAGTGTAATTAAGTATCTTTTATTTTTATTATTTTTTTATTTTTTATTTTTTGATAATGCTTAGAAAACAAAAATCCAAACCAAAATAACATATACAAAGAAAAGGAAAAAAGAAAGAGAAATAAACATAAGCAGGTATTATACACAACTAGGACCACATACAACACACAAGCAGGTTATACACACATCTAGGACCACATACAACACAATCAGGTAACACACACATCTAGGACCACATACAACAAAAGGCAGGCGAAAGGAGTGGACAAACGAACCGCAAAAGATAACAATATCGCGAGGAGCATTGGGAAACCTCTCTAATAATTTTTGAGGCAAGCCAACACACTCGCAGCATTACCTCGGGTGATGGCGAGGCTGATTCGCTGGAACAACCAAGCGCCCTCACGAGCATCACCAGTTACCTCGGGTGATGGCGAGACTGATGCGCTTGAACAACCAATCACCAATTACCTGTGTTAGGCGAGCCGCCAGTGAAGATAAAAACTTCGCAGTCAGTAGCCCGACTCCCTCAACGTCTCGAACCTTTAAATCAGTAGATTTACTGGTGCTATGATATTTCTCTTCTTTGTTGTTATTACAGCTGACACCTGTATAGGTTTATTCAGTTTCATAGAAGGTTTCTTTTGTGTTTAGAGAATTTCGTGTCACTGCTGAGATAACTTAATGTAATATAATTGTTTATACTTTTGGCACAAGGCCAGCTATTACCCGAGTGTATTACTGGTACTTTATTTTATCGACCCCGTAAGGATGAAAGGCAAAGTTAACTTCGGCGTTACTTTTGGGAATACTATGCTGAGGTTTTACAAAACAAGAATAGACATAAAAGAAAAACTGTGGGTTTCTAGAAAACAAATCTGAAATGTTTGATTTGAAAAGTATAACAGTTTTTTTTTAACGTAATTTTAACTATTAAACAGCAGCAAACAGACAGTCAGTAGGTAGTCGTATAAAATGCCACAAGCTATTTGTTTCAGCTCTCTCTTCTCGTCTCCCTCTCTGTCTATAAAACCTCGCCAAGGTAAGCTTTGCATTTCACCTTGTTAGGTTCGGTAAAGAACCAGTTCAGTTTTGGGGTCGATTCTTCTGTCAAGATAGTTGAAGGTACTGAATTGCCGGTTTTATGTCCTTTATTATTTGCACACACACACACACACGTATGTATTTCTCTCTTTACTGTGTTACAAAGCAGGTATCAAACGGCACGTTGAAGGCCGCATGTGGCCCTTTACAAGCACACCTGTGACCCGCACACAGGTTTTTACAGCGCGAGCGTAATATTAATTTAAAAAAATTAGTTGTAATGTGCGGAATTAGTTGTCATGTGTGGCCCTCAGACAACACATATGTGACCCAGGTGGCCCTCTGGGGACCCACAGTTTCACACGCCTGTTATAAAGAGCTCGGAATTTCTTCCTTGAACTTATTCGATTATAAGGGAATATTGTGAGTTTTTAACTCGACATTTAATTTGATATATTTTCGTTTCTTTGTGTCTTTACTAGACGTTTTTTCTGTTTCTACATTGTGATCCTGTCTCTATTTTGTACACCTGAAGAAGGGCTTAAGCCCGACACGTCGAATTTTCTTTCCTCTTTCCAATATAAAGCGTGCAACTAAGACTTTTTGTGCCCCTGTTTGTTGTTTTGTTTCTCCTTGAACTATATGTATATATCTATTCCATCCCGCCCATCCCCTCAATCTATTTTATTTCTCATTCTTTCTTCTGATGAAGGACTAGCGTCCGAAACGTTAAGACTCTCTTCCTGCTATATCAAGCGTTAACCTAATATATACCTTCCATATACTGTACCGATTGTGTTGTTACTTCTGTTTACCTTTTACATATATATATATATACTGTTTGTTTATAATTAATATGCATTGTAGTGTGACCTTTACAAAATATTCTCTTAAGTTTCAAGTTTACTACATTCTTCTTAAGTGTTGTTTACAAAAACCTATATTTCTTGAAAGTATTAATGTCATCTCCAAACTTCTCACGGATTATTTAAGCTTTGGTTTATCTTTGTCGACAGATAGATTTCTTTATTTGCCACAAGGGCGCACAATAAAGGGGACAATACAAAGACATGCCGGGGATTTTACATACAGTCGTGTAAAAAATATAAAACAAACAATTATAACAATCGAAATCCCCAATAGGGGGGAAGCGTCACAAATGGGTTGTTTAATACCCCGTCGATAGAACAACCCTCAACTTCAGGAGCGTGTTGTGCAAGTGCTCCTTTCTTCCTTTTGTTCTCTTCTTAGCTACATATACAGCTAGATAAGGCAGTGACTTTATAAAGGAACTTTTAGAAAATGACCAACTAAAGTTTATCATTACGAGACGGCGATGAATTTATTTTGCAAGGTTTTTGATATGAAATCGTATGTTGAAATAAATATTGTTATATTTGGAGAGGGTCATGTTGTTATAATATTGCCAGAAATATATAATAAAACACACTCACTGTTTGGCTTGCGTTGGTTTTTGCTTCAGTATATTTTATATTTCTTTAATTAATTCAGCTAAAAACATAATAACGTCACTGATGATGTCACAGGTGTGTGACGAAATAACTCTATGAAACTATATTGATATCTATATTTTTAATTTTTGGTCAATCAATGATAAACATTGATTGCCAGCTGAATTAATTATAGAAATATAAAATATACTGAAGCGAAAACCAACCCAAACAGTGAGTGTTTTTACTATATATTTCTGGCAATATTATAACAATATGACCCTCCCCAAATATAACAACAGTTTGTCATTGTATATTTTACAAAGTTAATTAGGAAACGATAAAGATAGCTTTGATGGTGGACCTTGAAAACAGTTACTTTTATCTCCACCATAACTGTAAGGATTTGATTACCTTCCAAGAGTTGCAATTAATTTAGAATGGGCCAAGATTGTTGTGTGTGTGAGTGTGTGTGTGTGGGCCAAGATTGTTGTATGAGTGTGTGTGTGGGCCAGGATTGTTGTGTGAGTGTGCGTGTGTGGCCTGTATGTGGCCTGTATGTGGCTTGTGAGTGTGGCCTGTGTGAGTGTGTGTGGCCTGTATGTGGCGTGTGTATGTGAGTGTGGCTTGTGTGTGTGGCCTGTTTGTGTGTATGTGTGTGGCCAGTGTGAGTGTATGTGTGTAAATGTATGTATGTAAATGTATGTATATGTATGTATATGTCTGTGTGTCCTGTGTCTGTGTGTTGCTCTATTCCTTATTTACATAAACTCTTCACACCTCTTAGTTTGTCACCTCTCTCTCTCTCTCTCTCTCTACTCTCTTTCTCTCTCTGCTCTCTCTCCCCTCTCTCTCTCTGCTCTCTCTCCCCTCTCTCTCTCTCGTTTTCTCTCTCTCCCCTCTCTCTCTCGCTTTCTCTCTCTCCCCTCTCTCTCTCTCGCTTTCTCTCTCTTCTCTCTCTCTCGCTTTCTCTCTCTTCTCTCTCTCTCGCTTTCTCTCTCTTCTCTCTCGCTCTTCTCTCTCTCTCTCTCTCTCTCTTCTCTCTCTCTCGCTTTCTCTCTTTTCTCTCTCTGCTATCTCTCTCTCTGCTATCTCTCTCTCTTCTATCTCTCTCTCTGCTCTCTCTCTCACTGCTCTTTCTCTCTCTCACTGCTCTTTCTCTCTCTCACTGCTCTTTCTCTCTTCTCTCTCTTCTCTCTCTGCTCTTTCTCTCTTCTCTCTCTGCTCTCTCTCTCACTGCTCTTTCTGCTCTCTCTGCTCTCTCTCTCACTGCTCTTTCTGCTCTCTCTGCTCTCTCTCTCACTGCTCTCTGCTCTCTCTCTGCTCTCTCTCTGCTCTCTCTCTGCTCTCTCTGCTCTCTCTGCTCTCTCTCTCTCTGCTCTCTCTCTCTGCTCTCTCTGCTCTCTCTCTCTCTGCTCTCTTTGCTCTCTCTGCTCTGTCTGCCCCTCTCTCTCTCAGAGCTTAGTAGTCAACATGATACCCTACTAAGATCGATATTGCCTGCAAACTCGCCAGTGTTTTGGAGTACCACTTCGACTCTCTCTCTCTCTCTCTCTCTCTCTCTCTCTCTCTCTACTCCTCATTCGCTGTATTCCATTGCAGTTCTCTGTACATAATATAAGCTATCCATAAACAAATGTATTCTTCACATACAACTAATTGCTCCATTTCTTTATCATCATTATCAGTAACAAGAAGAAAATAAATGACACGACCCTTTCCAGTGGAATTATTTATTTTGCAGAATTTTTTCTCTGAAATATTCGTTAAAAAATATATATATATCCAAGTGAAAAAAAATATATATATTTATTTATATATATATATATATATATATATATATATATATATATATATATATATATATATATATATATATATATATATATATATATACATATATACACACACACACAAGGCCAGCCTAATTTAATCAATCTTATGTCATTTGTTTTTAAAAAGATTGCTTCTATTGGGCTGAGGCCAAGAGTGAGTACGTGGACATTTTTATATATTATTTAAAATGTAACTTAGGTTGTAAAAAAAACCCCAGAAACTTTTCTTTCATAATGTAAATATGAATGAATGAATGAATGAATGAATGTCCATTTACAGCTGGGTTCTCGCGGCTAAGTTTTGTGTATACAAACAATACTCTCGGTGTAATTTTCACACACCCATTGGCTTTCTAGTCTCTCTCTCTCTCTCCATTTATATATATATAAATATATAGGAACATGTTAGACCCCGATGGCAGAGCTCAAGCCGTTTCGGCGGCTATTTCTGGACACGGAAACAGCCGTCGGGGTCTAACATTTTCCTATTACCCACTCTGCTACCCTAAGTATTGAGTACTCTGGTGCGTTATGGTCCATCTGGTTCCTTACCACACCTCCTTCGTTATATATATATATATATATATATATATATATATATATATATATATATATATATATATATATATATATATATATATATATATATATATATATATATATATATATATATATATATATATATATATATATATATATATATATATATATATATATGTGTGTGTGTGTGAGTAATATTGTAGAACAATAAAACTATGCATATATCAGATAAGTAGCACTCAACAATTGGTTGAACTGGAGTATATATATTAAAGAAGTATATATATATATATATAAAAGGATAACAAAATATCGTTATAGGTAATCCAGTTAGAGGTTATAATATATATATAATAATATATATATTATAACAACAGATTAAAGTTTAAGCAAAGAATCGCTGCTTTCACCCTACGGGTTTCGAGCCCTTCTTCAGATTTTAGTCTTCACATTTATTATTACTATAAATATAATATATACATATATATTTAATTGGAAATTAAATCCTTTTCCATTTATTTGAGGGTTCTAAACCCCAATATCAGGCTAAATTTTCTTTCGTAAAAAATACGGCGAAAGCTTCTATTTCTAATTTCAAACTCGCTCGCTGTTTCAAAACATATTACTTACTTGTCATATATATATATATATATATATATATATATATATATTTAGTGATTTTTAATGCGATGAAATACCAATGATGGTTGGAAAATCACTGACGAAGGACTATTTTTATCATATGTAATCCATGTGCAAACCACGCAGTATTCTTCTTTCTTCTCATGTTTATATATATATATATATATATATATATATATATATGGCTCTTCCGAAAAAGAATGGAATGGAATTATAGTTGAATAAGGTACTCAATATATTAATAGAGAAGATATATCTCAAATAGAAATAATTTCTACTGCTCCATTCGTTTGAAATCGCAGTGTGTTTAAAATACTCCCCCCCCCCCCCCCCCACCACCAAGGGCTACTGCAACGCATACTTAATTATTATTAATATTATAATACATAATTGAATAAAATGGGGTTATAACTGCTTGAGACTGGAAAAGGTGAAGAGAAATTGCCGAGAGAAGCAAAATATTCTCTTAAAATTCAATCTTACTACACTCTCCTTCAGCTTTATACACAAACACACACACACACACACATATACACATACATATACACACAGTTGCCCCACCCACGGTATTCGCGCGGGTCACGTTCCTAGTAAAACCGCGAATATTGTACATGGTCCATAAAAATGCCTATAAACGTCAAAATCAACGTAAAATACAGACCGGCAAATGCGGTATATTGCTATTGATAATTTAACGTTAAAAAGCGTGAAAAAATAAATGTTGTCACGAAAAAAGTTATGAAAAATCGCGGAAGATATTTACGATTCCGCGAATACGCGATGGTTTCCACGAACAATTATTAATTAGGTTCTAAGGAAAATTCCGTGAATAACCGGGAACGCAATTATAGGGGGTACACTGTATGTATATATTTGATTATATACTCACACACACTCGTCACTCACGCATACCTAGGGAAATATCGGTATACATATTCTTAAAACCTTTTCTTTGTTCTTGATGTCTGCTTAGGAAATGGAGATTTCTGGTGTCTTTGGCCCTAGAACCATTTCCCTACTCACCACCACCAGCACCCCGTAACAGTAGGGTCTTCTGGTGTCCTTGGCCCACCTCCCTACTCACCCCCATCAACACCCCATAGCAGTAGAGACTTTTGGTGTCCTTGGCCCTAGGACCACTTCCCTACTCACCACCATCAGCACCCCCGTAGCAGTGGAGACTTCTGGTGTCCTTGGCCCTAGGACCACCTCCCTACTCACCACCATCAGCACCCCGTAGCAGTGGAGACTTCTGGTGTCCTTGGCCCTAGGACCACCTCCCTACTCACCACCATCAGCACGGTGTTGGCTACCCGCAGGTGTGAGCCTCGTGAGTTGGAATGGCTCTCCCTCACCCTACTGAGGGTAAAAGCCTTCTCTGTTCTTCCTGCCGGGGGTATGATTGTTGCTCTGCACGTGGGCCCCCATTTCCTTACAATAGTGAGAGAAAGAGAGAGAACATTTAATACTAACTGGTTAATTCCATATATATTAATCAGGAATTTCATTTGCTACATACACAATGAACACTATTGAGTCTATACAGAAACAGACTCATTAACTGCTTAATGAACACAACCACAAAGATATGGTCCGAATGTGGAAGAGCCGAACTCCCACTGTCATCGCCTCCATCTCTCTCACCCTCCCCATCTCTCTGTATGGTGGGCAAATGGGGTCCCACGTGCTGGCCTCACCACAGCCCCGGCGGACAGAATGGAGAAGGCGTTTCCCCGAAGACTAAACTATCCCGGTAGATATATCTATACATAGAGTTGTATCTTCAATACAATCTCATTACATTCACCAAATGTATTTTATTTAGTTTAATAAGATATATTTTCCATTTGATTCGCTTCTTTTGGTGTGTATTATAAATAAAGTAAATATGTATTTATCAAATTACTTTAATCCAATTTGCCAGTTTTCTTTTCAAAACAAATGAAGTTAAGTGTGTGTGTGTCTATATGGGTATATATGTGTATATTATGTGCAAACTTGTTTGTGTGTTTGTTTGTGTGTATGCTTGATGCGAGTGTTTGTGAAAGGTTATGTATCTGTGAGTGCGTTAGTGTGTACATATGTTTGTATGAGTGTATGCTTGATGCGAGTGTTTCTGCGAGGTTATATATCTGTGAGTGCGTTAGTGTGTACATATGTTTGTATGAGTGTGTGTATGTTTGTGTGTGTGTGTAAATGATACTTATCCTTGGGTCAACACACGCTTCGTAGATGTTAATAAGAACACACCTGAAAAGAAAAACATAAATTAAACAGCATTTATAAGAAATCCTCAGAATTTTATATTTAATTATAGAGACACACACACACCCACGCACCGGCGCACGCGCATATATATATATATATATATATATATATATATATATATATATATATATATACAAATATACACACGCATTATATATATACATATATATATACATTATATATATAAACAGTGTAAATATTTATGATAAGTCCAAATAAATATTGATAAAGAAGATATTGTTATTGATTCTAAAGTGTCTATTTATTTTTTAACTTTCCTACGAAATAATTTCTTTATATTATAAAAACATTTCATTGGCTAAAGTAAAAGGTATGTGGCTTAGTGGTTAGGGTGGTCGGCTCACGAACAGACGCCCGTCAAGATAATGTATATTATAATAAGACCGTTGTCCGTCCGTCAAGATAATGTATATTATAATAAGACCGTTGTCCGTCCGTCAAGTTAATGTATATTATAATAAGACCGTTGTCCGTCCGTCAAGTTAATGTATATTATAATAAGACCGTTGTTCGTCCGTCAAGATAATGTATATTATAATAAGACCGTTTTCCGTCCGTCAAGTTAATGTATATTATAATAAGACCGTTGTTCGTCCGTCAAGTTAATGTATATTATAATAAGACCGTTGTCCATCCGTCAAGATAATGTATATTATAATAAGACCGTTGTCCATCCGTCAAGATAATGTATATTATAATAAGACCGTTGTCCGTCCGTCAAGATAATGTATATTATAATAAGACCGTTGTCCGTCCGTCAAGATAATGTATATTATAATAAGACCGTTGTCCGTCCGTCAAGATAATGTATATTATAATAAGACCGTTGTCCGTCCGTCAAGATAATGTATATTATAATAAGACCGTTGTCCGTCCGTCAAGATAATGTATATTATAATAAGACCGTTGTCCGTCCGTCAAGATAATGTATATTATAATAAGACCGTTGTCCGTCCGTCAAGATAATGTATATTATAATAAGACCGTTGTCCGTCCGTCAAGATAATGTATATTATAATAAGACCGTTGTCCGTCCGTCAAGATAATGTATATTATAATAAGACCGTTGTCCGTCCGTCAAGTTAATGTATATTATAATAAGACTGTTGTCCGTCCGTCAAGATAATGTATATTATAATAAGACCGTTGTCCGTCCGTCAAGTTAATGTATATTATAATAAGACTGTTGTCCGTCCGTCAAGATAATGTATATTATAATAAGACCGTTGTCCGTCCGTCAAGTTAATGTATATTATAATAAGACCGTTGTCCGTCCGTCAAGATAATGTATATTATAATAAGACCGTTGTCCGTCTGTCCGTCAAGATAATGTATATTATGGCGGTGGATTGGCAGTATCGGTAGAGGGTCGGACGCCATGCTTTCCAGTATAGTTACGTCCCTTTACGATCTGAGTTCAAATCCCGCCGACGTTGACTTTGCCTTTCATCCTTACGGGGTCGATAAAATAAAGTACCAGTAATACACTGGGTAATTTGCTGGCCTTGTGCCTGGAGTAGAAACAATTATAATAAGACCGTTGTCCGTCCGTACTCCAAGATAATTTATATTATAGTAAGACCGTTAAGCTCGGCGGGATTTGAACTCAGACCACAAAGGGCCGTAACTCTGTGCTGCAAAGCCTAGTGTCCAACGCGATACTGCCAATCCACCGCCCTTAAGTAATATATAATGTTTCTTTATGAATAGTTTTTTTTCTATTTTACTTTAAAATCCTTAATAAGCTAAATAGAAGAAATAAGTATTATAAGATTTCTTCATAACTTTTACATCTATTTTAACTTTAATTAATATATAAGTGAATTAATTTTAATATAAATTAACTAATTAGGCTAGAACAAATACATCTTTTCCTTTGAACCAATTTATTAATCCCATATAATGATAACCTAGCTAGTTATAAATTAGCAAGGCCAATTGTTAAATATTATCAACTCGTGTGTCACTTCTCAACATTATATAAGTGCGGTTGATTGGCAGTATCGGTAGAGGGTTGGACACCATGTTAGAGTGGGGGATTGGCAGTATCGGTAGAGGGTTGGACACCATGTTAGAGTGGGGGATTGGCAGTATCGGTAGAGGGTTGGACACCATGTTAGGGTGGGGGATTGGCAGTATCGGTAGAGGGTTGGACACCATGTTAGGGTGGGGGATTGGCAGTATCGGTAGAGGGTTGGACACCATGTTAGGGTGGGGGATTGGCAGTATCGGTAGAGGGTTGGACACCATGTTAGGGTGGGGGATTGGCAGTATCGGTAGAGGGTTGGACACCATGTTAGGGTGGGGATTGGCAGTATCGGTAGAGGGTTGGACACCATGTTAGGGTGGGGGATTGGCAGTATCGGTAGAGGGTTGGACACCATGCTTTCTAGCATAGAGTTACGGCCTTGCCATCCTTACGGGGTCGATAAAGTACCAGTATGTACTGGGTAATTGCTGGCCTTGTGCCATATATATATATATATATAAGGAAAAAAGATAAAATTGATAATGCAACTGGAGTCTTTTTTTTTTTAAATATATATTTATTTGGTTCCTTTATCGGTTTCGCACAACATCTCTCTATTCAGCACAGTCCTTCGTTATCTCCTCCGTGTGCTTCAGCAATCTGAGGTCAACTATCACCACCTCTGCCCATTATTTTCCTGGTCTTCCTCTACTGGGATTTCTTGGCACTTCTTTACCCAGCGGTCGTCCTCCATGCGCATCACATGCCCATACCAACGCAGTCTTCTCTCCCGCACACGACAACTTATCTCTTTTATACACAGTTTCTCTCTCAACTTATCTATGCTTGTTCATGCACATTGACATTACACATCCAACAGAGCATGCTTACTTCATTTCTCAGTGTACAATATGGATATAAAAAAGGAAGAGTGTGATTGAAGGCAGATTAATAGCAAAGGTGCCCTTTACATATCACAGATGTAGGTGGACAATTCCTGGTAAGAGCCTTAGTGAAATAAACTCTTTTGAATCCCAGGAAGGTAACTTATTAGTACTCCTGCATCTTGAATAATTGTTTCTACTTTTGGCACAAGGCCAGCAATTACACCAGTGCATTACTGGTACTTTATTTTATCGATCTCGCAAGGATGAAAGGCAAAGTTAACCTAGGCAGGATTTGAACTCGGACCATAAAGGGACGTAACTCTATGCTGCAAAGCATGGCATCTGACCCTCTACCGATACTGCCAATAGTGGCCTCCTCCCAAAACTTATTAATTTCTCAGCTTTTTTCCAAACTCATTGCTCTTATACCACCCAACCTCGCTTATCAAAGTTTTTAAAAAGCATTATACATGACCAATAAATTACATTATTAGAAATCTCAGGTTATAATATATAGAGGATGTGTTGGGGTCTGAATATGTAAACTAAAAGACTAAATCTGGTTTTGAAAAAAATCAAAGATGACTACCGAGAAAACCTACCGTTTTGCCCACTCATCCCCACCCCATTATTTGAGACCCAAGAGTAGTTGATCATGTCTGTTATCTAGCTGACCTAATTAGCTATAGAATAGTAGCTTGATTAAGAATAGAATGGAACAAGTTTTGGGACTTTATTTGATGCCAACATGATAGGTGCAATGTTGCATATCAGTGAGATATTAGCAGTAAATGCAAAAGATATGTTGAAACAAGTATGCACCATTGGATTTATAATATTAACCCTTGAGTATTTCAACGAGCCATATCCGGCCAGAATTCTCTCACCTCTTTCTGTTCAAACCAGCTGTATCTGGCCACTCTTACTGATGTTAAGGTATTGTTCTTAAAATAAAAAACATCAAAATATCATAGATTCAATATTATGTGAGGCCTTTAACGCGAAAATATACCGTTTTTCCTAAAATAAGTCTAAAAAATCTACCATTGATCCTGGAGGCCGAAGGTTGTTTACGTCCCTTTACAGTCTGAGTTCCAATCCCGCCGAGGTTAACTTTGCCTTTCATCCTTACGGGGTCGATAAAATAAAGTACCAGTAATGTACTGAGTAATTGCTGGCCTTGTGCCTAAAGTAGAAACAATTTTTTTTTTTTCTAATTTTTGGTTGTCAAAACTAGGGTGAATCCTCGAAGATGAAGCGTCTTCGGCACCGGGAAATACGGTAATAGTAAACATAGAGTAATATATTGCCTACACTATATACATGACTACTGAAGCAAGAATGATCTGAGAGAAAAACTGGGGATGAGAGGAATTATTTCTAATGTGCTAGAGAGAAGACTGTGTTGGTTTGGACATGTGTTACATATGGATTATATAAGCTGGGTGGAGAATTGCCAGGATAGGCCAGTAGAAGGTAGCTGCAGTAGCTGAAAACCTGGGCAGATATGGTGAGAGCTGATTTTATAATACGGAACTTCACAAAAGAGATGAGAGCTGACCACGATTTGAGGCTGGATGTACTGGAAAAACAGACATAAAACGATGATGATAATATGTGTGTATATATATATATATATATATATATATATATATAGTGTAGGCAGTATGGTGAGATACTGGTGTTGGTACCAAATGAAGCACTCTATGCAGACGCAGATTGTATATAATTAAAAAAACAAGGAAGTTCCATTTACATATGAAAAATATTTATTGTACATTGATGCACAATAAATATTTCTCATATGCAAACGAAACTTCCTTGTTTTTTTTATTATTATTATTATTATTATTATTATTATTATATATATCTGTGTGTGTGTGTGTGTGTGTGTGTGTGTGTGTGTGTGTGTGTGTGTGTGTGTATGTGTGTGTGTGTGTGTGTGGATATATGTGTGTGTGTGTGTGTATGTATATATGTGTGTGTGTGTATGTATATATATGTGTGTGTGTGTATGTATATATATGTGTGTGTGTGTATGTATATATATGTGTGTGTATGTATATATGTGTGTGTGTGTATGTATATATATGTGTGTGTGTGTATGTATATATATGTGTGTGTGTGTATGTATATATATGTGTGTGTGTGTATGTATATATATAGGTGCATAGCTGAGTGGTTAGAGAGTTGGATCCGCAATTGTGAGGTTGTGAACTTGATTCCCTGACTGGACGATTTGTTATATCCTTGAGCAAGACACTTTATTTCACGTTGTTCCTTCTTCCTGGATTTGTGACCGGTAGATAGTATTAGCAATTGGCAAGACCACATTGTTTCCTTGGTTCAATTTAACGAGCCCCACCCCACTCGTTAAATGAATGAGGTCTGAGATCTTGTTGATTGACTGTTATTTATATATAGAGTAATAATAATAAATTTGAAGACTAAAATCCAAAGAGGGCTCGATAAGGATAAATATATATCAAATATATAAGAACCGTAGAGCAAATATTTATTAAAATAACAGATTAAAGTTTAAGCAAAGAATCGCTGCTTTCACCCTTAACAGGATCTTCTGAAACTAACAAAGTCAATCTGAGAACGCAGAAGTAAATATTTCAAAAAACGTTGCAACCGGAGGAAGACAGGAAGACGATACTTTGGTTCGTGGAAACGCTCACTGGCAAAGAACGGAAAAAAACCGAAGATAATACGTCATTATTTGTTGCGGTGAAAACAATTACACGTAAAGACAAAACCACGTTTATGGTATAAATGAAGTCGTAGACTAATATTCTATTAGATGGTTTGTGGAGACGTTCTCTGGCAATGAACGGAAAAAATGAAGATAATACGTCATATGTGGAGCGGGGAGAACAATAGCACGCAAAGACAAAACCACGTAAATGGTATAACTGAAGTCGTAGACTAAAATTGTATTTAGGAAACTGAATGATTCTTGGCTTCAGAGTTAAGAATAAAGTAAATAAAATACATATATATATATATATATATATATATAGAAATAGTGGACAGCTTCCGTTACCTGGGTGACAAAATCAGCAGTGGGGAGGGTGCTCTGAAAGTACAGTAGCTAGAGTCAGAACTGGATGGAAAAAGTTCAGAGAGCTTATACCACTATTAGCCGCTAAAGGGTTCTCCCTAAAAATGAAAGGCAGGTTGTATGATGCCTGCATACGAACAGCAATGTTGCATGGCAGTGAGACCTGGGCATTGTGTGCAGAGGATATATGCAGACTAGAGAGGAACGAAGCTTGCATGCTCCACTGGATGTGTAATAGTAATATACGTGAACGGCAAAGCATAAACGAACTAAGGAAAAAATTAGAAATAAGAGGGATCAGATGTTGTTTACTCGAGAGAAGGCTACGTTGGTATGGACACGTGATGCGCATGAAAGTCGATAGCTGTATAACAAAGTTCAGGGCATTAAAGATAGACGGTAGCCAGGGAATAGGCAGACCTAGAAAAACCTGGGACGAGCTGATAAACTCCGACCTCACACACTTACACCTCTCCAAGACAATGTCACTGGACCGAGACCTTTGGCGGTACTCAGTAATAGAGAAGACCCACCTTACCTAAATACATAGTAAAACCTACTACAGCCAGTAGGCATCTCTAACAAAATACACCCCTGTCCCACCACCCCCACCCCATCCACACCGCCCCCTTCTATGTAAAGTTATGTTGGTGCCACACCATCCAGCCCGAAACAAATGAGATCATGTAGGTGTCACGACAAAAAAACACACAGTCCACGCTGTAATGTGGCCGTGTAGGCAACACGGTAAAAACCTCCCAGCCCCACACTGTAAATGTGGTTGGTGTTAGGAAGGGTATCCAGCTGTAGAAAACCTGCCAGACAGTCCTATGCGAGCAAGACAATCACTCTTGCCTCAAGTGGGAAAACCCCCGTCCAAACCCATGCAAGCGTGGAACACGGACGTTAAACGTTGATGATGATGATGATGATATATGTAATATATATAATTGGTGTTGGATGCTTAAAGCGTCCGTATGCGGTAGGCCGTATGAGCACTCCATGCCCTCGTAGAGCAGAGTATGATATCACAGAAACAAGAGAAGCAGTGTTGTGACGAAAGGAATTTATTGGACATTTTACAATTGTTTCTCGTGCAACCAGCTCAAGCCACGATCGATATGATGATCAAACCTGACTCTGAAATCGCCCGAGAAACAATAGTAATATGTCCAATAAATTCCTTTCGTCGCAACACTGATTATCTTTTTTCTGTGATATATATATATATATATATATATATTATAAGGAATTTATATCTAGTAACATTTATATACACACAGATGCATATCAATGCTAGCAAATATATAGGTTTTGTCTTATTAACAATGTGGTTCAATGCATGGGGTTGCAGAACGATAATATGAGAGACGTAAAATAAGAAAATTATATATATATATATATATATCATCATCATCATTTAACATCTATTTTTCATGCTAGCATGGGTTAAACGGTTTTGTCTCATTAGATGTAAGTTGGGTCAGGTGACCATGTTATAAGACTGTTTCTGGCTGGTTTTATATGGCTGGATGTCCTTCTTAATGACAATCATATTTACAGAATGTGCTGGGTGCTTTTTGTTATGACACTTACACGGCCACTTTACAGTGTGGGCTGGATGTTTTGTGGTACCAACATTATATATATAGCAAAAGAATGAAAAATAACATGGTCGGGTGTACAATAGGGTTTACTTACAATTGTTTCTTTAATCAGGTGAGTCTAAAAGCTGCTGATCGTTAGATCAGTATTCTGGTGATCTGGTCGGGTATCAACTGTAATTAAGGTTGAGTGACGTAACTTCTAATGATCAGCAGCTTTTAGACTGATTAAAGAAACAATTGTTAATTCTGTAAATAAACCCTATTGTACAGCTGACTGTTATTCTTCATTCTTTTGCTATTATTACTCCCAAAACTAACTGCCTGCTGAGGAACTTTCTTAAACCAGCCATACGGCTAAGGAAACTTCTTGTTGAGTCAAACAATGCCATACGTTAAATCTATCCTCAACACAGAGTACTCACAACCTCTAACTGGATTACCTTAAACAATACCTTGTTATCCTATATAAATGTATATATATATATATATATGTATATATATATGTATATGTATATATATATGTATATATTTGTATATGAGTATATATATATATATATATATATATATGTATGTATATGTATATGAGTGTATATATATATATATGTATATATATGTATATGAGTATATATATATATATATGTATATATATGTATATGAGTATATATGAGTATATATATATATATATGTATATATATGTATATGAGTATATATATATATGTATATATATGTATATATATGTATATATGTGTATGAGTATGTATATATATGCATATATATATATGTATATATATGCATATATATATGTATATATATATATGTATATATATGTATATGAGTATATATATATATATATATATATATGTATATATCGTTTCTGAATTTGTTTAGCAAGATTCTTTATCTGAAAACGTGTGTTGAAACCGATATTGTTATACTTTGGGAGGGTCATGTTGCCAATAAGAAACACAGGCACCAGCTGCTTTCACTTCAATTTATTATAATAAATTTATAAATTTAGGAATTAATAAATTTCCGGTTGGTTGGTTCCACAACCAGATGGTTGTTTATATATTGTCAAAGTTCTTTCGTCACACATTCTGTGACCACTTCAGTGACTGGGGATTCTTTTCTTTGTTTTTTGTGTCTCTCCTTTGTTCTGTCCTACGCCATCTTGTTTATATATCCAATTATATATATATATAATTGGATATATGAGAGGGATGACCACAGATACAAGTATACGTGTGTTCCAATTGTAAATGACCAAGTTAGCTAGATTGAAAAAATACTAATTTAAAACGATATGGTCTGCCTGACTCGATTTAAAGTAATAAATCAATAAAAATAACAAACCTATATTGGGCAATAGCCTTAGATATCCGGACAGACCTAAATCTGTTTCGCAAGAATTATTAAGTGAAAGCCAGAATTCCTGTGCTCTTCTGTGGGTATCTTTAAGCTATTTAATTGTAAAAGACTATTTTGAGTTTCTAACTCAATCTATGATATATATATATATATATATATATATATATGTATGTATATATCATGATGAAATATATATATATATATTGAATTAGAAGATTTAGCCATAACTTTGGCTAAATAACAGTTTAATAACAATGGGGTGTATATTCCAACTGAATGGAAAAAGATGGGACTCAGTAAATGTTGAGTCCCATTCCTTTCCATTTAGGGGGTTGATACACCCCATTGTTATTAGACTATTATATTTAGTCAAAGTCATGGTGAAATCTAAATTTTCATATCCCACTTGCCATTTCTAAATATACGTTCTCCACATCTATATATACATATATATGTATATATACATATATATGTATATATACATATATATGTTAAACAAAAGTCTGTCTATCTTAAGCCAGAAGACTCATTTGGCTAGTGCTTATCCTGGTTTCATAGCATGAAGCGACTGAGAGTACAAGACTCCCCACTGAACAGGACGCCAATCCATCACAGGGTTAAACCCCCAGCTATTACTGGTACTCATTTTCAGCTGAGTATACTAGAGCAATGTGAAATGAAGTGTTTTGATCAAGAACACAACACACAACCCAGGAATCAAAGCCATGACATTATGATCGTAAGTCCAACACCCTTACCACTAGGCCATGTATCATCATCATCATCATCATCATCATTTTACGTCCGATTTTCCTTGCTTGCAAGGGTGGGACGGGAACTGATTCTGGCTTGATTTCTACAGCTGGATGCCCTTCCTAACACCAACCTCATTTACAGTGAGTGCTGGGTGCTTTTTTTTCCGTAGCGCCTACACGTCCATTTTGTAGTGTGGGCTGGGTGATTTTTTGCCGTGGCTCCTCCACAACCACCACAGTCCTATCATCTCATTTCTACAGCTGAATAAACTGGAGCAATGTGAAATAAAGTGTCTTGCTCAAGGAAACAACATATCACCCGGTCTGAGAATTGAACTCACAACCTTTCGATTGCAAGCCCAATGCTCTAACCACAAAGCCATGTGCCTCCATATATATATATACACACACACAATAACATACACACATGTATATATACGTATATATATATATATATATATATACATATATACATATACACATACACACACATATATATATATGTTTGAAGAAGAAAGACTGAAGCCAGGTGTAAGTAGAGGTTTAGTTCATTGTTTTACGATCGTTTCAGAGAATCGATTAATCGATGGAGATCAATGTATTGACTAACATGGTAATTACTACCTATTTCTAGTCTTGAAAACCCTCTTCAATTGCCTGTCTTCCTCAGAAACGCAAAACTGATTCTATTTACTAGATATATATATACAGACTACGATATATAAAAACAGGGTGCGGACGATATTTGTTCGCAAGATTACTGTCTAGGAAAAAATAACACAGTAGTTTTATTTTTTAAGATATATTTATCAAACTTGGGTCAGTTTGTCTTCATGACTTGTTTTTTCGATCTCACTCGATAAACCCACCATTGGGTTTGATGGCGGATTCCAAGAAGAACTCCGTGTCTCTTCCACAAATTTGGAGGTTCAAAATTATTCATAATCAATTATTCTGAAAATAAATAATGGAAATATAGTCACTGTTTTTATGAAGACAAGAGTGACAACGGAAGTAAAAAAAATTTGCATAAAATTAGCAGTTGAAAATTGCGAACAAATATCGTCCTCACCCTGTATTTGTATATGAAGGATGACAGCTGCATAAAAAGGTGCAGAGCACTAGAAGTCAATGGAAGCCGTGGAGTGGGGAGACCCAAGAAGACCTGGGATGAGGTGATAAAGGCCGACCTTATTCAATTGCACCTCTCAAGAGCAATGACACACGACGAGACGTCTGGTGTCACGCAGTAATACAGAAGACCTGACCTCCCACAGGAACAAGCCGAAGCTGAAGCATATAGACAATATGCCCCCACACCCTCCCACTGCAAAGGGGTCGTGGAGGTGCCACCACAAAAAAGCACCCAGCCCACACTGTAAAGTGGTCATGGAGGTGCCACGGCAATAAAGCACCCAGCCCACACTGTAAAGTGGACGTGTAGGTGCCATGGAAAAAAAAAGCACCCAGCACTCGCTGTAGATGAGGTTGGTGTTAGGAAGGACATCCAGCTGTAGAAATCAAGCCAGAATCAGTTCCCGTATGAACAAGGCATGGTCAGCCGACTGGACAGTGCCCACAACAGGACAACCCATCTAACCCATGCTAGCGTGGAAGAACGGACGTAAAACGGGGATGACGATATATATGCATATGCATATATATATTTGTCTACATATATATATGTATGCATTCATATATGCATATATATGACATCATGATAAGGATGATGTGGTCAGGCTTCCTCACAGTTGCTGCCCACCTATTTCCCTTGTAGTAATCAATTGAATGGTATAGCAGAAAACACACAACCCTCCACACACATATACAGATACATGTAAACATGCACGCTTGCACATACAGGCAGACACACATACATATATTCTATATATAGATGTGTGTATATTATTTTGGCAGTATCGGTAGAGGGTCGGACGCCATGCTTTCCAGCATAGTTATGTCCCTTTACGATCTGAGTTCAAATCCCGCTGAGGTTGACTTTGCCTTTCATCCTTACGGGGTCGATAAAATAAAGTACCAGTAATGCACTGGGTAATTGCTGGCCTTGTGCCTAAAGTAGACTCAATTATTTACACATATACACAACTATATATTTATATGACAGCATTGTGGTATATGAAAACTGTGAAGTTTGAAAGCCACTACAGTGTAGTTATAGTGAAAATATCCAGGTAACAGGATGAAGAGGAGACAATTCTGTGATGAAGAAGAGATGATATTATCTTTCAATATATGTGGATTGGCAGTATCAGTAGAGGGTGAGACACCATGCTTTGCAGTATAGAGTTATGGCCCTTTATGTTCTGAGTTCAAATCCTGCCGAAGTTAAATTTGCCTTTCATCCTTACAGGATCGATAAAATAAAGCACCAGTAATGCACTGGGATAATTGCTGGCCTTGTGCCAAAAGTAGAAACAATATATATTTATATAGTTTATAAAGCATAGACCAATGTTTTGAAAAAGTCGGAAAGCTGACTTAACACAGATATTATCAATGAGCAGCCATTCTCGATTTATCAAAAAGCAAATTGTAGGAATTATATCTGCTGCAAACAAAAGGTGTAATTGCTGGCAAGCTCACAAAGAAGGTAGAATTTATATGCCGTAAATGCACAAGGACATGGTAGGATTCAATGGGGGTAGGGGTCAAAGGAGGCAATTACCCTGGTTCCCTGCAGTGGGTGCCCCACTGGGAACGGCCATAACAATTTATTTGTGCCCTCAGCTGGGTTTTTTAGTTTTAGGATGGTTAGAATTTTTTTATTTAATACCTGTATTTATAACTTTTCAATTCCAGTTACTTGTACCAAGCTAACTTTGATATGTGAAATTGGGGGGTTTGCTGTGTATTCTAATTTTTTGTGTATGAGGGGCCTCCAAGGTTTAAGTCAAACATTGCACAAGGATAGTTAGTAATATGAACACCAATAAAATAAATTTTTCCCAATCCCAAGAAGTTTTCCATAGAAATAGTTTATATTTCTTGTTAATGATGTGACTTATTTAGCAAAAGAAAAGGTTACTTTGATAGCATTGTTGCTAACATTTCTGTTGGTAATAAAGTCATTTTATTTCTGTTCATGAAGGGTAGTTTATATATCTGCATATATACATATACGTATATATATACACACACATAAACATATATATATACATCTACATACCATGGTATTGAGACATGGGCAGTGAACGCTGGAGAGAAATGAAATGAGCATTCTCTATTCGATGTACAATGTTGGTGTGCGTGAATGATGAAGCATAGATGAGCCGAGAAAAAAACCTGGATATGAGAAGTATCGAATGTAGCATGCAAAAGGGCCAGTTGCTCTTTGGTGTGTATGAATGATGATTGTTGTGTGAAAAAATGCTGGAATTCCAAGCAGAAGGAAGCTGCAGATGAGTAAAATCAAGAAATGTGTTGGCAGATGTGGTGAAAAGTAATCTTAGGATGCTGATGCTCACAAAGAAGTAAATAGTATATAGGCATCTTCTGATATACACGAGGTGCATCAAGGAGCGACGACTAACCTCATGGAGGCTGACATCACAAGATGAAATTTTGCCCAAGATGTTACATGTCTTAAATAGAGAAATTGAGAAGGTGTTCTCTGGTTGCGGGACCTGGATCTCTGGAAAGGCACCTAAGCAATAGTAATTGGGGGTGATAATTTCAATGTTCAAAAAGGGAGACAAGATAGATTCCTCCAATTATAGAGGGATCTCCTTGTTTAATAAATCTCTTTGGTAAAGACTATGCTAAGTGTACGGCAAAGAGATGTAGGTATATTGCTGTGTAGGTAAGTTAGCTGATAAACAATACGGTTTTCATCCTAACCTCAACACAGCTGACCAAATAGTCACACTGCAGCAGGTCTTTGTGAAATCAAGGGAGTACTGCCAAAAAAGGCGTATATTTCCTTTGCAGACCTCAAAAAGGCATATCAGCATAAGTTTGTGTTCCATGGGACCTGTTCTGGAAGGTTCTGCAGGAACATGGAATCATTGAACAACTATTTGTTGCCCTGTTGGTGCAGGAATGTGCCAGCTTCAGCATGCAATCATCAGAGAAGGGAGGTAGGTGTAAAAGCCAAACTCGCTATCTTCAACTTGGTATTTGTGCCAACCCTTACCTATGGCCACAAATATTGAGTAATAACTGAAAGAACACAAACACACAAAAAAAAGAAAAAAACCCAACCAAAATGTGTATCTAATAGATCAGAGGTGCTACATCCTTGAAATCAGGGGTGACGGCTCCAGCATTATTGACATGTGGTTAGAATGTCCTAGGAAAGAATCATTAGATTTTATAGGCTAAAGCAGGAGACCCAAAGCTGTTGGACAGTGTGCTTAAGGACTCTCTCCCCAAAACTCTCCTTGGAATACGTGGCCAGACAGAGAAGACAAGCATGATATGATATATCTATATATGTATATCTATATATATCTATATATCTATATATATCTATATATGTATATACAATATACATATGTAATATGTATCATACATCTCATATAAAAATATTTATGAAGTGATTAGATATGTGTGTGTGTATATATATATATGTGTTTATATATATATGTGTTTATATATATATGTGTGTATATATATATATGTGTATATATATATATGTGTTTATATATATATATATGTGTTTATGTGTGTGTATATATATATATAACGAAGGAGGTGTGGTAAGGAACCAGATGGACCATAACGTACCAGAGTACTCAATACTTAGGGTAGTAGAGTGGGAAATAGGAAAAAGTATGACCCCGACGGCAGAGCTCAAGCCGTTTTGACGGCTATTTCTGGACTCCAGAAATAGCCGTCGAAACGGCTTGAGCTCTGCCGTCGGGGTCATACTTTTTCCTATTATATATATATATATATATGTTTATGTGTGTGTGTATATATATATATGTTTGTGTGTATATCTATATCATCATCATAATCATCATTTTACGTCCGCTTTTCCCTGGTTGCAAGATATATGTTTG
>OZ024746.1:97802845-97807845 GCA_964016885.1 Eledone cirrhosa | reverse complement strand
CCAGAGATTGGTGGTACTATTAATTATTATCATTATTATTATTTATGGTCTGAGTTCAAATCCTGCCGAGGTTAACTTTGCCTTTCATCCTTACGGGGTCGATGAAATAAAGTACCGGTCATGCACTGGGGTCGATTTAATCGATTTCCCCAATCCCCAAAATATGTTGGCCTTGTGCCTATATAAGAACCCATTATCATCATCATCAGTATTGTTATTATGTCTTTGTGTGTAGTTTTTATATTGTTTCACTGGGTCCAAACCATGTTCCAGAGGTTAAACAAAATATATGTTGTTTCTTTGAGGACTTTAACCTCTCTAGTGTAGGAGATGTGTTTGGAGTTCTTGCTGGATGAAGTTTCCGATGTTTCCTGGGATTTTCTAGGTGGATTTTTCTTGACCTTTTTTTATTAACCCAATTCCTCTCACCCCTACTGATATTGTTTTATTATGGTGTTCTTCATTGTTAGGGTATTTTCAGATCTGTGGAGTACCCCCATTTTATGTTTTGGTTACCAATTTATTTGGTACCTGTTTTGTTGCTGTCTTTATCTGTTTATATGTAAATCCCCGCTAACCTGATACATTGTATTGTCCTTAATGCTTTCAGCCCTTGTGGCCATTAAGGAGATTATTATTATTCACCAAGGGGGTGGATTAGCAGTATTGATGGAGCATCAGGCACCATTCTTTGCAGCATAGTTTATGGCCCTTTACGTTCTGAGTTCAAATCCTGCCATGGTTAGCTTTGCCTTTCATCCTTATGGGGTTATTAAAGTAAAGCACCAGTAATGCACTGGGGTCGATTTAATCAACTACCCTTCCCCTAAAATTGTTGGACTCGTGCGTAAATCAGAAACCATTATTATTATTTTTCCTTACTTCTTTGCAAAATCCAGAAGGTACCAGATTGATGGCCAGCGCGAATAAGATCACCAAGAACCATACCACATGATCTCGCATGGGTTAACAAGGGACGCATTCAGGCCTTAGGTTGAGGAGCCTGTTTGAAAAATATATTGCAGTTTCAATTTCATGCCACAAAAACTGTTGATGGGCTTGCGACCTGTCCTGGGAGGCTTGGGATGGATGCACAAAGGTTGCATATTCCGAGACGCCAAAGAGGGTCTGGAAGGGAGGCAACCTATTCTCCACTGTGCTCTACTATTGAGTAACTTTTGCAAGTTGACAGTTATTGTTTACACCTGTAGATTGGAGTAGAAAGACTGGGAGAGGGTACTTTACCCTAGCAGACAAGATGACCATGGCTTTTGTGGGATTTCTACATGAGGGACCCATAGTCTCCTCAACTTTGGGGGAGTTATGTTTGTTTAAAATGCTTATTTTCTTAGACTCTTTCATAAATTCTATTTTACACAAATAGAAACTCACACTGTATCATCCTGTACTGTCTTTAATGTTTCCTTAATGTGAGCCCTGTGTGGTTAATAAAGAAATCATTATTAATTTTTAATACTGCAATTGTTGTTATTTATATACTTAGAGTTTTTGATCTTGAAGTCTATTTCCCTTTTACTCAATGTAAACACTACTCATCATTGTATAGACCCCAGCTTCCTGGGTCCCTGTAGTCAAGAGAGGGAAGTACTGCCCCCAGTACATTTGTTAAAAGGTGGGTGAATGTGGCAAAGATGGTCTGTGTAATTGGACCTACTCTGACCACACACTTGTAGGCTGGCTGATTTAGAGAGGAGAGGGGTGCCCGCCTAAGGTGCCCTCCTAGGGTGCACTTCTAGAATCAGGTTGTTTAGGTTATGTGGAGTTCCTAAGTCACTCCTCGGTGGTCGTCCCCTCTTTTGAGGAATTTTCATTGCTGAAATTCTGTTGTTTATTGTTATTTATTTGTTTATTTCTTTCTACTTGGTTTCAGTCTACCCCCCCCCCCCCCCCATGTTCCTGCTTATGGTATTGTCCCCCCTTTTTATTAGCCCTTGTGGCAAATAAAAAGAAGTAATTATTATTATTGTTATAATTGTTGTTGTTGTTATTTAATGTCTCGGTCATTGTTGCTATTCAACTGGAATAATAACCCTAATGAACATCAAGCTGATACCCACAACCTCAGATATTCAGGACGTATCGGAGGGTTCTTGCTGTTCCCAGCAAGCATACCTTTTGAAGTGTTCCAAAAAACAGGGCTGGACTAATCTTCTTTAGCCATCCTGGGAAATTCTTCAAGATCGTACCTAGTGTTCCTATTATTATTGTTATTATTATGAAAGCGGTGGATTGGCAGTATCGGTAGAGGGTCGGATGCCATGCTTTGACGCATAGAGTTACGGCCCTTGCCATTCTGAGTTCAAATCCCGCCGAGGTTAACTTTGCCTTTCATCCTTACTGGGTCGATAAAATAAAGTACCAGTAATACACTGGGCAATTGCTGGCCTTGTGCCAAAAGTAGAAACAATTATTATTATTATTATCCCACCAACATTATCTTTCATCATTCCAGGGTTGAGGAAATAGAATACCAGTTAAATACTGGGTCAATTATAATCTACTCTCACGTCTCACCCACCCCAAAAACTTGTTGACCTTGTACTTAAGTCAGAAACCCTCCTCATCATCATTTAGTGTCCACATTTCCTATCTAGGGGTGGGCCATGAGCAGAAGCTGGACATAGTCAGATATTTTGTTTATTTTTCAGAATTATAAACAAAATCTAACGTTTCATAATATTTAAAGCATCACCATCACCATCACTACCATCACCACCATCACCACCATCACCATCATCATCATCACTACCATCACCACCATCACCATCATCATCATCATCACCACCATCATCACCATCACCATCACCACCACCACCATCACCATCATCATCATCACCATCATCACCATCACTACCATCACCACCATCACCATCATCATCATCATCATCATCACCACCATCACCATCACCATCACCACCATCACCACCATCATCACCATCATCACCATCACCACCACCACCACCACCACCACCACCACCACCACCACCACCACCACCACCACCACCACCACCACCACCACCACCACCACCACCACCATCATCATCATCATCCTCACCAGTACATAGTATCATTTTTTTCTTTTCATTTTTCATTTTTTTTAAAACTTTAGTCAAAGTTTTGAGGTTAACTGAAAAATGTCTTTTCTCACTTCTTGAAGTCAATTTCTCATCACAAAATATTCTAGATTATTTTTTTAACTGTAACAAGTTTTCATTGAAAATATAATACGTGTGTGTGTGTGTGTGTGGGTGTGTGTGGTGATTGTGTGTGTGTTGATTGTGTGTGCTGATTGTGTGTGTGTGCTGATTGTGTGTGTGTGTGTGTGTGTGCTGTGTGGGGTGTATGCTGTGTGTGTGTGTGTGGTGTATGCTGTGTGTGTGGTGATTGTGCATGTGCTAAATTATCATTTAATGTATTTTTAAATTAAGGTGACAATAAATTTGCACACACCTTATCACCACCAGTGTACCAATATTTGGTGTTTGTATGTCAGTGTGTGTCTATGTTGACATGCATATATATATATATATTTATATATATATATATGCATGTGTATATATATATCCAGGAGAGATGACCCCTTAGCCTTTGTCAAGGCAGAATTCTAGGAGAAGGAAAACTCTGATATAACACCTGCAACCCTGATGGCATCCAGTGATGTTGACTTGTTCTTCTTTTTGGTACATATCATCTTGGTTAAGAGAGTGGGACTGGCTTTGTGCAGTGCCTTTGCTCACTATAAAAGCTTCACGGCACAGGCATTGCTTTATATCTGGAGATCTCTCTGCACTTGTCGTCACATGGTACCATGGGCCCAGCACTATGTGTCAATAATTGTCACAAGTGTAGTGTTTGTACCAGAGTTTTCAAGTTGCTGGCTGGACTAAAAAGTCACACTCGTTCAGCGCATCGGTAGGGGTTCTCCTACATGGATATAAAGTAGTGGCCGTACTCGAAAACGAGTTGGCAGCCACCATATATATATATATATATATATACACACACACATCCTTGAATGATATATATCACAAGATGCACATTATACCTAAATAAAAACTTAATAAAAAAAATGCATATATATATGTATATATATATGTATATATATATATGTATATATATATATATATATATATGCATGTATGTATATATATATATATATACACACACACACACATCCTTGAATGATATATATCACAAGATGCACATTACACCTAAATAAAAACTTAATAAAAAAAATGTATATATATATATATGTATATATATATGTGTGTGTTTATATATGCATATTTATATATATGTATATATACATTTATATATATGTATATATATATATGCATATATATATATATATATATATATATGCATATATATATATATATATATCTGTGTTTATCTCTCTCATATATTCAATTATATATATATATCTATGCATATATATATATATATACATATGCATATATTTATATATATACATATATATATATACATATATATATATGTATATTAATAAAAGATTTGAGGCCTTATTCAGTTGATTCTGGTTTATTTAAAACACTGTTATGCATATTTCACTGAGGTCTACAACCGGATCTCTTCAGATGGAAGAACCTAAAATAGTCATTGAAACTTCCTAATATATATATATATAATATATTAATAAATGGAAACTATATTTATAAAACCATAATTATTTTATTATATATATTTCAAGGGTACCAAGTTAAATTATGGTGCGCTTTCATCAGATAAAATAAAGATTTGTTTTATAAATAAATATTGACATACCCGGAAAAAAGACAACCTTAACGGTTGAAATTCGCTGGATATCTGATGAAAGCGCACCATAATTTACTTTGGTACCCTTGAAATATATATAATAAAATAATTATGGTTTTATAAATATAGTTTCCATTTATTAATATATTGTATATTTATTCCACTATTCTGTTGAGTGCTTTATATCAGTTATAAACATTTTA
>OZ024746.1:97730345-97797845 GCA_964016885.1 Eledone cirrhosa | reverse complement strand
GTTTCTGCAAATGGATGCCCTTCCTAACACCAACCACATTTATATACATACATATATGTATATAATAATGATAATATTATTTATACATATATACACACTATATATAATTATAAACAAGAAAGGTCACTATTTTTTTATTTTTACCACTTTAATACCAGTATGAAAAATAGCTCAATGTAAATACATCAGATGTCTTACAGAGCAGGAATATAAATTACAGAATAATCAAAACTATGTTCAAAGTATTTTATTGCTGACAATCGTTTCTTCCAAACATTTGTTTGGAATCATCGGAACATTGGCAAAGTTTAAACATATAATTAGCCTCCCATTCCACAGAACAATCATAAAGATATAATTTATATATGTATATATGTTTATTTATCTGGATACATGTATGAATGTATTACCTTACACACTCGTATGTATTCGTGTGTTTGTGTGTACTCTCCTTTTTCCTTATTTTATGTATACATACATGCGTGTGTATGTGTGTATATATATATATACACACACACATACATACATATATATAAATATACATAAATATATATATATAAACACACACATACATATATATATATATATATATATATATATATTGGAAAATGTGTGTAATCCTTGGTACAGTTAGGTATATTAAGACAGGGGGGGGGGAAGAAAAAATGGCTTCACTTGTGCTTTCAACAAATTTATTTTCTTCACAAAATCCAAAAAGAATTTTTCTTAAAAAAAATTATTTTATAAATTAAGTTGTTGGTTATACAACCAACAACTTAATTTATAAAACACACATATACATATATATATATATATATATACATAAATATATATATATGCACACACACACATATATATACACACACACAAACACATATATATACACACACACACACACACACGTTTATGTACCTGTCCTACTCCCATCTCTACATCACCAAACGGACCATAAACTAATTTACTTTAAAAAAAAACATGAAATCCCATAAAAGAACTTTACTATTGTTTTTATCCCAGGGGGACAAATAACATCATCTATATTTATAAGAAACTTTATGCTCCAGTGAACTTCATTTTCACAAGAAGTTTTTGTTGCCTGCAATGTTTATTTCAGTGAAAAGTGAAACCACTGTTAAAGACAAAACCCCCCCGAAACTTCTGCATGTCGTATGAAATTGGTGTAGTGATAAATTTATTTAAAACTACCTTCAGCATCCTGAAGGTATGTGGCCTAGTGGTTCGGGTGGGTGTTGGACCCAAGATCATAAGATCTGATGTTCAATTCCTAGACAGGGCATCATGTTGTGCTTTTGAACAAGGCACTTCAGTTCATGTTTTTCATAATTTGACTGGGGCCTCTAACATTAAAACACCCAAGAAACCTCCTATAAGATGCAGTTTCATTGGAGGCCATCATAACCTACATAGGTGTGAGCTGTAAATTCAACTTTCTTTATATTTTATATAGTGGTTTCACTTTTTTTACAGATATGGCTGTGTTGTTAAGGAACTCATGCAGCCATCACATGGTTTCAGGTTCTGTCCCTCTGTGAGACACTCTGGATGAATGCCTTCTGCTTTATACTTGGGTTGACTGTCATGTCAGTGAAATATGGTCAATGAAAACTGTGAAGAAATAGTTTTCCAGGCCATAACAAGAGTTTAAAATGTGCTGTCCATGTGAATTTCTCTATGCAGTTGAATTTGGTCCTTATACCTGAAATCATAAAATAACTACAAAATAAGTTCCTATTAGGGAACAGAATTTGGAATCAAAAGGTCTGAGAGTAAACTTAATCAAAAGTAAAGTGGCCATGCTCAATATGTAGAAAAGGAGTAGGCATAAACTCCATAAGATGTACACAATATAAATCTTGGGTGCATAAGAAATGTAGTCGTATAACGAGTAGATTAACGGGAAGGGAGGACTTTGTATGTAGAAGATGCACAGGGGTAATTGAGAGGAAGTGTGCCTTTTCTAGTCACAGGAAGGGTCCATAGAAGTGGTTGATAGATTTTGCCATCTTGGTGACTTAATTAACAGCAGAGGAGTGTGGGCTGAGAGTATAATAGTTGGAATAAGGATAGAATGGAAAAGGTTTGGAGAGCTACTCCCACTGTTGACTACAAAGGTTTCTCCCTACATACACATTGACGACTGTATGATGCCTGTGTGCAAAGTGCAATGATGTATGGTAGTGAAACATGGGATGTGACTGCAAAGGACATGTGTAGACTGGAGAGAAATTAAGCAACCATCCTTTGTTAGATGTGCAATATAAATGTGAGAGAAAAGCTGAGCTTGGATGAGCTGAGGAAGAAGCTGGCTTTAACCCTTTAGCATTTAAACCAACCATATCCATCCAGAATTCTCTCACCTCTTTTTGTTCAAACTGGCTGTAACCAGCCGCTCATACTGACATTAAGGTATTGTTCTCAAAATGAATAATATCAAAATCTCATAGATTCAATATTATGTGAAATAATTATGTGAGAAAAAAACCTTTACCATGAAAATGTAATAGTAAATATAGAATAATGTAAATGGTAAAGGGTTAAGAGGAATGCACAGTTTCGATATGAAATTGTGTTTGAAACACATTGTTATTATATAATGGGAAAAGTGATGATATAAGCTAAACAATGTAAAATGGATAAGATGATGGTAACAAAAAATTCAGTTACTTAATAATCTTTGTTTCTGTTGAGGCAACAAAAAACAAAGATTATCAGGTAACTGAATTTTTCGTAACCATCATCTTATTGTCTATTTTACAATGTTTAGCCTTATATCACTTTCCACATTATATAATATATTATATACAATGCTTCAAGCAAACTGCAACATTTCATTATACTTATTATATTTGGGGAGGGTCATGTTATCCTAATATTGCCAAAAATAGTAAAACAGACTCACCATTTAGTTTGGTTTTCACTTAAGTATATTTTTATATAGGACAACATGACCTACGACAGTAAAGAAGAACAGATAGAGACATTTAACGTAGAAGAGAACTGGGAGTTCCTAAAAAATAACTTACTAGAGGCGACGGATGAGGTTTGTGGCTGGAGTAAGACCTCAAGCAGGAGGAGAGTGACTTGGTGGTGGAACAATAAGGTAGATGAAGCAGTCAAGGCCAAGAGACAGGCATGGAAAGAATGGAAGAACGGGGGGAGCAGGGTACATTACATAGAGACCAAGAGGGAAGCTAGGCGACAAGTATACTTAGCTAGGAGGGAAGCAGAGGATAGAAAATTCAAGCATCTTTTACAACGTGAGGACCAGAAACAGGAGGTATTCAAGATTGCGAGGCAGTGTGTCAGAGATAGTTGTGATGTCATTGGAGAGAAGTGTATCCGGAATGATAAAGGTGAGCTTGCCCTCACAAGTGCTGAGAAGAAAGATGCATGGAAGAGTCATTATGATAGATTACTAAATGAGGAGAATGCATGGGAAGAAGAGACCCTACCCCACGTAGACCCTATAGAGGGACCAGCAGTACAAGTCAGCGGCAGCGTAGTAAGTAAGGCAATCAGAGATATGAAGATAGGGAAGGCAACCGGTCCATCGGGTATAGCTGCCGAGATGCTGAAGGCATCTGGGTCTGTAGGTCACACTATAACCACACGTATCGTTAACCAGGTAATACTAGAGGGGGCCATACCAAAAGATTGGTGCAGTAGCATCATTGTCAACTGCTACAAAGGTAAAGGCGATGCACTAGATAGAGGAAACTATAGAGGTATAAAGTTGATGGACCAGGTCATGAAAGTAACAGAAAGAGTTATAGCACAGCTGATTAGGGACCGGGTGAATATAGACGAGATGCAATTTGGGTTTGTACCAGGGAAAGGCACCACTGATGCGCTCTTCCTTGTGAGGCAATTACAGGAAAAGTACCTAGCTAAAAGTAAGCCACTCTACTTGGCATTTGTCGACCTTGAGAAAGCCTTTGACAGAGTTCCACGTGCAGTAATCTGGTGGGCTCTTAGAAAACTAGGAGTAGATGAATGGCTTGTGAAAGCGGTACAAGCCATGTATAGGGGAGCAGTCAGCAAAGTTAGGATTGGCAATGAGTATAGCGAGGAATTTAGCGTACAGGTTGGGGTCCACCAGGGCTCTGTTCTTAGCCCTCTCCTGTTCATCATAGTCCTGCAGGCAATAACGGAGGAGTTTAAGACCGGATGCCCATGGGAACTCCTGTATGCTGATGACCTCGCACTCATAGCTGAATCTATGGTAGAACTAGAGAATAAATTCCAAACCTGGAAGCAGGGACTAGAGAGAAAGGGCCTCAAAGTCAACATGACAAAGACTAAGGTCCTTATAAGTAGACGAGAAAACAGAACCCAGATCCCCTCAGGGAAATGGCCTTGCTCAGTATGTAGGAAAGGTGTAGGTAGGAACTCCATTCTTTGCCCCAAATGCAAACAATGGGTACACAAGAGATGTAGCGGGATCTCAGGAAGCTTAATTAAGAATGTAGGATTCACATGCAGCAGCTGTGCTGAAACAGCAAGCAAACAGCCACAGGAAACAAGTACCACCAATCTCTGGGAGGGCCCTGTAGAAACAGTAGACAGCTTCTGCTACCTAGGTGACCGAATTAGCAACGGAGGTGGGTGCTCAGAAAGTACAATAACTAGGGTAAGAACGGGATGGAAGAAGTTTAGGGAACTACTACCACTGCTAGCTGCAAAAGGCTTCTCCCTCAGAATGAAAGGCAGACTGTATGATGCGTGTATCCGAACAGCGATGTTGCATGGTAGTGAGACCTGGGCGCTGAAGGTGGAAGACTTACGTAGATTAGAGAGAAACGAAGCCTGCATGCTCCGATGGATGTGTAACAGTAATATACGTGAACGACAAAGCATAAATGAATTGAGAGAGAGACTGAGCATAAGAGGAATCAAATGCTGCGTGCAGGAGAGGCGGTTACGCTGGTATGGACATGTGATGCGTATGAAGGATGACAGCTGCATAAAAAGGTGCAGAGCACTAGAAGTTGATGGAAACCGCGGAGTGGGGAGACCCAAGATGACTTGGGATGAGGTGATAAAAGCCGACCTTACCCAACTACACCTCTCAAAGTCAATGACACACGACCGTGACTTCTGGCGTCACGCAGTAATACAGGGTACCCGACCTCCCATGGGTACATGCTGAAGCATATAAACAATATGCCCCCCCCCCCACCGCAAGGTGGTGGTGGAGGTGCCACGGCAAAAAAGCACCCAGCCCACACTGTAAAGTGGACGTGTAGGCGCCACGAAAAAGCACCCAGCACTCACTGTAAATGAGGTTGGTGTTAGGAAGGGCATCCAGCTGTAGAAATCAAGCCAGATCAGTTCCTGTATGAGCAAGGCATGGTCAGCCGACCAGACACTGCCCACAACAGGACAACCCGTCTAACCCATGCTAGCGTGGAAGAACGGACGTAAAACGGTGATGATGATGATGATGATGACCCTGCCCAAATATAACAACAACAGATGATGATAATGTCATTAAGTATATTATTGATCTAGTAGCAAGACTATATAGTGACAACATGGTTATACCAATTATGATTTCAAGGAAATATCACTCATCTATAGTTAAGAGAATTTGGGACAACTACTTGATAATCACAAGACTTGTGTGTAATTTATAGCAAATCAAATTACGATTACATTTGGAACAACAAATCAATGTGAAAACCACTTTTATTAATGCTATGCTCCAAAATTACTCAAATAAGCATGAAACATTTTAAGAAATTATAATTGTGCGTGTAGAACTGGAGATAACACGAAGGTTGTCAAACCAACAGTCACCAGATCACATATTTCCATCTTCAAATATGATGAAATTATCATGGCTAACACACCTCTGAGCATAGGTCTGTCTCCTCAGTCATGGCTGACATATGACAGCTGTCATAATATAGATTGGAACTAATAATCTTCAGGTACACAGCTCAGAATGTAAACCTCATATTTATATTACATTTCTTAAATATTTAATAATGTATAAGAGAGATTGAACGAGAGGAAAGAAAGATTCAATTGCTACTGGTTCAAGAGAAAGTTATGTTTATAGCAACACCAGAATCCTTTCTGTAAACACAGAGCCACGGGGCAGCCAGGGTGCGGGTGGCTATTTGCTCACAATAGTGAGAGATGGGGAGAATGGGAGAGATGGGGGCAGTGGAAGTTTTGTTCTTTTGTGTTCGGACCTGGTGTATATATATGTATATAAGAGAGATTGAGTCTTTCCCACTCTCAGTATCTTTCAATTCCACTAGCATTAAGTAAATGTTATTAGGTAGTGTCTTTGCTGACAGAATGTCTACACTTTTTCTGTTTTCCACAGCAAATTTTAGTTAATTATATTTGTTGCATATTTATGGTCACTACCTCGAATTTGTAATGTACGTAGTGAAGTTAAATTTAAATTTATGCTCCCATAAATCTAACTGTCTTTCAAGTTACTTATTTGGATGCTTTAAGCTTCACTGTATCTTCAGCTGTGTGTGATTACATACGTAATAGTTCTATGTGCGAGCATATACATAAGGGAGTGCATGCATGCATACCCTCATGTACTACAAGCTAGCACATTGAGTTGGTGCTTATCACGATTTCATGGCATGAAGCAACTGAGAGTACAAGACTCTCCCCTGGACAGGATGCCAGTCCATCGCAGGGATAAACCCCCTAATTATTGCTGGTACTCATTTTCAGCTGAGTATACTGGAGCAAAGTGAAATGAAGTGTTTTGCTCAAGAACACCACACACAACCCAGTTCAGAAATCAAACATATGACATTACGATTGTAAGTCCAAAATGCTTACCACTAGGCCACGTGCCTTCACAATGATGTAAGCATGGTCAAATGGTTAAATTGTTTGTTTCATAATTATGCAGCTCTGGGTTCAATCTCACTACAGTATCTTGAGCAAGTATTTTTTACCATAGCCAAGCCTTATGAGCAGGGCTGAATTTAATGGAAGCAAAGGGGGCAATTTCCCCAGGCCTCCTGCAGTGACTGCTGTAGCAATTTGTTTGTGCCCTCAGCTGGGCTTTATAGTTTTAGGATGGTTAGAATTTTTGAATTTAATGTATAACTTTTCAATTCCAATTATTTGCACCAAGCTTACTTTCATATGTAAAATTTGCTGTGTATTCTAATTTTTTGTGTATGAGACCCCCCCCCCCCCCCTCTAGCCCCCTTTTGTCACACACCACCTCATTTTGTTGACAAAATGAAATAGATATGTAAGACCAGAAAAAGAATAGGCACAAAAAAATCGATAGTCATTGAAGAAGTCACAGATTGGACAGAAGAATAAAGATAAAATGAAAGATATATGGTGTGTATGTTCAACTGGCAAAATGACCCCCCCCCCCCCCCCTAACAATATCGGTTTCAACAGACGATCTCAAATCAAGATTCTTGCTGAATGAATATATATATATATACACACACACACAAAATTAATCCAAAGTAAATTTTATTCTTCGCTGTTTTCCACAATAACTGTACTGTATTTTTTCAGCAGGTGTTACAGGTAGTAATTGCATTTTAGCACAAGTAATCTAATTTAATTAACTTGAATTCTATATTAGCAGTTCATTTTATACCCTGCTGAGAAATTTTAGGGTTATTTTGGTTCAGTCTTATTAAAATCATATATTTTTACACCATGTAAAATAAAGAATAAATATTCTATATTGTATCCCTTAATGGGGAAAAAAAGCAGGCACTTTTAGTTGCACTCACAGTTAAATTAACCCTTTAGCATTTAAACCAGCCATAGCCAACCAGAATTCTCTCACCTCTTTATGTTCTACCTGGCAGTAACCAGCAGCTCATACTGATGTTAAGGTATTGTTCTCAAAATAAATATCAAAATCTCATAGATTTGATATTATGTGAGATAAAGACTCTACCATGAACAATTTCATTATTATCATATAATTGTTTCTACTTTAGGCACAAGGCCAGCAAATACCCAGTGCATTACTGGTACTTTATTTTATCGACCCCGTAAGGATGAAAGGCAAAGTTAACCTCGGCGGGATGACTTTGCCTTTCATCCTTACGGGGTCGATATAATAGTAAGTATTTAGTAACATCATCAACTTCGTTTAACGTCCATTTTCCACGCTAGCATGGGTAGGACGGGTTGACCCTTAGGGAGAGAATCAGGTCAGAAGACCATGAGCTCACCTGGGGCAGATTTTCGTTTGATTTCTACAGCTGGATGCCCTTCCTAACACCAACCACATTTACAGTGTGCTGGGTGCTTTTTGTCATGTCACCGACATGACCACATTACAGTGTAGACTGGGCGCTTTTGTCTTGGAACTAAAGAGGGAGGGGGGTGGAAGCTTGGGGAAATTGTGGACGTAGGTAACAGGGGAGGGATGGTTACTGCAAAGGGAGATGAAAGGGAGGGAAGGATGTAGAGGAAGGTGTTGTCTATTAGATCTATGTCTCAACTCAAGCATATGGGAGGGCACCAGCGGTTGCAATCCTGTGTCATTGTCTTTGAGAGGTGTAATTGTGCAGGGTCAGCTTTGATTACCTCATCTCAAGTCTTCCTAGGCCTGTCCACTCCATGGCTACCATCAACTTTGAACGCTCTGCACCTTTTTATACAGCTGTCATCCTTCATACCAATTCCACACCAATGCACTTCTCTCCTGCACACTACATCTGACCCCTCTTATGCCTAATTTCTCATACAGTGCATTTATACTTTGCTGTTCACATATATTGCTATTGTAAATCCAGCAAACCACGGAGGCTTCATTTCTTTCCAATCTTTGCAGGTCCTCAGCATACAGTGCAAATGTCTCGCTGTTGTGCAACATTGTTGTTCGTATACATGCATCATATAGCCTGCCTTTCATTTTGTGGGGAAAACCTTTTGTAGTTAGCAACAGTAGTAGCTCCCTGAACTTTCTCCAACTCGATCTCACTCTGGTTACTGTGTTTTCAGAACAGCTGCCTCTACACATAAACACATATATACATGCGCACACATCCATAAGCACATATGCGCTGTTGATTTTTTCTTTGTGACTTAATTATACTTTTTCTTTCAATCTTGTTTTGTTGTATTTCACTCACTCTCCCTTTTTCTTGCTCTGCCTTTCCTCTCTCACTTGCTGTATCTTCCTCTCCCTTCTACTCTGAATCCTTAAACTCTGTTCTCATAGTTGACCTCTTTCAACTATTCTTTATTTATTTTGATCTTCCCTTAGTGTTTTTAATGATCTCCATAACGGTTAAAGAAAATCTTTTTTAAAAACAAAATCAGAATTTTGTTTTTCGCTCTAACACAGCGGATACATAAAATGTTTTTGTGGGTTTTATATCGAATAATAATGTTCCCTTTGTCACTGCTAGAACAAAAGAATGGCAATGTTCATCTAAAAAGAAAGGAGAAAAGAAAACATAGCATAATGAAGCTGTTTGCTTGCAAACAAATCACTAATTGTTTCTACTTTTGGCACAAGGCCAGCAATTACCCAGTGCATTACTGGTACTTTATTTTATCGACCCTTGTAAGGATGAAAGACAAAGTTAACCTCGACGGGATTTGAACTCAAACTGTAAAGGGATGTAACTATGCTAGAAAGCATGGCGTCCAACCCTCTACCGATACTGCCATGGGATAATTTCTGACCTTGTGCCAAAAGTAGAAACAATCATTATTCAATATTATAAAATAATAAAAATAAATTGTCTGACGCTCTAATGATAGTTCAAATATTCAATTTTAGTTTCAAAATTAAAACAATCAGATCTATATCTATTTGATATCTAAATTTCATTTTTAGTTCTGATTTCAATTCTAGATTTTCATATTTACAATTAATTATTAATGTTATCTAATTACATGATCTTCTAACTATATTGTATATTGAATTTACATTGAGATTTCCATTTTCCCTGGTTCATTAATTTATCTGACTATATACTTCACTTATATACCATTTCTTTTTACCTATTCTACATCTTCTCTTATTTACATTTTTGTTTATTTTAGTTCAATTACAATCATAATAACTACACTTTAAGATTCCTCATGAAAGACCAAGAAAGATGTGTAAACAGTGGATTGTTGAATAAATTCATACAGAATCTAAATAAACATGTGTGTGTCTATCTACTTGATTCGAAATAAATATAAAATATAAACCATTAAAACTCTATAGAATTTTATAAGAGTCTCCTTTGGTTTTTAGTATATAGCAGTCATATGTATTCCACTTCAAGATCCTTTCATTTTTTCATGTTCATTGCAATTCTTCTCCAAATTGGTCTTCTACCCCCCCCCCCCCCCCCCGATCACCTTCATGTATTCAATGTAGTCCTCTCTCTCTCTCTCTCTGAATCCACTTAATGATTCTTTTCATCCATCTATTGAATGATTAATCAATTTTTATTCTCAATGTGTTTACATATATTTATCAAATTCATGTTATGGTCTACCTTTCTGTCAAGGGTAAGGAAGGACAGATCTGGCAGTATGGGAAAGAAGAGCCATCCTGATGATGACTAAATATCCTGCCCACTTCCACTTTGTTTTTTTGCCATTTCCTGTCTCTTTTTTGGCTATTTTTAATTGCTGTCTTTCTTATCTCTTTACACACAACTGTAGTTTTCAATGAGATATTCAACATTCTCATCCCCATGGCATACTCCATTGTTCTGATTTTCTTTCTCATTGCAAGATTATTTTTGGTAAATACAAACTAAAAAAAATATTAAGTATTATTAGCCTCTGGTATTAGTTTAAAACTGGCTCAGAAACTCTAAGCCTGGCCACTACACAATCAAATTTGTTATTTTTAAATTTATTTTCCTGCATATTTTTACTCTTAAAACATTGATGTTGTTGTTGTCATTATCACATTATAGAGGTTTATCACAGCAACAGTTAATTGAAAGTGTATGATTCTGAAAGATGCCTAAATGAAAATATAAAGCAATTTGTAAATGGAAAACGAAAGCAATTTTCATAAGCATTATATTAGTTCCTAGTCTGTTATTATTCTTTAGGATTGCAAAATAGAAAGTGACAATGAAAAAAAGATCTCTATAATTTACGAATGGAAAATATATTTCAATTTTTGTTCGGCTTAATCACTAAAAGAGATGAAGACAAATAATAAGTTGCAGAAGATGATGGAATTAGAACAAGAGATGAATTTTGTCAAGAAAAATAGAATGATAAGGCAGGGTGTTATGTTGAGGAAGGATGAAACTATTTAGGTGAGAGGAATGGTGGTGGTGGTGGGGGGTAAGGATGTAGAGAAAGTGGGAGTCCAAGAAAGACCATGGCTAAAGAAGATGGAGAAAATGAAAACCAGGAGGTTAGTGAGGGAGTGATGCAGAAGATGAGATAAAAAAGGAAAACTTGTCATAGTTAATCTCTTTCATCTATTTTCACTCATGTGCTGCAAGCCAAGATGGCTAATCAGTTCAATTATAATAGCAGATGGTTACAATTCCTCTCCACTTTGTGCAGCTTTTAGAATCAGTAGTATTTGTTTGGTTGATTAGCCCTGGTCATCACTGGAATATGAATCCTTAACCCTTTAGCATTTACATTATTCTGGATTGACAGTATCGGTAGAGCGCTAGATGCCATGCTTTGCAGCATAGTTACGACACCTTTACATTCTGAGTTTAAATCCCACCAAGGTTATCTTTGCCTTTCATCCGTACAGGGTCGATAAAATAAAGTACCAGTAATGCGCTAGATAATTGCTGGCCTTGTGCAAACAGTAGAAACAAATATTCTATATTTACTATTGTATTTTCACAGTAAAGGCTTTACCTCACATAATATCGAATCTATGAGATTTTGATGCTGTTATTTATTTTGAGAACAATACCTTAATGTAAGTATGAGCAGCCAGTTACGGCTGGTTTGAACAGAAAGAGGTGAAAGACTTCTGGCCAGATACGGCCAGGTTGAATGCTAAAGAGTTAAACCAACTTTGTGCTAGAACTCTCTTTGTGTAAACCCTTACAATGCTTACTATCAGGGACAATGGACATTTAATAACGTTGAACACAAAGTGCTGAAACTGAGTACAGTTCTTCATTTCTGAAAACCTGTTCAACCCTTACTAACAGGGAAGATGGACATTAATTGATGATAATAATGCTTTCTGATTTAGGCACAAGGCTAACAATTTTTTGGGAGAGGAAAGTCCATTAAATTTACCCCAGTGGTATTTTATCAACGCTGCAATGATGAAAGGCAAAAATAACCTTAGAAGGATTTGAAAATCCTGAACACAAAGGGCCGTAACTCTAGGCTGCAAAGCATGTTTCCAATGCTCTATCGATACTGTCAATCCACTGCCCAAATGATGATGATGATGATGATGATGAATGCTAAGTTCTAGAAAAGATACTACAAGTCATCTTGTATAATGCTTTAACAATTCTGCCAATTCACAGTCATGGATGGGTTCTTTATTTTATTAACCCCCTTGTGAGATGAAACGCAAATTTGACCTTAGCATCATTTAACCCTTTATCATTTACTTTACTCTCTATATACTATTGTATTTCCATGGTAAAGGCTTTATCTCATATGATTATCTTAAATAATATTGAATCTATGAGATTTTGATGTTATTTATTTTGAGAACAATACCATAATATCAGTATGAGTGGCCAGTTACAGCCAGTTTAAACAGAAAGAGGTGAGAGCCTTGTGACTGGATACACCCGGTTTATATGTTAAGGGTTAAATTCAGAGTGTAGAGAGCCAAAAAAAAAAAAAAAAATACTTCAAGATATTCTGTTCGGCATTCTGATGACTCTGTCAATTCCTGGCCTTGAAAGAACCACATGCATGTATTCGTGCGCGCACACACACACACACACACACACACACACACACACACACACACACACACACACACACACACACACACACACACACACACACACACGACATAAAAAAAAAATAGATCTAAAAAGTAAAAATAGCTTGAAGAATTTATTAAGCGACTTCAGTTTTGAAGTGAGTGGTTTTCAAAATAACTGTTATCCAATTTGAAATACATTTGTTTAGTTATACTATTGTAAACATTTATTTTGTATTTATTTACTATATTTTATGATTGGTAGTTAGTTACTTCAGAAACAGCTGTAAAATAATCTCAGATTTTAAAGAATCTTTGGAAAGAAAATAAATACAATTTGCAATTTTCAAACTTGTTTCTGTAATAATTCTTCGGCATTCTCTGTATCTTTTGTTTTCGGAATTATTTTATTATATAAACATTTATGAAATGTAATAACAATACTGAGACAAACTCCTTAATACTCCAGAAGATATTGCCATTTTTTTTAGTAGAATTTGAATGTTTGTCTATACCAGAGCTGACTTTAAGAAGCATGAAATATAAGTTAAAATTTGTTTTTCTAAGTGAATATTATATAATCTGAGTGGGTTAGACTATAATTTATAGAATGTTTGTCTTTTCTAAATGTTGAGTGGTAGTTTGCCTTAACCCTTTAGCATTTACATTACACTATATTACTATTGTATTTTCATGGTAAAGGCTTTATCTCACATAACATCGAATCTATGAGATTTTGATATTATTTATTTTGAGAACAATACTTTAACATCAGTATGAGTGGCTAGTTATGGTCAGTTTGAACAAAAAGAGGTGAGTGAATTCTTGCCGGATAAGACCAATTGAAATGCTAAAGGATTAATGTATTTCTCAACTAACAAGAAATTCTCTTCCGCTTCACATTTTTTCATTCTTTTGTTTGTTTTTTTTACTGGTACCAGTCAAGTACTGGGTTGATGTACACAATCATCCTCCACCTATTGCAGCTTTTAGAATCAGTTGTGTTTGGCCATCAGTGGTATTTGAATCCCTAAACAGAATTTGAACTCAGAACACAGTGTGCTAAAAGTCAATCAGAAAAGAGACTGACCAAAGATGACCTGGTATTGAACATTCCAAAGTCACCTACAAACTGTCAACATTATTTGGCATGGGTGGATTGGCAGTATCGGTAGAGGGTTGGACGCCATGCTTTCCAGCATAGTTACGACCCTTTACGATCTGTGTTCAAATCCTGCCGAGGTTGACTTTGCCTTTCATCCTTACGGGGTCGATAAAATAAAGTACCAGTAATGCACTGGGTAATTGCTGGCCTTGTGCCTAAAGTAGAAACAATTATCTGGCATGGATATCAACAAGGAGATTATTGGTTGACTTAGTCCAGAACTTTAAATACCTTGGCACTCATGTCATAGACTCCCCATAAGAATTCAACATCCGTAAAGCTGTGGCATGGGATGCGTGCAACAGGCTTGACAAGACTGGGCACTCAAATTTATCATCCTCCTTAAAATCCAAATCTTTTGAACATTGATTGAATCAGAATTACTATATGGATCAGATATGTACCTTATCTGTTTGCTTTGAAAGACAGCTGGATGGAGCATATACAAATATGCTCAGAAGAATCAAAAACATAAGCTGGAGATCACACGCAACACTTGAAACCATCTACAGAGATTTGATTCCAATATCCGTCAAACTCAAGCAAAAAAAGACTACAGTTACTGTCATCGAGCTGACAAAGAAATCATTTCATCTCTCCTTCTGTGGCATCCCTCTGGATGTGTCTATTCACGAAAACTGACTTTCCCAGACACCATAACTTGGGACTCAGGGCTCGGCATATGAGATCTGGGGATAGCAAGGCAGGACTGAACAGTGTGGAAAGGCATTGTCAACAGAGTTCCGACTGCCCACAGAGGAGTTGAAGGATGATGATGATGAGTCTGGCTTGTTCCACCGGGAACATTCGAGCTAAAAGCTAATATGCTGTGAAGTGTTTGGAAGAGCATCCAGCCATAGAAACTGTGCCAGAATGGTATATATAAGTAAGCCACAGTTGTCTGTCCTTTCTAGCCTCAAAATGCAACAGCAAGTATGGTAAAATGGATATAAAATGATGATTGTAATGAATAATAAGAATGATGATAATCTGGCTTAGTGGTTAGAGCATTGGGCTTGCAATCGAAAGGTTGTGAGTTCAATTCTCAGACCGGGTGATGTGTTGTTTCCTTGAGCATGACACTTTATTTCACATTGTTCCAGTTTACTCAGCTGTAGAAATGAGATGATAGGACTGAGGTCCCTATCATTCCACTGCAAGGTGGCCGTGGAGGTGCCACGGCAAAAAAGCACCCAGCCCACACTGTAAAGCGGACGTGTAGGCGCCATGGAAAAAAAAGCACCGCGGAAAAAAAAGCACCGGAAAAAAAAAGCACTGTAAATGAAGTTGGTGTTAGGAAGGGCATCCAGCTGAAGAAATCAAGCCAGAATCAGTTCCCGTCCCACCCTTGCAAGCAGGGAAAAGTGGCCGTAAAATGATGTCTCTCTGATGTCTCTTCATTTATTAGCCATAAGGACTCACACATACAATACAATAATGTATCATATATTGTGGAAAGTGATATATGTTGTTACTTCTTAGTTCATAATGTTTATTGTATTATAGAATGTTGTAGTTTACTTGAAGCATTGTATCTATATATATATATATATAACGTGGAATAATATACTATGTAATGTGGAATAATATATCATGTAACATGGGATACTATATCATGTAATGTGGAATAATATATTATGCAATGTAAGATAATATATGTAATGTGGAATAATATATCATGTAACATTGGATAATATATCATGTAATGTGGAACAATATATCATGCAACATGGGACAATATATTATGTAATGTAGAATAATACATTATGTAATATATTATAATAATATATTATGTAATGTGAAATAATATATCATGTAACATTGGATACTATATCATGTAATGTGGAACAATATATCGTGCAACATGGGACAATATATTATATAATGTGGAATAATATACTATGTAACGAGGGATAACATATTATGCAATGTGGAATAATATATTATGTAATGTAACATAACATATTATGTAATGTGGAATAATATAGTATGTAATGTAACATAACATATTATGTAATGTGGAATAATATATTATGCAATGTAGGATAATATATTATGTGATGCATGATAATATATTATGTAATGTGGAATAATATATTATGTAATGTGGAAAGTGATATAAGGCTAAACAATGCAAAATGGACGATAAGATGACGGTAAGGAAAATTTAGTTACCTGGTAATCTGTGTCTGCTTTTGTTGCTGTTGTTTCTTTTGTCCTAGGACAAAAAATGTAACATAAACAAACAACCATTACCAGGTAACTAAAATTTTAATTACCGTCATCTTATCATCCATTTTGCATTGTTTAGCCTTTATATACAATGCTTCATATTATATACAATAGCAGTGGAGATTTCTGGTGTCCTTGGCCCTAGGGCTACCTCCCTACTCACCACCATAGGCACTGAGCTGGCCAGCTGCAGGTGTGAGCCTCGTAAGATGGAATGGCTCTTCTAGCACATCTCCCTTACCATCTTCTGGGGAAACGCCTTCTCTATTCTGTCTACTGGGGGTGCAGGGCGGTCAGCACATGGAACCTCATTTGCTCACTATACAGAGTTATGGGGAGGGCGAGAGAGATAGAAGTGATAACAGTGGGAGTTTGGTTCTTCTGTGTTTGGACACATTGCACCTGTCATGTGGATTATGTGATAATCTCATTTTCCATTATGATTTTATAAATCAAATACTTATGTACAATATATAGATCAAATAATATAACCTCTTGCTTAAACACCCTGTTCTATTCCAACATTACAGGCTGTACTGGGTGCACTTTATTGACCCAATACTAATACTTTACATGGCTTGGTCAAATACTTATGCACAATATATACATCAAATAATATAACCTTGTTCTATTCCAATGCTCCAAGTAAACTACAACATTCTATAATACAATACACATTATGAACTAAGAAATAACAACACATGCATGGCTGGACAGAACAGTTATATAAAAAAGAAAGGAAAGGGCAAGTATGTTATACAGTAGATATTCAAATTGGATAAATACATGAAATAATTATAAAAATAATTTCTAATTTAGGAGCACGACCATGGGGAATCTATTCTAAAACCTGAGATGGTTGTAAAATAACTTTTAATTTCTTAGTTCTTCAGATTGATTTACTGGTCTAAGAAACATCAAATATTATATTTCTGATTTGTGTACACATCATGTATGAGAAGTTTCACAAAGTATGGGAGTGAGACATGTGGTGGTGAAAGAAGTGAGGGTAAAGTTGTATGCTACATGTGTGAGAATTGTCTTGAGTTATGGGAGTGAGACATGTGGTGGTGAACATGGAGCAGTGGAGAAAGCAAAGATGTATGTGAGAAGTGCCATGATTTATGGACGTAAGACATGTGGTGAACTGGGAGCAGTGGAGAAGGTGGGAAAGAATGAAAGTGAGATTGATCTGAGAGATGAATGGAGTATTGCTGAGAGAGAGAGAGAGAGAGGGGGGGGGCAGACAATGAATTGCAGGGGATGATGGGAAGAGATTGTTGAGACATGAAGAAGGAACTGAGGGAAAGGAATGATGGAATGAGATTGTTGAGACATGAAGAAGGATCTGAGTGAAAGGAATGATGGGAAGAGATTGTTGAGACATGAAGAAGGAACTGAGTGAAAGGAATGATGGGATGAGATTGTTGAGACATGAAGAAGGAACTGAGTGAAAGGAATGATGGAATGAGATTGTTGAGACATGAAGAAGGAACTGAGTGAAAGGAATGATGGGATGAGATTGTTGAGACATGAAGAAGGATCTGAGTGAAAGGAATGATGGGATGAGATTGTTGAGACATGAAGAAGGATCTGAGTGAAAGGAATGATGGAATGAGATTGTTGAGACATGAAGAAGGATCTGAGGGAAAGGAATGATGGAATGAGATTGTTGAGACATGAAGAAGGAACTGAGTGAAAGGAATGATGGAATGAGATTGTTGAGACATGAAGAAGGAACTGAGGGAAAGGAATGATGGAATGAGATTGTTGAGACATGAAGAAGGAACTGAGGGAAAGGAATGATGGAATGAGATTGTTGAGACATGAAGAAGGAACTGAGTGAAAGGAATGATGGAATGAGATTGTTGAGACATGAAGAAGGAACTGAGGGAAAGGAATGATGGAATGAGATTGTTGAGACATGAAGAAGGATCTGAATGAAAGGAATGATGGGATGAGATTGTTGAGACATGAAGAAGGAACTGAGTGAAAGGAATGATGGAATGAGATTGTTGAGACATGAAGAAGGAACTGAGGGAAAGGAATGATGGAATGAGATTGTTGAGACATGAAGAAGGAACTGAGTGAAAGGAATGATGGAATGAGATTGTTGAGACATGAAGAAGGAACTGAGTGAAAGGAATGATGGAATGAGATTGTTGAGACATGAAGAAGGAACTGAGGGAAAGGAATGATGGAATGAGATTGTTGAGACATGAAGAAGGAACTGAGTGAAAGGAATGATGGAATGAGATTGTTGAGACATGAAGAAGGAACTGAGGGAAAGGAATGATGGAATGAGATTGTTGAGACATGAAGAAGGATCTGAATGAAAGGAATGATGGGATGAGATTGTTGAGACATGAAGAAGGAACTGAGTGAAAGGAATGATGGAATGAGATTGTTGAGACATGAAGAAGGATCTGAGTGAAAGGAATGATGGAATGAGATTGTTGAGACATGAAGAAGGAACTGAGTGAAAGGAATGATGGAATGAGATTGTTGAGACATGAAGAAGGATCTGAGTGAAAGGAATGATGGGATGAGATTGTTGAGACATGAAGAAGGATCTGAGTGAAAGGAATGATGGGATGAGATTGTTGAGACATGAAGAAGGAACTGAGTGAAAGGAATGATGGAATGAGATTGTTGAGACATGAAGAAGGAACTGAGGGAAAGGAATGATGGGATGAGATTGTTGAGACATGAAGAAGGAACTGAGTGAAAGGAATGATGGAATGAGATTGTTGAGACATGAAGAAGGAACTGAGGGAAAGGAATGATGGAATGAGATTGTTGAGACATGAAGAAGGATCTGAGTGAAAGGAATGATGGGATGAGATTGTTGAGACATGAAGAAGGAACTGAGTGAAAGGAATGATGGAATGAGATTGTTGAGACATGAAGAAGGATCTGAGTGAAAGGAATGATGGGATGAGATTGTTGAGACATGAAGAAGGAACTGAGTGAAAGGAATGATGGAATGAGATTGTTGAGACATGAAGAAGGAACTGAGGGAAAGGAATGATGGAATGAGATTGTTGAGACATGAAGAAGGATCTGAGTGAAAGGAATGATGGGATGAGATTGTTGAGACATGAAGAAGGAACTGAGTGAAAGGAATGATGGAATGAGATTGTTGAGACATGAAGAAGGAACTGAGGGAAAGGAATGATGGAATGAGATTGTTGAGACATGAAGAAGGATCTGAGTGAAAGGAATGATGGGATGAGATTGTTGAGACATGAAGAAGGAACTGAGTGAAAGGAATGATGGAATGAGATTGTTGAGACATGAAGAAGGAACTGAGGGAAAGGAATGATGGAATGAGATTGTTGAGACATGAAGAAGGATCTGAGTGAAAGGAATGATGGGATGAGATTGTTGAGACATGAAGAAGGAACTGAGGGAAAGGAATGATGGAATGAGATTGTTGAGACATGAAGAAGGAACTGAGTGAAAGGAATGATGGAAATAAATGTGGAAGGAAGTGGAGGAAGAGGAAATCAAGAAATACTTGGAGGGGGAAGAAATAAAGCTAGGGTATTGGTTCGGTGGAGATGCAGCAGAATGTGGAGCAAAAAAGAAAAGCTTGTCATATGGTGCTCACAAAGCTAACCCCTATTCTTGTTGGGAAGATGGCCTTAAAATGCTTTTGTGTTTGTTGGAGGAACATATATTAATTGCTGCCTGTGTCTTTGATTTTTAAGGTGGTGAATTGGCAGAGTCGTTAGAACGTCAGATCGAATACTTTATGGTCTTCGTTTCAGCTCTCTGCTCTCTGAGTTCAAATCCTGCCGAGGTCAACTTTGCCTTTCATCCTTTCGAGGTTGATAAAAAGGTACCAGTCAAGTACTGGGGTTGATTCTTCCTCTATATCTCTTTCTCATTTCCTCTCTCTCACTTTCTATCTTTCCCTCGAAGAAATCTGCTGTACTCAGGTCTGGAGAGGGATGGGCTCCACCAGGCTTAAAATGGCCAAGAAACGCTGTATGTCAATTTGGCGCCCATATGTCTCTGTCAGGTGGTACGCAACCATGCATACATACATGATGCTTTGATTTAAACCAGTTCAATGCTGAAAATTTTACAAGTGGATAACAAAATTATTATTGGATATTTTTCTCATTATAGTTTGAAATTGTAGCAGGAATTATTAAGTAATTTTTCAATGGAAACAACGTAAAAGAAATATATGAAAAGACTAATAAATAAACAAAATCTTGGAAATATCTTTTGTAAAGTATATTTATGGTAATTTATTTTAATAACAAAATGTAATTTAGTCAACAAGAATTAATTTGGGAAAAGCGTTAAATTAAGGGAAATATGTAATTTGATATCATTAAGACTATTTTTCACTTAAACTAATATGGATTTAAAAACATTGTATTGAAAATATGTGGTAATACTTGATATATATATGTGTGTATATATATGTGTGTGTATATATATATCATCATTTAATGGCCATTTTCCATGCTAGCATGAGTTAGATGGATATATATAATATATATGGGAGTGATATATATATATATATATATATATATATATATATATATATATATAATATATTTATTTATATATATATATATATATATATATATACATATATATATACATTACATGCATACATACATACATACATACATACATACATACATACATACATACATACATACATACATACATACATACATACATACATACATACATACATACATACATACATACATACATACATACATACATACATACATACATACATTACATACATACATTACATGCATACATACATACACACAACACCAACAACATTACAATTATAGATTATATAACAAATTTGATTGGCACACGCCAGCATATCATTTTAAATATTGATTCACTTTAACAAGTTGATTGATTTTCTTCAAACGAGTTACTTCAATGTCAGCTAACTATTAGAATATTTATTTACATGTTCTTACTCAATTACAAGAAATTACGTAAAATAACACATATTTTGCAATTATTATATCTTTCAAATTATTGGTGATTACCTTTTTAGTAAAATGCTGGAATTAGTTTTATTTACATAATTTTCTAAATGAAGTATAGCTCTTATTTTATAACAATAGCTGTAAAAGCCAAAAATAAGTGTAAAATTACACGCACACATACACCAAGTCCGAACACAGAGGAACCAAACTCCCACTGTCATCACCTCTGTCTCTAGTGGGTTTAAAATAAGTGTAAAATTACACAATGTACACCAGATCCGAACACAGAGGAACCAAACTCCCACTGTCATCGCCTCTGTCTCTAGTGGGTTTAAAATAAGTGTAAAATTACACAATCTACACCAGTTCCAAACACAGAGGAACCAAACTCCCACTGTCATCGCCTCTGTCTCTAGTGGGTTTAAAATAAGTGTAAAATTACACAATGTACATCAGGTCCGAACACAGAGGAACCAAACTCCCACTGTCATCGCCTCTGTCTCTAGTGGGTTTAAAAAAAGTGTAAAATTACACAATGTACATCAGGTCCGAACACAGAGGAACCAAACTCCCACTGTCATCGCCTCTGTCTCTAGTGGGTTTTAAAAAAGTGTAAAATTACACAATGTACATCAGGTCCGAACACAGAGGAACCAAACTCCCACTGTCATCACCTCTGTCTCTAGTGGATTTAAAATAAGTGTAAAATTACACAATCTACACCAGGTCCGAACACAGAGGAACCAAACTCCCACTGTCATCGGCTCTGTCTCTAGTGGGTTTAAAATTCTGTAAATATTTAGCAAAAGTATTTAGCGGTGAATTGGCAAAGTCGTTAAGACATTGGATAGAATGCTTTACAGTATTTGTCCCACCTCATTGTGCGCTGTGAGTTCAAATCCTGCCATGGTCAACTTTGCCTGCCATCCTTTCTAGTACTGGGATTGATTCTTCCTCTATAGAAAATAACTGGCTATGTTCAGACCTGGAAAGGGTTGGGCTCCGTCGATGCTATACTAAAGAGGACTTATCTAACTCATACAACCATGGGAAAACAATGGAAATAATTCATCATAATGTTATGGAAGAACCATTGCTAACTTGTTTCAAATGCCATCTTATTAAAAAATATTTTACTAAAAGTGCCCTAGACACACTGTATGGCGGTGCCTCTATGACTCCACAAGGAGTCATGGGATCTTTATCCTTTATCCGTAAATATTTAACAGAAAATATTTGGGCCGATCAAAGGCAAATTTGAACTCAGCAGGGTTTGATCTCAGAAGAAATGCTGTATGGTATTTTGCCCAATACTATAATTATTCTACTAACCAACTTCCCATGGTGAACAGTTTGTTATGAATGTTTGCAGTATTAGAGGAAAGACTTTAATTTTTAATGTGATACCCTCTTGGCAATAAATGATAGAGAGCATCGAACACCATGTTTTGTGGCATAGAGTTACGGCACTCTACATTCTGATTTCAAATCCCACCAGGGTTAGCTTTGCCATTCAGCCTTACGGGGTTGATACTAACCCAGGTTCTGTTGCACGTCGGGCTGAGGAGGCCAAACTCTTCAAATACCGGTCGCTCTCCGACAGTTTTGCAGTTGTACCCTTGGCGGTGGAGACTTCTGGTATCCTAGGCCCTAGGGCTACCTCTCTACTCACCACCATAGGCGCTGAGCTGGCCAGCCTCAGGTGTGAGCCCCACGAGTTGGAGTGGTTTTTCCAGTGCGTCTCCCTTGCCGTCCTCCGAGGAAACGCCTTCTCCATTCTGTCTGCTGCACCGGTGGGGAGACAAGCCGATTATATTACAAATTCTGTTGAATAGTCTTAAATACTTCAATACTTTTCAAATGGGTGGTTTTAATTCATAGAACCAGAGAAGGGTTAGGAATGTTTGGTATCAAACAGTTTAATTTAGATCTACTTATTTGAATGATTTTTTGATACAATGTAATTCATAGATTGGAGATTTTGACTGAATTAGTATTTTGTTTGAAACAAAATGTGTTCCGTTTCAAGTTGGAAAATAGTTATTTTTACCAATGTATTTCTATTAACTTAGGATTTAAGAAAACCGATAAGATTTAATATAAGGCTTTATATGCTTTTTAGAAAATGTATTCAGTAAACTAAAATATTTATTTCCTGGTGAATGTTATGAAGCATTCATAAAGAATTAATGTTAGAACTTTATAGATTTCTTGTAGAACATACTTTAATATTGATATTTGATAACTCTAACTTTACAGACTCAAGATGAGCTACTTCTTGAGACTCAAATCTTTTTAACCCTTTAGCATTTAAACCAGCCATATCTGGCCAGAATTCTTTCACCTCTTTCTGGTCAAACCAGCTGTAACTGGCTGCCCATCATCATCATCATCATCATCACCATTTTATGTCCATTCTTCCACGCTAGCATGGGTCAGATGGGTTGTTCTGTTGTGGGCAATGCCCGGTCAGGCGACCATGTCTTGCTCATACAGAACTGATTTTGGCTTGATTTCTACAGTTAGATGCTCTTCCTAACACCAATCTCATTTACAGTGAGTACTGGGTGCTTTTTTACTGTGACACCTACACGTCCATTTCACAGTGTGAACTGGGTGCTTTTTTGTCGTGACACTACTTTACAGTGGGAGTGGGTGGGGAAATACAGCTTCGGCTTGTACCCGTGGGAAGTGGGGTCTTCTGTATTACTGTGAGTCTATGGTGGTAAGTGGAAGTGGGCGGGAGGGAAATTGTGAGATAGGTAGCCATATAAATAATATCAAGCCATAATTAATATCAAAATCTCATAGATTTGATATTATGTGAGATAAAACTGTTACCGTGAAAATACAATAGTAAATATTTATATTTACTATTGTATTTTCACGGTAATAAAGAAGTAGCTCATCTTGAGTCTGTAAAGTTAGAGCTATCAAATATCAATATTAAAGTATGTTCTACAAGAAATCTATAAAGTTCTAACATTATGTAATAGGTTTAACTTTACAATCTCATGTTAAGCTACTTCTTGAGGCTCAAATGTTTTTAAACCTTTCCCATCCTTTTTTTCTATTTTTACTTGGTACGTCTGGGGTAAGAGGCCTTCATAGGTTTTCTAGGATCTGAGTCATCAATGCCATTGATGTTCTATATGAGCAGTTGCAGGTTCCTTCCTTTGGGAAGGAAAGGCATCTGTAGGGAAGGAGTTCCAAAGAATTGCCAGTGTTCTGGATAGGAAGGAGTGGGTATAGTAGAGAGCACAAGGCCTTTTGGTGAGTGGGGACAGACAAAATAGGTGATAAGGAGAGGATAAACTAGTCAGTCAGGAGTGTCTTAGGAGAGGTTTATATATTTATCTTAGTTTCATGATATTTTGGTCTTAACAGCCCCTTTTGTAAAAGAAAAGGAAAATGGAGTTTGGCAGTAGTGGTGAGCTGGATTCCTCTGGCTAAACAAAGTTTCGGGGATCTCTTCAGCTGTGACAACTTCCCTGGTGTTGGTGATGTACAGGATAACCAATCGTTGAGTATGCTCTGTAAAGTGATTGGTGATAGTAAAGACATCCAGCCATAGAAAACCTGCCAAACAAAGAGACTATTCAGCTATGCCAAAGACATGATGACTTTCCTAGTGTTGATGCCATGATACAATGCAGTTGGTAGAGCACCGGATCATACATCATGCCAGTATCCCATGTGGATGTCAGATGCTTTGCTTGAGTACTAACCAATTTGTGATGACATGTCCAACTCTTGCTTGAAAATGGATGTTAAATGACGATAATGATGGTGGCTTTCCTAAAACAATTTTAATCACAATTTAAGATGTACTTGATTTCTCTTTGTGGTCATTGACTGGCTTTAAAACATGAATGTGGATTAACTGAAGTAATTATTTTATGCAGTTTGGAAATATGAATTGAAGTAGGAAACAAAATATTCATTTGCAACAATGTTTGTTATTTATTCATTAGAAATATTAAATTCAAAATAAAAATATTAATAAAGTATTAAATCTTATTAGACAAACTTTCTTCCAAGGCATAACATCATTTCCCATTAGCACAGAAGTGGCAGCTTGCATATATAAAATTGTTGGAATGAACGAAACTCTTCCTAAATACTTGACAGGTTAATTTTTTTGTTTTAGTTTCAAATTTATGACTTACTATTTGTTGTTGCAGAAGTTTATTAGATTAAATCAAATTTAACTTAATAGCCATATGCTATTGTAAAAAAAGAAGTTGATTATATTTATTTTATCACTCAAATTGCTTTCTACCTCCCTGCAAAAATATTTTCAAAATCAATTTTGTTTGAGTTTTTCAAAGAACATATCTTTTTAATAATATTTTACCAAGATTTTTTTCTTTTTACTTAGAAATGCAGAGAATTGTTTTAGCAATAATTATTTTACTTTTTGAAATCCTTATTTGAAAGGTTGAATTTATGTTTTCCAATAATGTTTGGAAAACTTCCAAGATTTATAATTATAAGCATTGTATGGATGCTCTAGTTGCAATAATTAGATATTTATTGTTGTTTAGCACTTGATGAAGCAGACCTAGGATAAAACGTGTTTTACGTGCAACTATCTTGACAATTTGCATATCAGGGACTAAATTATCCAATCAATATGTCCTCCTTCTAATAACATGATACAATGTGTTTTGCGAAAAATCTGACAGCCATTTCTAGCAAGTCTAGTAACCATGTTGAAGAACCCCATTTAATATTTGTTGAAAACAAGTACCAAAACACTCATCATCATCACCATCACCACCACCATCATTATCATCCTCATCAGCATCATCATCTTCAACATCATCATCACTAATATATAGTAACTTTTTTCTTCTAATTTTTCAAAAACCTCTTCAAAATCCTTATCTTAATCACCACCATGATAATCATCATCACCACCACCATCATCATCACCACCACCATCATCATCACCACCACCACCACCATCATCATCACCACCACCATCATCACCACCATCATCATCACCTCCATGATAATCATCATTACCACCACCATCACCACCACCACCACTACTAATACTACTACTACCACCATCGCCATCACTGCCACCACCACCACCATCACTGCTACCACCACTGCCACCATCACCGCCGCCACCAACATCACCACCACCATCAACACCACTACCAACACCATCACCACCAACACCACCACCACCACCACCAACACCACCACCACCACCATCAACACCACCACCAACATAACCAACACCAACACCATCAACACCACCACCAACATCACCAACACCAACGTCACCAACACCACCACCACCACCAACACTATCAACACCACCACCAACATCACCAACACCAACGCCACCACCAACACCACCACCAACATCACCATCACCAACATCACCAACACCAACAACACCAACGCCACCACCACCACCACCAACATCACCATCACCACCAACACCAACACCACCAACACCAACACCAACACCACCACCACCAACACCAACACCACCACCACCAACACCAACACCACCACCACCAACACCACCAACACCAACAACACCACCACCAACACCATCAACACCACCACCAACGCCATCAACACCAATACCAACGCCACCAACACCACCACCAACACCACCACCACCAACACCACCACCACCACCAACACCAACACCACCAACACTACCACCACCACCATCAACACCACCACCAACACCAACACCAACGCCACCAACGCCACCAACACCACCACCAACACCAACACCACCACCACCACCACCACTAACAACACCATCACGACCATCACCACCACCAACACCACCACCAACATCACCACCGCCACCACCACCACCGCCACCACCAACACCAACACCACCAACATCATCACGACCATCACCACCACCAACATCACCACCGCCACCACCACCACCACCAACACCATCACGACCATCACCACCACCAACACCACCACCAACATCACCACCGCCACCATCACCACCGCCACCACCACCACCACCACCACCAACATCATCTATTCACATTTCCATGCTGGCATAGGTTGGATTGTTACAAAGCAACTGAAGATTCTTTTGTCTGAGATGGTGAAGGTGATCACATCCTGCCTACTTACATTTTATTTTAGGCATAATTTATATGGCTGGATGCCACTCCTTATAGAGCCAACCACTTTACAGAGTGTGCTGGGTGTATTTCTTTCATGGCAGAAACACTGGACAGGTTGTCATGTCTTTGGCATGACTCCATACTTCTCTCTACATTTTCTGTGCACGGTTTCTGATAGGATAGTATATAGGATAAACATCCCATAATTCCTTGTGGAGTCGTAGAGGCACCGTCATGCGGTGTGTCTGGCGGAGCTCAACCCACTCCAGGTCTGAACACAGTGGATATTTTCTATAAAGGAAGAATCGACTCCAATACTGGACTGGTACATTTTTTATCAATCTCAAAAGGATGAAAAGCAAAGTTGATGATGGCAGAGTTTGAACTGAGAGCATGCAATGAGGTGGGACGTATACCATAAAGTACTCTATCTGACATCTTAACAACTCTGGTAATTCGCAGTCTTTTGGTTTCTAATACTGGATGTCTTTTCTAAAGCCAACCAGTTTACAGAATGTATTATTGCAGTTCCAGTATCAGAGAGGTTATCATATTCTCAATATAAAAATAAAGTTAGCTTTCTTTGATCTGAGTATATTTTATAGTACCAATTTAACTTCAGAAATATTTTACTACCACAACTAATATCTCTCTTTAAAACAAATCATTAATTTAAAACTCTTTTCATTGATGTATTCCAATGATTACAAAAGTCAAACAGTTGTGAGAGTTAAAAAATATATTGATTATTAAAGCTTTTGTTTTCATTACCATATTTCTAATGAAAGGCACTATGATTTTCAAATAATTTTGAAAATAATCAAGAATTTAGAGGAATTTAGTAAATGAATTTTCTCATTATTGAACTGGTGTTTGGAATATAACTTAACAAAGCATCATCGTCATCATCATCATCATCATCATCATCATCATTTTACGTCCGCTTTTCCCTGCTTGCAAGGGTGGGACGGGTCTTATTCAGCACAGCATCTCTCCACTCATCACGGTCCCTCGTCATCTCCACCGTGAGCTTCAATGATCTGAGGTCTGTTCTCACCACCTCCACCCATGTTTTTCGTGGTCTACCTCTACCACGTCTTCCTTCAACTGGCATTTCCTGGCACTTCTTCACACATCGGTCATCCTCCATGCGCATCACATGTCCATACCACCTCAGTCTCCTCTCCCGTACACTACATTCTATCCCTCTCAGACACAGTTTCTCTCTCAACACATTTATGCTGGGTCGTTCACGCACATTTACACTGCACATCCAACGGAGCATGCTTGCCTCATTTCTCTCCAGCCGTCGCATATCCTCTGCGGTTGCTGCCCATGTCTCACTACCATGCAGCATCGCGCTCCTCACACAGGCATCATACAACCGGCCTTTCATACGCAAGGAGAAACCCTTCTTAGTCAGCAGAGGAAGCAGCTCCCTAAACTTCTTCCAACCCGTCCTTATTCTAGATACTATGGCCTCGGAACACCCTCCTCCCATGCTAATCTGATCTCCTAGGTACCGGAAGCTATCCACCACTTCTATAGTGTCCTCTCGCATTTGAAAAATGTGTCTATCAGTGCGACTTCTACTGTCTAATTTCCCTGTACATCTACTGCATACATATTTCTCCCTACCTGTTAGTTTGCCTGCTATCCCGCTACATCTCTTGTGTAACCAGGACCTGCATTGTGTGCATTTTATAAAATTTATGCCAGTTCCTTTTCTGCATATCGAACATGGCCATTTCCCTGACGGAATCAGGGTTTTGTCCTCTTTTCTACTCATCAACACTTTTGTCTTAGCTAGATTTACTCTCAGTCCTCTTGCTTCCAACTGCTGTTTCCATAGCCGGAATTTATTCTCTAGCTCCTCTACTGATTCTGCTATAAGAGCCAGATCGTCAGCATAGAGAAGTTCCCATGGACAGCCAGTCTTAAATTCCTCTGTTATGGCTTGGAGGACTATAATGAACAAGAGCGGGCTGAGGACCGAACCCTGATGTACTCCTACTTGTATCTGGAATTCCTCACTAAACTCCATTCCTACCCTGACTTTACTGAGAGTACCTCTGTACAAAGTTTGCACTGTCCTCACAAGCCATTCCTCAACACCTAGCTTCCTTAGGGACCACCAGATGACAGATCGGGGTACCCTATCAAAGGCCTTCTCTAGGTCAACAAAGGCTAAGTATAGTGGCTTATTCTTCTCTAAGAACCTCTCTTGCATTTGTCTCACCAAGAAGAGGGCATCTGTTGTACTCTTCCCAGGCACAAAACCAAACTGCATCTCATCTAGTTTGACCCTTTCTCTAATTAGTTGTGCTAAAATCCTTTCTGCCACTTTCATAACCATCTTACATAAAATTATGATGGAATGTTTTAGATAAATATAAACACTTAAAAAGTTTACAATGTAAAATCATGGTTGATTTTATGTGATTTGGTATCAGAAAGATTAAACCAAATCAGCAGTTTAAATATCTTTATTTTACACTGATTACAAAATAAAACAATTTTTAGATATAATATACCTAAAATTTGCTTGTATTTTAGAGACATTGGTTTATATAATACATCTGATAATTAAAATATCTACAAAACTTATATTTTCAGAATTCACATTGAATTTTATGTTTTTATTTTAATTAATTCTATTAATGTATGTTTTTTAAAAGCATACATCAAGTATTTCAGTATTTTGTGTTGTTTGTTCACAAGTGTACAAGCAGAATCTGCAATACTACAAACTGAAGTTGACATCTAACTCATTACCATATAGTTATTGTGGAATGTTTAGAAATATTTACATATCTGTCTTATTTTTTTTTGTATCTCTAATATAATACTTTATATTCTCAAACTTTCAAACCTGTCTATCAGCTGTCTTTTGCATATTTATGTTACTGCAATGCTCCTACCATTTGGATGCTTTTGTATCGACCATGAAAATAATGTTGTTGTTGTTTGACCATTGTCAGTTCTGATGAAGAGTGTTCCAGTTGTTTGATCAATTTGACAGCCTGCTCTTGTATGTATAAGGCTGAGCATTTCACAGACACATATACACTTAATGCAATTCTCAGGGAGATTCAGCATATTACAATCTCTGAAAAGGCTAGTCATTTGAATTTCAAGTACAACTCACTTATATTAGCTAAGTGAAGTCTGACCACATAAAATAAAGTGACTTGCTTAATGACACAACTTGCTGCCAAAGATCGAACTAAAAAAGAACTCCATTAAAAGAATATATATATTCTTTTATTATTCTAATTGAGGTGGTGCAGTGGCAGAATCAGTAGAGCTTCGAACACCATGCTTTACAGCATAATTATGGTCCTTTACGGTCTGAGTTCAAATCCTGCCAAGGTTAACTTTGCCCTCATCCTTAAGGGGTTGATAGAGTAAAGCACCAGTAATACACTGGGGTCAATTTAATTGACCCCCCCCCAAAAATTGCTGGCCTTGTGCCTAAAATAGAAATGATTATTTTAATTGGGGGCGGTGGATTGGCATCATCAGTAGAGCATCAGATAAATGCTTTGCAGTATTTAGTTGCAACCCTTTATGTTCTGTGTTCAAATCCTACAGAGAGATTTAAACTCAGAGCATGTCCCTTAATACTGCATATGTAGTGTAAAAAAAAAAGGAGTGTTTAGAGTTTAAGAAACTGAAACGAGCTGGTATTAAGAATACTTTGAAAGAGAGGGCAAAGTTGATTAAATCGACCCCCAGTGCATTACTGGTGAATTATTTATCAACCATGTAAGGAAAAGCTAACCTTGGTGGCATTTGAACCCAGGACGTAAAGGGCCGTGACTCTGTGTCATGAAGCATGTTGTCCAACACTCTACCGTTACTGTTAAATAAAATCAAACTTTTATTGAAGATATTTAGATAGCATGGCTGATATAAGGGTAGCTTTTTCTCTATGGGTGGTGGTGGTGGCTGTATAGTTATTTTGAACAGCATGGCTGTGTGGTTAAGGAGATCATGTCAAAACCACGTGATGTTGGGTTCCTTCCTGCTATGTGGCACCTTGGGCAAATATTTTCTAGGTAGACCAGTGTCTTGTGACCAATGTCTTGTATATGTTTACATGTGTGTCTATGTTTATCTTCTGTTACCTAGCAGTTCAACAGGAAGGGATCATTGAAGTACCAGACTTGATAAAATAAGTACTGGGGCTGATTGTGCTGCTCCAAGCATGGCTGCAGCCTAATAACTGAAATATTTGTTTCTACTTTTGGCATAAGGCCAGCAATTATCCCAGTGTATTACTGGTACTTTATTTTATCGACCCCATAAGGATGAAAGGCAAAGTTAACCTCGGCGGGATTTGAACTCAGACCATAAAGGGCCGTAACTCTTTGCTGTAAAGCATGGAATCCAACCCTCTACTGATACTGCTAATCCACCGCCCTCAATAACTGAAATAATAAAAGCAAAATCATATATACGCTCAGCTTGACATGGTGACAAGGAACGACACATCACCACGGCTCTCTTATCTAAACATAATATTATCACTGAAAACTACCCTTTTAACATATTTCACATGGATTACAATATTCATTATTGCAAATACTTTTACTTTTCTCTGACTAATAGAACTAATTTTTGATATAACATCACTTTAATGAAGTAAATCGGATTTTGCCAACATGATGCTTTGCAGTATAGAGTTACGGTGCTTTACGGTCTGAGTTCAAATCTTGCCAAGGTTAACTTTGCCTTTCATCCAAACGGGGTCGATAAAATAAAGCACCAGTAATGCACTGGGGTAATTGCTGTCCTTGTGCCAAAAGTAAAAACAATTATTATTATTAACATATACATGCTGTTGTTTAGTTATTTTATCTATTAGATAGTTTTAAAACATTATATAGATGATTAAATTGCTTCACTGGGAATAACTGGAAATGGTCTCTTTCATATTTCACTAAACATTAAAGTTATGCTCCCAAAATACTTCATTTAGCCTTGTTAACAGTCTAAATTGACATTTAATAATTGTGAAAAGATAATTTTTATTTCCTCATATGTAGCAATGTATTAAAAACTAATTGAATATAATATCTATTGATTTTTACCAAGAGAAAGCTAATTGAATATGCAGCAGTAATATGTAAAAATTAATGTGGTGCAATCTTACGTGTAATTCACAATATTTGTTCAACTATTCAACTATTCATGAAGATCTTGATGTCAACACTACAAACTTATTGTATATTACTGTTGATGCTGTGTTGATGCTGTTTTTCTGATGAAAGTTATTAATATATATATATATTAATGAAACAGCGAGAAATTGTATTTAATAAATATGTGGTACTGAATTAATTTTTAACAAACAAAATAAACATGGAAATAAATTGGATGCACTTAATGATGATTAGAAATAGGAAAAGTGTACATCTATAATTTATTAAAAGTCTGAAGTCTGTCTCAAGCCTGGAGGTTCACCAGGCCAGTGCTTGTTCTAGGTTTCTGTGGTGTGAAGTGACAGAGTAGAAGACTCCCCCTGGATAGGACACCAGTCCATAGCAGGGATAAAGTCTGTCTCAAGCCTGGAGGTTCACCAGACCAGTGCTTGTTCTAGGTTTCTGTGGTGTGAAGTGACAGAGTAGAAGACTCCCCCTGGATAGGACACCAGTCCATAGCAGGGATAAAGTCTGTCTCAAGCCTGGAGGTTCACCAGACCAGTGATTGTTCTAGGTTTCTGTGGTGTGAAGTGACAGAGTAGAAGACTCCCCCTGGATAGGACACCAGTCCATAGCAGGGATAAAGTCTGTCTCAAGCCTGGAGGTTCACCAGACCAGTGCTTGTTCTAGGTTTCTGTGGTGTGAAGTGACAGAGTAGAAGACTCCCCCTGGATAGGACACCAGTCCATAGCAGGTATAAAGTCTGTCTCAAGCCTGGAAGTTCATCAAGCCAGTGCGTATCTCAGTTTCTGTGGCATGAAGTGACTGAGATTACAAGACATATCCCTGGACAGGACACCTGTCCATCACAGGGTTAAACTCCCAAGCAGATTATACTGGAGCAATGTAAAATGAGGTGTTTTGCTCAATGACAGGGCATGTGACCAGTCCAGCAATTGAACCGATGACATTAGGATTATAAGTGCAGCACCTTTACTACTAAGCCAAGAATCAACTAAAAGAATGATTTCATTTGAATGAAGCAGTTCTAATTCTATAGAAGCCTTTTGTATTAAATATAACACACACACACACACACACACACACACACACACACACACACACACACACACACACACACGCACGCACGCACACACACACACACACACACACACACACACACATGCACAGACACGCTCACACACACTACACACACACACCACACACCACACACGCACACACACACACGCACACACACATACACACCACACACATACACACACACACACCAACAAACCCACCAAACACATGCACCCCCACCCCCACACACACACACCACGCACACACACACACACACACCACACACACACATACACGTGTGTGTGTATTAGTGTGTAAGCAGGGAATTGAAGAAGTTTTCCACATGTCTGGTAGACTGCTCCATGGTATTCCTGCCTTCTGTACTCTGCCCAGGTCACAATTCTGCCCAGGTCACAATTCTGCCCAGGTCACAATTCTGCCCAGGTCAATTTTACATCTCATCCTTTTGAAGTTGATGAAGAAATTACTATTCCGGTACTGGTGTGGATTCTCCCTCTATATCTTACTTCCTTTCTCTCTCTCTCACTCTCTCTCTCTCACTCTCTCACACTCACTCACTCACTCTCACTCACTCACTCACTCTCACTCACTCACTCTCTCTCACTCTCTCTCTTTCTCTCTCTTGTTTACTCTCTCTCTCTCTCTCTCTTCACTCACTCACAATTCAGCTGTATTCAGACCTGGAGAGGAATGCTCTCTACCAGGTTTAAAATGCCTCAAGAAATGCTGTATCTAAACTATAATAAAGTAAGGAGTGCGGTACTGCGTACGGTTTATAATTTTTTTTATTCCATTAGTAAAATAAGTTGGATTACTTTGAATAAATAATGAATGAATATTACATAATTTATCTCCTAAATTTTGTGGCTGTTAATTAAATATATTTTATTTATTTAAATATTCACTTCTTTAAAATTTCTGAAATGTCAACACTTCCAGTGGCGATTGCTTAAATAAACATACTAATTTTCTGTCACTAATTTTCTCCTAATGCAGTTTATATATAATATCGTCTTTTTTAATGTATCATGGATTACGTTACTGATTAAATAAGACAGTGTAGCGTAGTCTTCGTTCAATTTCTATGTATTATATATTGTCAATTACGATTTTATTTGATGTATCATATCTACAGGTATATATACCTGCGTATAATATCAATATACACACTACACATGCTAGCAGAAAACCACCTGAAGGGTGGTTTTTCTGCTAGTATCACTAATGATGCTTTTAGCAATTCACTTGTAGTTAATGTGTCCATACTTGTGATAGCTATTTGTAGAGGTAGGCTGGATTGGCAATATTCATAATATGAAGCTATGGAAACAGTTTTTAATTAGTTTAATGTTTTCCATTATATGTGGTAGGTAGATTAGTGGACTCATTAGAGCATTGAACAAAAACTTCATAACATTTAGTTATGGACCTCTACATTCTGGGTTTAAATCCTGCAGAGGTCATCTTTGCCTTTCATCCTTCATTTGTAGTATTTAATTATGGCCTTTTACATTCTGAGTTCAAATCCTGCAGAAGTCTTCATTGTCTCTCATCTTTCGTTTATTGATAAAATAAATCATTAGTAAAGTACTGAGGTTCATTTAATGGACTTTTGCTTCTCTCCAAAATTGCTGACCTTATGCCTAAATTAGAAACAATTGTACTTAACATATACAATATTTTCACCTGTCATATAATTTATAACCAAAAGTGTAGCCATATATTAACATCATAGCCTCATTTAACTTCATTAATATACATTTCTTCTTTTTCTAAGCCAACGGGGCTAACTTCACTGTTTACCAAATGAAGACATTTCATTTTGTTTTTGTATTAACTCTTAACATCATTCAACCACATGAAACTGCAATAGTAAGATATCATTTAACCCTTTAGCATTCATATTACTCTATATATACTATTGTATTTTCACAGTAAAGGCTTTACCTCACATAATTATTTCACATAATATTGAATCTATGAAACTTTGATGTCATTTATTTCGAGAACAATACCTTAACATAAGTATGAGGGGCAGGTTATGGCCAGTTTAAACAGAAAGAGATGAGAGAATTCTGGCCGGATAGAGCCAGTTTAAATACTAAAGTACAAAACATCATTATAACTGTATCATATTAAAACTTGAAGCCTTTATTCTAATATTGCAAATTTTCATAATATTCTGTCTACTAGTAAAGACACTATAAACATTTGAATTGATGAATCCATTTAGAAATATTTTCTGCTAAATCATTACAGAATTTTGTTATCTTTGGGGAGGGTCATGTTATAATATTGCTAGAAATATATAATAAAACACACTCACTGCTTGGTTTGGGTTGTTTTTCGATTAAACAACCCGAATGAAACAGTGAGTGTGTTTTATTATATATTTCTGGCAAAATTATAACAACATGACTCTCCCCAAATATAACAATATTTGTTTCAACACACGATTTCATATCAAAAACCTTCCAAAACAAATTCATTACCGTCATTACAGAATGTTAAGAGTTAATACAAACCATTCATTTTAGGCCACTTCAAAATAAAATATTTTCTTAAAATATTCAATGTCGATTTTCTAACCAAAGATTGATAAGGAAAGCACAGAATGTTTGTGTGTAGCATCAGATATTCAGTGAAGTCCATGGGCTAGATTTGGCCTGCAGGGTTATATTTTAATGATCCCAGTTTTAGAATACAAATTGGAAACTTTATTTTAAATGTATTAAGTAAAATAGAATATTAAATAATTGCATACAAGGTAGGGAAAATAGAATTAAAAAAAAAATTAATTAGAAACATGTTTTAAAATAATGAAAGGAAATGCTTGTCATAATGTGTATATATATATATATATATATATATATATATATATATATATATATATATATACATTCACTAATATATTTACACATACATGCATTATCCAATCCTCTATATTAACTTAATGTGTGTATAGATGCATATGGTTCATACACATACACATACACCGATATGTTTACACATACATTATCACATCCTGTATGTTGACTTAAAGTGTGCATGCATGCATATCTTCCATATGCATACACTTTAATTCACACATACATGCACACATGCATTAATCATTCCCTACCTTGACTTAATATGTGTATGCATGCATATCCCATATACAGATGCACATTTATTCACACACACGTATAAATATGCATTAATCACATTCATTCTCTTTCTCTCACATAAATTCAGTGCAATATGAAGCAGTATTATGCATTACAGCTATATTATGCATTATAGCTACTGAGAAGAATTTTGAAGTCTATATTTTCCAAAAGGTCAATGGATATTAAAAACATTTCCAATTTCAAAATAAAGATGTTTTAATTTTTTTTACCTAAATTTATTTGGTAACTTTTCAAAATATGAACTAAATGACACCAAAGAAATTCAATAAATTTATTTCCATCTCTTCACTAAGATACAACAGTAAAATATTGAAAACCAAACCAAACAAAGAAAAAAAAAGGAAAGAATAAGAAACTTGTTCTTACAAAGTGTAAATAGAAAAAACTAACTGAAATATCTGATATCCCAAGAGAAGTAAATTAGAAAAATTACTGTTGCAAGTTATATAACATTAGAACAGACAGAAATATATTAGTGATTGAGTACAGAGTTGTAGGAGGAAATTTAAGTGTAGGATGATATTTCTACTGCACTTGCACAGTCTCTCACATTCTCATATGCCCTGCTTTTCACTTATCCACTTAACCCTTTAGCATTTAAATCAGCTGTATCCGGCCAGAATTCTCTCACCTCTTTCTGTTCAAACCGGCTGTAACTGACCGCTCATACTGAGGTTAAGATATTGTTCTCAACATAAATGATATCAAATTCTCATAGATTCGATATTATGTGAGATAATTATGTGAGTTAATGTATTTACCACAAAAATACAATAGTATAAACAGAGTAATGTAAATGCTAAAGGGTTAAACCAGATGTATCCAGCCAGAATTATCTCACCTCATTCTGTTCAAACCGGCTGTAACTGGCTGCTCATTCTGATGTTAAGGTATGTTCTCAAAATAAATATCAAAATCTCATAGAATTGATATTATGTGCAGTAAAGCTTTTACCATGAAAATATAATAGTAAATATTGAGTAATGTAAATACTAAAGGGTTAAGTTCTATAAGAAATTGATTGATTTGGTGCTCATTCCTTCATCAATAGTTTACCATTCTTACGTATACCTGTTGCATCTTTCAAACCTTTTCTTATGATTCCTATAATCTTACTATTTATGGAAGAAGTGTTTGAGGACTCTGCCCCAATGACACCCTTAGGAAGGAGGAGTAGAAGAAGAAGACATGAGTACCTAAAACTATGGTACAAACATGATGTATACTACTAAGTGATATTTGACTTTAACAGTCACAGTTTATATTTTAAGTCTACAGTTTCAGTAGCAAATTATCTGGTCACCTCTCCATATTAATATGTCACCCTCATTAACCCTTTAGCATTTAAACTGGCCATAACTGGCTGCTCATACTGCTATTAAGGTATTGTTCTCAAAATAAGTATCAAAATCTCATAGAATTGATATTATGTGAAGTAAAGCTTTTACCATGAAAATGTAATAGTAAATATAGTGTATTGTAAATACTAAAGGGTTAAGTTATAGAAGAATGTGATTGATTTGGAGCTCATTCCTTCATCAATAGTTTACCATTCTTAGGTATACCTGTTGCATCCTGCAAACCTTTTCTTAGGATTCCTATAATCTTACTATTTATGTCTGAGTTGATAAAAAGTTTTACTTAGCAATCACGTGGTCCTGGATTTGATCTTACTGCATGACATTTTGAGCATGTATGTTTACCATAGTCTCAGGACAACATATGTTTGTGACTGAAATTGTGTAGACAGAAATTAAAATGGATATTAAGACTTATGATACCAACCTGCCTGAAACCAATTCTAATCTTATGATACAAACTTTTCAATTAAACCTTTTAGCATTTACATTTCTCTATATTTGCAATTATATTTTCATGGTAAAGGCTCACATAATTATTTCACATAATATTGAATCTATGAGATTTTGATATTTATTTGGAGAAGAATACCTTAACATCAGTATGAGCAGCCGGTTACAACTGGTTTGAACAGAGATGTAATTATTTTCAATACTTATTGAAACACATATACAGTGTGTTTCATTAGAAATATCACAAATGGACATTAAACACTATTCTTACATAGATTACTTTTATCTCTTCTGTTTAGCTGAACAGTGTGGAATATTAGATGTTAAGATAAAAATATTATATTTGGGGAAGGTCATGTTGTCCTAATATTGCCAAAAATAATAATAAAACACACTCACTGTTTGGTTTGGTTTTCACTTCAGTATATTTTTATATAAATAATTTAGCTGGCAATCAATATTTATCATTGATTGACCAACAGTTAAAAAATATAAATGCAAATATAATTTCTCAAAGTTCTTTTATCACACATTTTTCTGTGACATCTTCACTGATTATCACTGTTTCCTCCATATATATATAGTATTGTTCCTTTGTCATATAGGTACAGGCATGGCTGTGGTTAAGTTCATTTGGCAATCTCATGATATTGGTTCTGTACCTCTGTATGATATCTTGTTAGTTTTCATTTACCAAATTTCACTATGTCGAAGTCTGTATATTTGTGTGTCGGTATGTGTGTGTGCAGGGTTGGATTTAATGGGAGACAAAGAGGGCAATTGCCCTGGGCTCCAGCCCAACTAGCGATGGTTGGAGCACTTTATTTGTGCCCTTTGCTAGGCTTTTTAGTTTTAGGAGAGTTAGATTTTTTAAATTTAAAATGTATAACTTGTTTGTATATGTCACATAAATTAGATACTTTGACAAAAAGAGACTAACTAAATAAGTACGTGATTTGAAAACAGTAAAAGTTTTCAAATCTAGGCATAGTCACAATCTAATGATTGAAACCAGTAAAAGAATATACTCATTTGCATATACACTTAACATATAAATGCAGTGGTCAAGTACACCATTATTAAGATCTTTGTAAGGTCACATTGTGTGATTTATCAAAGTGCTTTATTTAATGTTGCCGCAGTTCCTTCAACACTGGTGCCAAGCTGCATTAGCTTTTGCCTTTCCCTTGGAAAAATATGACAGTCAAGGAGAGGAGAACCTTGCATGCATGTGTGGATGGCTGCTGGTCTTCCACAAAATATCATTCCCAAACTTGGACAGAAACTTTCTAGGTGCAAATTCATGCGGCCTTAAAATAAAAGAAATTATTGAACTTCTTCTTCTTTATCTTCATCTTCTTTTTCTTGTCACAGGAGGAGAGTCCTCAAATACTCCTTCCAGCAGGTCCTGCCAGAAGCAACCATCTCCAACTGATCCAGCTGGATCCAAAATCTTACTCAGGGTCTACCTCTGGGTATCTTGCTGGCTGGTTTTGTCTGTAAAATCTGTCCAGCGATTCTTTCCTGAGACATTTTAACCACATGCCCATAGTATTGGAGCTGTGTTCTCTCAATTTGTAGAAATAGCAGCCCTCCAAAAAAAAGAGAGAAAAATAAGAAGTTAAAAGTAAATTTCTTCAGAACAGGATTTGGTTTTAGAATGTAGAAAGGCAATTAAATATGAGATATTTATGTATGTAAACATAATTGAAAAGGATTGGAACAATGAGTGTATAAGAAATATCACAAAATTGTAGGAATCTCAAATGCAGAAGTAGCTGTGAAAACAGCCAGCTGCGATGCATAAATAGCAAAAGCTAGGTTAAAATATAACCTCATAAGATCTGAAGAATGGTCAGAGAAGGAGGAAGAGATATTTAATCTATGTTTATTTGGTTTAGATTAAATACACAATAACAGAGTTTTGTAGCTTGATTCAAGCATTGTTTAATAGGAAACACAAATTCAAATTTTGAAGACCAAAACAATGCGTGTGCAGAAGGTTAAATTGCCAAGATAACAAAAAAATATTACCTTAGCAAATTTGATAATCCCAAATATTTTCGGATTTAAAACTCCATTATAAAGGGAGTAACCCTATGAGAGACTTCAAAATCGATTGGATAGACTTGTTTGTTTGGGAGCAGAGATTTAAGTACTCAATATTCCAGTGTATCGAACGAGTTGAATGAATCGATTAGCTCTAATCATAAACATTACCCTAAAAAGACTCTATAATGTCATGGCCCCAAAGAGTTAGTTATTATTGTTGTCTCTACTGTTTTAATCATTCCACCACCCTTCTTTCTGGTAATTATGCATTAAATAGTTTTTAAAATGTATTTATAATTTTAAAGTAAAACTAACACATATGAAACGATCTTGGGCTGATGAGAGTTACTGTCACAGATTATAAAGGAAACAATATCATTTGACTTGTCATTTTTGAAGAAACCTAAAAATAGAGCCATTTATTTCTATTTAAGAAAATGGTTGACTAAGATACTAATGGAAAATAATAATAACAGTAATAATGGAAAGAAATTTAACAGAAGCTTCATAATTTCTTTATTTAAATATATATATATATATATATATATATATTTATATATGTGCATAGGTGGAATATGAATTTTATTTGCATTTGCTAGTGTGGAAATATGGGTGTCTTTTTGTATACATACACAGAGAAACAAACATGCACATGCGCGTATTTAGTCACATAATTTAACAGACATTCGTCTACAATTTGTTCATAGTATGGTATTATGAATGATAAAATGTTAAAATTGCCATTACAGTATTTTTGTTTCTAAACAATGTATTTTGTGAAATAGAAGAAACTTGTGAAAAAAAAAAAAAATTATCTTTTCTAAAAAGATACTTTTCAAAATGTTTAGTTGATTATATATATAATGTATATATGAGTGTGTGTGTATATATATATATATATGAGTGTGTATTGTCTTCCTGTCTTCCTCCGATTGCAACGTTTTTGAAATATTTACTTCTGCGTTCACAGATTGACTTTTTTAGTTTCAGAAGATCCCGTTAAGGGTGAAAGCAGCGATTCTTTGCTTAAACTTTAATCTGTTATTTTAATAAATATATATATATATATATATATATATATATATGAGTGTGTATATATATATATGTGCAAAACCTGTTAAAGGTGGTGCACCGTTTGAAACACTCGATGCTGTTATGAGGCCCATTTAATTTAGGTTGTGTTCCAGTTTTACATCTTTGCACATATAAACTCGCATATCAGATGAGATGTTGAAAAAGAGTCGGGCTCCGTTACCTTGATTGTACCCTGAGCTGATCGATATAGAAACAATTGTACTATGCAAATAAAGTTTGTACCTATGCTGCAACATTCTCTCTCTCTCTCTCTCTCTCTCTCTCTCTCTCTCTCTCTCTCTCTCTCTCTCTCTCTCTCTCTCTCTCTATATATATATATATAAGCAAAGGGATATTTAATTTGTTGGTAATCCAACAAATATATTTATAACAGATTATCTGGAGTATAATATCAATGATATTAATAAATGGAAACTATATTTATAAAACCATATTTATTCTATTATATATATTTCAAGGGTACCAAAACTTTGGTACGCTCTCATCAGATAAAATACAAAGTTTGTTTTATAAATATTGACATATCCAGGAATGATACCTTAACGATTCACTATCCAGGTAAAACTTGAACTGTTAAAGTCTCATTCTTGGGTATGTCAATATTTATAAAACAAACTTTGTATTTTATCTGATGAGAATGTACCAAAGTTTTGGTACCCTTGAAATATATATAATAGAATAAATATGGTTTTATAAATATAGTTTCCATTTATTAATATCATTGATATATATATATATATATATAGTGTGGAAAAGTGTACATATGGAAAAGGGAAGGGAGCTAGATACATATGAAACAAAGAACAATTTCCTACATGACAATCTACTACAGTCTATTGATGAGTCTTGTGGTTGGAGCAAAGCCCGAGCCAGGCAGAAGACCTGGTGTTGGAACAGAACCATGGATAGTGCAGTTAAATCTAAAAGACAAGCATGGAAGAACTTCAAAATGGAAGCAACAAAGATTATACCAGATAGTTTAAAAATAAGTTAAATGATAGGTGTTCATAGAATGCAAGGAGGCTAAAAGCATGATGTTTTTCATTGTCCTGCGACATAAGAATCAGTCATGTGTCTGTGATAATCAGGACACTGAGGAAAGTGTGTTTGAAATGACACTGGTGCGCTTATCATTGTTGATGCTCAAAAGAAAGAGGCCTGGAAATGTTAATAAGAAAAGCTGATGTATGTGGAGAATGACTGAGAGGAGAAGACTACCCTCAACCGATCCAACCAAAGGATCAGCTATGGACATTGACATAGGGTTATAGAAGTAATCAAGAAGATAAAAAAATAGTGAATCCATTGGACCATACAAGATAGTCTGAGTTCAAATTCCCACCAAGATCAACTTTGCCATTCATCTTCTTGAGGTTAATAAAGGATCAGTCTGGTGATGTGGAATTTGGTAGAATCACTAAAAGAGTTTGATGGGATGCTTTGGATGATCTTTTCTGGCTCTGTGTATTCTGAGGCCAAATTCCACTGTTACTGTTGTGAGCCTCATGAGCTGGAATGGCTCTTCCAACACGTCTCCCTCACCATCCTCTGGGAAAACACCTTCTCTATTCTGTCCACCAGGACTGTGGGGCAGCCAGCACATGGGCTCCCATTTACTTATATAAGTGAGAGATAGGGAGAGCGAGAGAGACGGAGGCAGTGAGTGAAAGAGAGAGAAGATCATCCACTTGATAAGACAACAATAGGGGGTTTAAATACATATGCTCACTGTTAAACCATGCATTATGGCTTTTCTCTGTATATAAACCTGTAGATTGAAGAAGAGAGCAAAAGGAAGGAAGGAGCACCTGCACAACACGCTCCTGAAGTTGAGCGTTGTTCTATCGATGGGGTATTAAACAATCAATTTGTGGTGCCTCCCCCCTATTGGGGATTTCGATTGTTTAATTTGTTTGTTTCAATATTTTTACACGATTGTATGTAAAATGCCCGGCATGTATCTTTGTTTTGTCCCCTTTTTCTTGTGCACCCTTGTGGCAAATAAAGAAATATATCGAACTCTAAAGTACTTATTCATTCACTAGTTCCATCATTCACACTCACTCCATACTCGCACTTTGATCAAAGTTCACTTGAAGTTACTTCACTCCTACTTTACCCCCTCCCCCAAACACACACACTTGACTCCTACTTTACCCACCTCCCACTTCACTCCTACTTTACCCACCTCCCACTTCACTCCTACTTTATCCACCTCCCACTACACTCCTACTTTATCCACCTCCTACTTCACTCCTACTTTATCCACCTCCGAATTCACTCCTATTTTACCCACTTCACTCCTATTTTACCCACCTCCCACTTCACTCTCTATTCTGTGCCACTCCACATCAGAGAGAGTAGACTGACAACAGACTAATGGTCAGTGCAAATTATTTTTTTAGAAAATTCTTTAACCCTTTAGTATTTACATTACTCTATATTTACTATATTTTCACAGTAAAGGCTTTACCTCAAATATCTCACATAATATCTCGCATAGCTATTATATTATAAGGGCGGTGGATTGGCAGTATCAGTAGAGGATCAGACGCCATGCTTTGAAGCATAGTGTTACCTCCCTTTATGATCTGAGTTCAAATCCTGCAGAGGTTAACTTTGCCTTACGAGGTTGATAAAATAAAGTACCAGTAATACACTGGATAATTGCTGGCCTTGTGCCAAAAGTAGAAACAATTATATTTACTATTATATTTTCATAGTAAAGGCATTACCTCACATATCTCACAAAATATCAATTCTATGAGATTTTGATGTTATTTATTTTGAGAACAATACCTTAACATCAGTATAAGTAGCCAGTTATAGCCGGTTTGAACAGAAAGAGGTGAGACAATTCTGGCCAGATATATCTGGTTTAAATGCTAAAGGGTTAAAAATATTTCTATGACCAAGCAATGTCCAGTTTGACCGATTCCAGAATTAATAATTTGTTTAAATATTTGGAAAACATTTTTTTCATTTTGATGATTTTTATTGCTACGACTAACTAATTTAATTAATTATATAGATTGCATTTTTAAACTAAAGTCAATTGATTTTTGAATCTTGAATGTTAGATTTTATGTCATTATATTTATCAGAAAAAAATCTTAACTCCAATTAATCATTATTCAAATATCCAATTAAAAGCCAATCCTAACGAAATATTTTTAAAGTGTCTAAGCAGATGAAAATGATATTTCTTATAAGTATTGTTTTATTCTTTTCCCTTGTTTCAGTAAGAGTGTGGCCATTCTGGGGCCTCACATTGAAGTGGTTTAGTTCATTATATTAACTTCAGTTAATATAATGAACTAAATGAACAAGGGCGGTGGATTGGCAGTATCGGTAGAGGGTCGGACGCCAGGCTTTGCAGCAAAGAGTTACGGCCCGCCAAGGTTAACTTTGCCTTTCATCCTTACGAGGTTGATAAAATAAAGTACCAGTAATGCACTGGGATAATTGCCGGCCTTGTGCCAAAAGAAGAAATAATTGTATTAACCTCAGTACTTATTTTTCTCAAGTTAGATACTTATTTTATCAATCTCTTTTTGTATATACAAATAAACACATACACACACACATATGTATATATATATATATATATATATATATATATATATGGATATATGTATATCGTCATCATGCTATTGCTGTTTATGCAGTTATTGTGATATATATTTGTTGCAGTGCCACTTTACAGCATGGATTGGGTGCTTTTATTCGTGCCACCAGCACCAGAGAGGTTGTCTTACTGCACTCATTGGCCCTCTCTACCCCTCCATTTTAAAACATGGTCATAACAATAATAACAATAATAATACCACTATTAATAATTATTAATTAATGCAATCGTGCAATGCCTGTGCGTGAAGAATATTTTTAAAGTGAGGAAAGACTGTGCACTGAGCCAATCCCACTCTCTGAGCGACAGTAGCTATAACCCGAAAAGAAGAAAAGATCAACATCATCAGTATCTACTGAGCCACAGGTTTTATGTCGGAATTAACTCAGTTTCCTTAGATGCCTTCTCCTAGTAGAATGCCCTGACAAGGGCTAGGGGTTCTTCACTCCCAGTGGTCTACTTCTACCACGTCTTCCTTCAACTGGCATTTCTTCACCCATCGGTCATCCTCCATATGCATCACATGTCCATACCGCCGCAGTCTCCTCTCTCACACACTACATTCTATCCCTCTCAGACACAGTTTCTCTCTCAACACATCCTTGCTGGGTCGTTCACGCACATTGATATTGCACATCCAACGGAGCATGCTTGCCTCATTTCTCTCCAGTCGTCGCATATCCTCTGCAGTTGCTGCCCATGTCTCACTTCTATGCAGCATTGCGCTCCTCACACAGGCAAAATATAACAGGCCCTTCGTACGCAGGGAGAAACCCTTCTTCATCAGCAGAGGAAGCAGCTCCCTAAACTTCTTCCAACCTGTCCTTATTCTAGATACTATGACCTCGGAACACCCCCTCCCATGCTATTCTGATCTCCTTGGTACCGGAAGTTATCCATTGTGTGCATTTTATAGAATTTATGCCAGTTCCTTTTCTGCATATCGAACATGGTCATTTCCTTGACAGAATCAGGGTTTCATCCTCTTTTCTACTCATCAACACTTTTGTCTTAGCTAGGTTCACTCTCAGTCCTCTTGCTTCCAACTGCTGTTTCCATAGCCAGAATTTATTCTCTAGCTCCTCTACTGATTCTGCTATAAGAACCAGATCATCAGCATAGAGAAGTTCCCATGGACAACCAGTCTTAAACTCCTCTGTTATGGCTTGAAGGACTATAATGAACAAGAGCGGGCTGAGAACCGAACCTTGATGTACTCCTACTTGTATCTGGAATTCCTCACTAAACTCCATTCCTACCCTCACTTTACTGACAGCACATCTGCACAAAGTTTGCACTGTCCTCACAAGCCATTCCTTAACACCTAGTTTCCTTAGGGACCACCAGATGGCAGATCGGTGTACCCTATCAAAGGCCTTCTCTAGGTCAACAAAGGCTAAGTATAGTGGCTTATTCTTCTCTAAGAACCTCTCTTGCAATTGTCTCACCAAAAAGAGGGCATCTGTTGTACTTTTTCCAGGCACAAAACCAAACTGCATCTCATCTAGTTTGACCCTTTCTCTAATTAGTTGTGCTAATATCCTTTCTGCCACTTTCATAACCTGATCCATCAGTTTTATACTATAATTGCTATAATTGCTCCACTTCAGAGCATCCCCTTTACCTTTATAGCAATTTATGAGAATACTGCTGCACCAGTCTTTGAGTATGACACCACCATATATAGCCTGATTGATGATACGTACGACCAGTTTAGTGCCTACGTCCCAGACGGTCCAGCAGCCTTACCATTTTTCATTTCCCTAATCGCCTCTTGGACCCTATATTCGTCAATCTCAATAGCTGGTCCCTCTGTCGGATCTACTAAGGGTAATTTCTCTCTCTCCCAATCGTTCTCCACATTCATCAGTCTCTCATAATGACATTTCCAGGCCTCCTTTTTCTGATCATTCGTGACACTAAGTACACCGGCATCATCCCGGACACATTTATCTCCAACAACATCCTGATTTGCACTGACACACTGCCTTGCAATGTGGAACACTGCACGCCTCTGATCTGCCCGTCGCAGAACATTGGCAAACCTCCTACTCTCAGCCTCCCTGCATGCTAAGTACACCTGACGTCTAGCTTCTCTCTTAGCGGCTGTATATCCTTCTCTACTCCCACCATTTTTCCAAGACTTCGATGCTAGTCTTTTGTCTCTAATGGCCTTATCTACTGTACTGTTCCACTACCAGGTCACTCTCTGTCTGGTTGGAGCTCTGCTCCAACCACACGTTTCATCAGTAACCACAGTAAGTAAGGTACTCAATACATAGCAGAGTATAAAAGTTTTAATATAGATGAGATTCTACAGGACTAGAACTGTTTCATTCTTTATATATATATATATAATAAATACATTATCAGAGAAAGCTTTTAGCGATACTCCGACCAAACTCCAACTCACTCAACAAACATTAGGAAATAAGTGAGTATATTCCTAATTAAGCGTTCGGGGTGCTAACTAAATGTATTGCGTGGAAAATTGGCTGTATTATTTCATATGAGACATATCGAACATATCTCTATATATCTATATATATATCTATATATATATATATATATATGTATGTATGTATGTATATATATATATATATATATATATATATACAGATATATATATATATATACATGTATGTGTGTGTGTTAAGCATTTCTGTGGAAAAGGTAATGGAAAGAAGGTAAAATTGGTAAACAGAAACTGTAGAAGCCAATTGTGTATGTGTGTATATATATATATATATATCATCATTTCATCATTTCATTTTACGTCCACTTTTCCCTGCTTGCAAGGGTGGGACGGGAACTGATTCTGGCTTGATTTCTACAGCTGGATGCCCTTCCTAACGCCAACCTCATTTACAGTGAGTGCTGGGTGCTTTTATGCCGTGGCACCTCCACGACCACTTTGCAGTGGAATGATAGGGACCCCAGTCTCTATCATCTCATTTCTACAGCTGAGTAAACTGGAGCAATGTGAAATAAAGTGTCTTGCTCAAGGAAACAACACATCACCCGGTCTGAGAATTGAACTCACAACCTTTCGATTGCAAGGCCAATGCTCTAACCACTAAGCCATGTGCCTCCAATTATATATATATATATATATATATATATATATATATATAATTGTTTCTACTTTAGGAACAAGGCCAGCAATTACCCAGTGCATTACTGGTACTTTATTTTATCGACCCCATAAGGATGAAAGGCAAAGTCAACCTCGGCGGGATTTGAACTCAGATCGTAAAGGGATGTAACTATGCTGGAAAGCATGGCGTCCGATCTGCCAATCCACTGCCTATATATATAATTCAAGTTGAAAATATATATATAGATAAATATATTAAACTTGAATTATATATATATATATATAATATATATATATATATATATATATAATATATATATATATATATATATATATATATATATATATTATATCATAGATTGAGTTAGAAACTCAAAATAGTCTTTTACAATTAAATTTGTTCAACTTAGCTAACTTGGTCATTTGCAATTGGAACAATGTATACTTGTATCTGTGTTCATCCCTCTCATATATTCAATTGTATATATTATACACACAGCTGACTTCTATAGTTTCTGTTTACCAATTTACACTTACAAAGCATTGCTCCACTTGAGCCTAAAGTAGAAATCCCTTGATGAAAGCCCCATAGTGTAGGACTGAACCTAGTGTGGTGGTGAAATAAACCCCTTACATACTCTATCGTATCTGCGTCTATGTATATAACCTTTTGAACTTTTTAATTTTCCTATATAATCATCTGTTAATTATTTTTTGGAATTGTGATAGGTAGATGTTAAAGACCACAAGGAATAGAATGTGGTGGGGGAGCGGGAGTGAGAGATGGAAGAGAAATAAGAAGGAATAGAATGTGTGTGTGTGAGAGAGAGAGAGGAGATGAAAGAGGAGAGAGACAAGAAGGAATAGAACAGGCGTGTGTGTGTGAGAGAGAGAAGAGAGAGACAGAGAGAGAAGAAGACAGAGAGAGAGAGAAAAAGAAGATAGAGAGAGAGAAAGAGAGTAAGGCAAGTGACAGATGTCTAAGGAAGAAGTTTTAAAAATTCAGACAATCTTGCTATGGTAGGATATATCAAACTCCTGCATGACCATGAATATAATTAAGATAAGAATATTTGGAAGGAAAAGTGAAAATTGAGACAATTTGTGACGAGAATTAATTGAAACAAAATATGAAAGAAACTTGTCACTTTTATTGTAGACTCTAAATTAAAGAAAATCAAAAGGAAAACAAATATTTATGAAAGAATAGTTAGATTTATAACTATTTTGAAATTCATATTGATTTTAGACTTTCTATGAAAACATGTGGTTTGTAATGTCTGAAAGATGAATGTGCCACAAGAATATGAAGTAAATGGCAAGGTGCAAGTTAATAATATGATAATTAGCTAACTTTTACATGTATAGAATGTGTGTGTGTGTGTGTGTGTGTGTGTGTGTGTGTGTGTGTGTGTGTCTATGTGTATATGTGTGTGTGTGTGTGTATTTTGATGGTGGCTGACTGGGAGATAAAAGCTCTTGAAAAAGAAACTTGGCATGGAATGGTGAATGATGGGGTCCATAGTTTTCAGGAGAGTCACATAAAGCATGGGAAGATGAAGTGAGGTGTGCGTGAGCAATGCCCTGGTCTATCTTATGAAACAATTGGTGTCTCCATTGAATTGGTGGACCTGAGTGTAGAAAGGTGTGTTTGAGCAAATCTGATCTCAGGTACCACAGTCACAGCCATGTTCAGAGAGAGAACCAGTGAACTATAATTTCCATGGTGTTGTGAAGATTCACATGCTACCTGATGCAAGACCTGAGTCAAGGGAGATCCATAGTTGTTGTCAATGTGTGAAGAAGTACAAATCTCTAGCAGGCTTGAAAAGCCATATCCGAGCGTCACACATGTGAATCTGACAAGTGATTGCAATACTTTTAGCGTGAGTTTACAGCCATCATGTATGTATTGAAGTGGCCGATTTCTTCTAACATGAGTTGGTTGAGTTAACCATCAAAATTCAAATGAGTTAGGGAGATATCTAGTCACCAGTTAGATGTTTCTACTGCCACACACTCCACGATACATTTGCGGTGAATATGGCTTAATTTGCAAGTCAGTGAGTGGACTGACCAGACATGGTTAACCCTTTAGCATTCACATTATTCTATAAATACTATTATATTTTCATGGTAAAGGCTTTACCTCACATAATTATCTCACATAATATCGAATCTATGAGATTTTGAAAGTAATTATTTTGAGAACAATACCTTAACATCAGTTTGAGCGACCAGTTACAGCCAGTTTCAACAGAATGAGGTAGAGAATTCTGGCCGGTTTTGGCCGGTTTGAACATTAAAGGGTAAAATGCATGAAAACACACCCCAGCCAGTATTACCAGGAGACAGACAGTTCAAGTGTCGCATCTGTGAATGTACCTGCAAAAAAAAAAAAAAAAAAAGTGTGTCTGAAAAGTCACCTACATGCTCATAATCAGGCAATGTTCAATGAAGGGATGGCACTCTTCTGACAAGAAGTAGCAATCAACATGTGTGTATGTGTACATGTATGTATGTGTGTATATGTGTGTGTATGTATGTATGTGTGTGTGTGTATATGTGTGTGTATGTATTTGTGCCTATGTATGTATTTATGTATGTATGTATATATGTATGTATGTATGTATGTATGTATGTATGTATGTATGTATGTTTATATGTATGTATGTATGTATGTATATATGTTTATATGTATGTATGTTCTGGTTTTATAATTTCACAAAGTTTTACCAATAGAGAGAGAGTCGGTTTCTAACATAGACACAAGACTCTCTCATTGGAATTTACACAACATCAACTAGGTAGATATGTATGTATGCATGCATGTGTAGATATGGATGTTATTATATGTGTGGATGTGGATGTTTTGAGTTGTATGTGTGCATGTATGTATGCAGTTATTAGATGCAAAAGTTTTGGAATGTTTTACATATTTTGACTGTTCCATTAATGGATTGTACTTGTAATTTCCTAACTAGTTGTGTTCTATGTGTGTGTATGTATATACATACACACATATATATATATATATATATATATATATATATATATATGTGTGTGTATTTGAGAGAATCTGAATTATTGGAATTATTTTTTAGCATGTGAGATGATCAATTAATTGAAATCTCAATTAATTCAAAATTTGTTTTTCTTGTGAGATGCTATCATACACACACACATACATACACACACATACAAACACGTCATACACACATACACACCTCATGTTGTACACTCCCTGTGACATATTTTTCATCTTTCTATTATTGATATATTCAGCATATACTCAAATATAAGCCAATCCCTCTATTTTATGCCTGAGAAATGGGTAAAAATCCAAGGCAGCTAATCAACACATATTTAGATGGCATGTGTTTTAAAGCAGCAGACCATATTTAGATGGCATGTGTTTTAAAGCAGCAGACCACATTTAGATGGCATGTGTTTTAAAGCAGCAGACCATATTTAGATGGCATGTGTTTTAAAGCAGCAGACCATATTTAGATGGCATGTGTTTTAAAGCAGCAGACCACATTTAGATGGCATGTGTTTTAAAGCAGCAGACCATATTTAGATGGCATGTGTTTTAAAGCAGCAGACCATATTTAGATGGCATGTGTTTTAAAGCAGCAGACCACATTTAGATGGCATGTGTTTTAAAGCAGCAGACCACATTTAGATGGCATATGTTTTAAAGCAGAAGACCACTGGTGGCATTTATAATTTTGTTATATTTAATAGGGGCATTTCATACTAATAAAATGGAAGTTCTCTGATCATTATTTTACAAATGTAGGGGTGGCGGATTAGCAGTATTGGTAGAGAGTCAGACACCATGCTTTGACGGCCTTTGCCATTCTGAGTTCAAATCCCTCCGAGGTTAACTTTGCCTTTCATCCTTACGGGGTCGATAAAATAAAGTACCAGTAATACACTGGAGTAATTGCTGGCCTTGTGCCAAAAGTAGAAACAATTATTTTACAAATGTATTTATCTTTTTAAAAAATTCATATTAGCAGTCTGCGGGATTTAAAATTATGAATTTAGTGGTCTGTGAGGTCCGAAAGGTTGGTGACCGCTGTTTTAAAGGGTCTGCTGTCGACAGTTGGACTGTTAACCCTTTACCATTCACATTATTTTATATATACTATGGGTGGTGGATTGGCAGTATCGGTAGGGGGTCAGACGCCATGCTTTGATGCATAGAGTTACGGCCCTTGCCATTCTGAGTTCAAGTCCCGCCGAGGTTAACTTTGCCTTTCATCCTTACGGGGTCGATAAAATAAAGTACCAGTAATACACTGGGTAATTGCTGGCCTTGTGCCAAAAGTAGAAACAATTATTTTCTATATACTATTATATTTTCATGGTAAAAGCTTTACCTCACATAATTATCTCACATAATATCGAATCTATGAGATTTTGAAAGTATTTATTTTGAGAACAATACTTTAACATCAGTTTGAGCGACCAGTTACAGTCAGTTTCAACAGAAAGAGGTAGAGAATTCTGGCCGGTTTTGGTCGGTTTGAACACTAAAGGGTTAAATCCTAGGCTCTCTGTTCAAGACACCCAACTGTACAATAGAGTCCAACTGCATAAAGTTGTATATATTGTACAAAACAGAGTAGTTATAGTAAAGACAGAACATGTAAGCCATGTGGGCACATGTGTCATTTCACCTGAGACACAAATGTGGAATAGTTCATTGTCACTTGATAGGAGTGGAGGGGTGAACATGGGCACTATCAGACATGCACGCTAGTCACGTTCAGTCTTCTTCATCACAGCGTGGTTTTGAAATTTTCACGAGTACAAAATATATTTATGAAGTTTTTATATTTTGATGTTTAAAATGTTTTAAGTGTCGTTTAGAATATAGTTTTTGTTTCTCAACTCCATTACATAACGAGTTTCTATTACGTAAAGTTTCAATAAGTTTCTCGAATTTTTGTTTATTTCTGGTGACTCACATGCTAAGAGTACTTAGAAAGCAAAAGAGCGAACAAGAGAACTTTGTATAGGAATTCATAGAGTAGAACAGGGAGGGAGAATGAGAAAAAGAAAGTGTGAGAAGGGAGAGAAAAGGAATAAAATGATATCAGAAGTAAAATTGAAAGAAAAATATTTTCAGAGAAAAACATGTATGTGTGTGTGTCACGCATTAAAATGAACCTTTTTTAATATATATTTATTTTCCTAGTGTTATTCATTCATTCATTTCTATTTGGTACTTCTTCACTTCTTCCTTCTACTTGCTCTTGTTCAATAAGGCTGGGGTCATCTTAAGACAGCAATCCCAAAGTATCGTCATGTTTAGAGCCAACCAGGTCCACCAGCACCCTCTATCATTGCGGTCCCGTGCCAGCTGCTCCTTTGCATCCTCCAAAGTGATGTTGAGCCTCCGGAGATTTTCCCCGATGACATCAAGAACTATCTGGTGCAGGGCCTGCTGTGGGACCTCTTCTAACCTGCAGCCACTGCACCAAATGAGAGTAAAGCCCTGGTAGAATGATCTGGTGGAAAGTGGAGGACATGTCCGTACCAGTGCATGTGGTGGATAGCTACGAGGCAGGAAGCTGTAGGTTGATGCTTGCATGCACACAACACTTTGTTAGAAATGTGGTGTTACCATCTGATGTTTTTGATGGTCTTCAGGGCTCTGCTGTCAAAGCTTTCAATCCTCTTTGCCAAGATCTTTGTTAGGGGCCACATTTCTGCTACATAAAGGAGAATGGAGATGACTGATGTGTTGTAAATATGGAGCTTCGTCTTTTGGTACTGGCAAAGATAAATGTTACAACTGAGTTCACAACACTGGGTCAGATTTACATCATTTGTATTGCTAATTCCTATGTGAACACCTCAAAAATTCCCATTGATCCTTGTGATGTGTGACTGATTGTTACACTTGGTGGTGAATTGATGGTCGTCGTTTTTTTTTTCCCCCCGTTTTTTCTTTTTCTCACTTTCATTATATATTTTGGAGCAATATATTCGTAAGGTTCCTAGCAATAGTTAATTGTATTTATTATATGTGTTTATATTTTCATTTTTAAATAATTGTGAACAATTTGTAATTTTATTTATACACCTGTGAATAAAAGTACCAGACTTTAGACAAACAAGTACAAGTGTCACCATTAAGTTATAGATGTCGTAAAACATCAATCCTTGTGTTTAGGAATCTTATACAAGTGTAGCCTTCTGTAAGAAATCAATATTCATCCATGCTTAGTGAAATATAGAAATATTAGCTGCATAAAACAGAAAGAAGTTTGTAAGGATAAAGTATGAATATATATATATATATATATATATAATGTATATATCAGTGTATTTCTAAATATAATCAATAAAGAAGCATGTGATCAGATGATTTTATAAATATGTCAGTACACCCTGATCACTTTAGTCCTCGTCTATATTCAGAAAATATATCTACTTCATTAAGAAACCTACTTTTGCTGAAAATTATCATTTGTTGAGCAATTATTATCCTTTGTTTCTTTTGTTATATAGAGATATAATTATGTTTATCTTTTTACATTTATAAATCTTACAGTGTTTCATTGCTAATACAACTATCAAACTAAGAAATGTTTAGAACAGATTTTATGGAAAATTACAGACTTTAGACAGAAATATGGATTTATTTTATCAGATCATTTATGATATTCAGGAAAAAAAAATGAGAATATACAATCAACTGTTATTAATTGGTCGGGAGTAGTAGGTGTGAATTTTGATGAAATCCAGAGGTTCAAATCAAGAGTGGGGGGTTCCAATACTTTTGTTGATATAGCATTGTCTGTAAAACACCTAACTTATATAATACTACCTGACACAGCCCTGGTTCTAGGATACAAAACTATTTATTTTAAAATGTTTGTCATCGTTGTTTTTATGTTTGTATTTATATTAAAAGCCTGCTATTAATTCTATGTAAGAACTTCTGTTCATCTTATTAATGGTTTCTTCTATAGGCACAAGGCCAGTAATTTGAAAGGGATGTGACAGTCGATTAAATCGACCCCAGTGCATTACTGGTGCTTTATTTTATCAACCCCGTAAAGATGAAAGGTAAAGCTAACCTCTGCGGGATTTGAACTCAGAATATAAAGGGTCGTAACTATATACCACAAAGCTTATTGTCTGACGCTCTACCAATACTGCCAGTAATAATGGTTTCTAATTTAATCAGAAGGCCTACAAATTTTGGGGAAAGAAAAGTCAGTTGCAGCAACCCCAGTGCTTTTCTGCTACTTTATTTCTTTGACCCTAGGAAAATGAATGACAAACTTGACTTCTGCAGGATTTGAAACCAGAACATAAAGTGTAAGAACAAATATTGTAAAACATTTGTCTGACACTCTAATAGTTCTGCCTATCTATTGCCCTAAACATCTTAATGGGAAAGTTAGAAATCCCTCTAAATTCTCTTCTCTGCCCACTTATTCCTGAGTGGGTTGTTGGGACAGAGTCTTCAGACACTTCCTCCAACAGGTCCTGTCTAAAGCAACCATCTCCAACTGATCTGGCTGGATCCCCAAGCGAGACCAGCCAAGTTCAGGGATGTTATCAAACCATTTTGTTTGGGGTCTGCCCTTAGGTCTCCTGCTGGTTGGGTTTGCCTGTAAAATTTGTCCAGCGATTCTTTCCTGAGACATTCTAACCACAAGCCCATAGTATCAGAGCTGTGATCTCTCAATTTGGAGAAGTAGTGACTCTACCTGGAGTGACTCTCCAGTGATTCTTTCTTGAGACATTCTAACCACATGCCCATAGTATTGAAGCCGTTCTCAAAACGATTTTAAAATTATAAGCAGTGTTCCTCATAGAAATATGGTAGCAAATGGATTAACCATCAATGGCAAACCACACCTTGTCATATGTAGATCTCCCACTGTTATAAAAGGCAGCCATACTGATAAGTTGGTGATTTGTTGGCTTGTCATGAAAAGTTCAATTCCTCTTACTGGAAAAGTTACTTGGCAATAAACATCATTAACCATTTTTGAAGCTCGTTTAGAGAAAAACAATTTGACAAACCTATAAAATTATATACACAGTAAATGGAAAGTATTGACTAGCTTAAATCTTTCGATATCATTAATATATGGTTATAGTTTCAGACATCCTATTAAAAAAACATTTTGAAATTTGTGATTTTTTATTTTATATTTAATGTTGAAGTTGTGTTAGTTATTTAGAGACAGATGAAAAACAAAAATTCTAATTAGTAAATATTTATGATATTTTGAAGATCATTAGAAAAATGTTGGAAAAGTAAATTGGGATGTATTATCTTTCATCTCAGAAGTAGATATCATTCTAGATGCTTAAAGTAAAATTTAATTTGAGAGTTGATACCTGGACAGGTATATGAGATTCTTAATATTTCTAAGACACAGCATTTAAAAATATAAATATCCCTAACACATAACATTTAAAACTTAACTGATTTATTTAGGTTGATTTAACATTTGTCCTATTAGTAAGGATGTTGAACTCATGATTATAAAGTCATGGGTTCAATTCTTAGACAAGTTGGTGCATTGTGTTCTTGAACAAGATGTTTCATTTCATTTGGCTTCTGATAATACTACTGGAGCCAATATGATTAAAATACCTGAGAAATATCCTATGAGGTTTTATCTCATAGGAGTCCACCTAAAACTACATAGACATGAGCTGTAAATTTCTCTTTTGAGTCCTAAAGCACATGAGGAATAGTTTGTTATAATTAGTCTCTGCTTTATCTATTAAACGTATAACTAATAACTATATAACTTTTCATTAAGACCATGTAAACATGCCATACAATCAATAATGTAAACACCCTAAAAAAGCTCTCAGAGTCCTGCAGGCATCTATTGAAGTTAGAGATGTATTGATTATAATATGTTATTTAGACTTGGACTTTGGACAAGAATCTTTTTTATCAAATAAGATATATGTTGTGAAAAAGAGAAATAAAAACTGAAAACTTATAAATAAATTGCCTTGCTAATAACTATTGTATGTTAGTCTCATAGAAATGAGTCTACAGCTTGATTAATATTTGCATATACTTCACTGTAATATACTCAAGTTTCCTCTTATATAAATGTTTTTGACAGCGACATTAATTTTTTGGAGTGAACAATATTGACTGTTAGTAAATGTTGATGTATGATGAAGACATTAACATCAACATATGCAATGCAACCAATGTATTGGACATTCAATATTAGTTATACAAATTCAAAAGTGATAGAGAAAGGAAGAAAATGCTTTATGGATCTAGTTTATATATGTGTGCGTATATATATATATTCTTTTACTGGTTTTTGGTCGGAATATATCATGCTGGGGCATTTCCTTGATTTAGTCAACCATATCAATTATTGTACTTATTTTATCAATCTCTTATTTTGAACTGTTAAGTTACTTGGCATAAACAAATAAGGAGACACATGTACAGATATATAAATATATATACATATACATACAGATGAGTTGTAGTGCACCTGATGAGTTGTGATGCACCTTTGATGAGTTGTAGTGCACCTGAGTACTGTACACAATAATTTTCATTATTATTATTGTACAAATAAAGTACCAGTCATGCACTGGGGTCAATTTGATCGACTTTCTCCTCTCCCCAAATTACTGGCCTTGTGCCTATACTAGAAATCATTATTATTATTGTACATGCTGTTTCCTTTTACTAAATTTCATTCACAAACATTGGTCAGCTTGAAGCTACAGTAGATGAGTAAGGTACCACACACCAGAACTGAACCAAAGATCATATCATTGCAAAAGGAACACCTCAGCATAAGGTGGCAAAACTGGTTAAATTGTTAAGACATCAGTATTTATTCTGGATCTCTGTCACCTCAGTTCGGTCCATTTATAGCAAAGTGAGAAACTTATTAAGTAAACTAAATATCCAAATAAATTACTAAGCTAAGTTAGTTAGAAAGAAAGTCATAATGATAATAAATATAATGGAAAAACTGTCAAAGTACAAAGACCTGCAAATAAAGATCAAACGCATGTAGAGGATGACCACAAACACTATCCCTGTGGTAATAGCAACATTAAGATTAATACTCAAATCCTCAGACCAGCACCTTATCACCCTTCCCTGCAAGATCAGCAAATATCAGCTACAGAAGATCAGGCTACTAGGAACAGCACGCATAGAGATGAAAGGCAAAGTTAACCTCGGCAGGATTTGAACTCAGACCATAAAGGGCCGTAACTCTGTGTTGCAAGGCATAGCGTCCGACCCTCTACCGATACTGCCAATCCACCACCCTAACAATAATAATAATTGTTTCTACTTTTGGCACAAGGCCAGCAATTACCCAATGTATTACTGGTACTTTATTTTATCGACCCCATAAGGATGAAAGGCAAAGTTAACCTCGGCGGATTTAAACTCAGACCATAAAGGGCCGTAACTCTATGTTGCAAGGCATAGCGTCCGACCCTCTACTGATACTGCCAGTCCACCACCCTAACAATAATAATAATAATTTATAATTAGTTTTAGAATCGTTGTGCAATAGGAAGTTTGGGAATTTGAAAGAAGTATCAGCCTGCTGTAATATAAGGCTTAATATAACTGAAAGAATTGTCAGTGGTGCCTAAAAGTATCTTTCAGGTGTGGGTTTATGTCTATTTTTCTGGCTCTGTATTCTGAGTTGAAATCTCATCAAAGTCAACTTCAAATTTCATCCCTTTCATCTTCTCTGTGTGGCTGGTGAATTGGCAGAATTTTTAAAGCATCAGATAAAATGATTTATAGTATCTCTTCTAGCTTTGTGTCTTTTGCTAATATCTATCAGATTGAGGTCAAACTTACCATTCAAATTTGATAGGCCAGAAGTGATTTGGTGGAATTATTAAAGAGTTGGATGGGAGTTTTTACAGTATCTAATCCAGCTCTGAGCATTCGATGTTCCAATCCCATTTCTATCTTCCAGGATTAGAGGGAGAGATGGCAGCAGTGACAGTGGGAGTTTGGTTCCATTGTGTTCGGACCTGGTGTAGATGTATATATATAAATATATATATTAATAGATTGTTATTTTGAATTCTTCCCCTTTACTGGTCATATAGGAATGCAAACAATAGCTTTTCATTAGATCCTTAACTCTTTAGCATTTACATTACTATGTATTTACTATTGTATTTTTGCAGTAAAGGCTTTACCTCGCATAATTATCTTACATAATTTCAACAGAAAGAGGTGAGAGAATTCTGGCTGGATATGGTCAGTTTGAATGCTAAAGTGTTAAGTCAGCACTAAAAAAGGTTGGTGCCAGGAAGGGCATCTGACTGTAAAACATTGCCTTGAGAAGAACAGCCTAACACTTGACATAGTGGAAAAGTCGTCATAAAAACGATGAAACCAGCAGATAGTATCAGCAATCTAAAGAGCAATGAAAACAGTTTGCTTGGCTGGTGATCAGCTCATTTATGTTTATTTTTATTCTTTTGTATGATGACTAATTTTGTATTTCATCTCTCCAGAGTCAATAAAATAAGAAATATTAAAATGTACTGGAGATTAATCCCTCCTATAAAATTGGCTTTATGCCTTGTCAAATTATTATTTTACTAATTACTGATTTGAATTTTAATAATTACTGATTTGAATTATTCTTTGTTTTTATCCCTTGCAAGCAGGAAAAAGCAGACGTAAAATGATGATGATGATGATGATGATGTTATATTAAGTAATAAATTATTCTTTCAATGTTTGAAAATCAATGTTATATTGCAGCATTTCATAGTTTGGATCAACATTAGTGTGTTACACACACACATATATATATACAGACACACACATATATATATATACTTACATTCATAGATAAATGAAAACACAAATGCACACATACATATATATATATATACATATATACATATATATAGGCATATCACAAAATCGAATTTCATCTGAGGATACCGTTCTCATAACAACAACAAATGCATGAATTACATCTTGATTGCATGGGAGAACCGTTGAAATAATTATAATGAATAAACGATTTATGTAACATCAGCATCTTTATTAATGTTATATATATATATATATATATATATATATATATATATATATATATATATATTTAAAAGAAAAGAATAGAGGTGTAACACATGAGTTGTGATATATTAGTAAAAGGAAAAGAAAATGCTGACAAAATTGTTCCCAGTGAAAAATAATTTAATTAGGAATAAGTAAAAATTAGTAATAAGTATTGGTTAGATATTCAGTTTTAGTTTTTACCGGTTGCGCATTTCTAATGCTTTTCAAAAATAATTTTGAGATAGAGCGCTCGTGATGTTTGCTCTAATCTGATTAGAGCAAACATCACGGGCGCTCTATCTCAAAATTATTTTTGAAAAGCATTAGAAATGCGCAACCGGTAAAAACTAAAACTGAATATCTAACCAATACTTATTACTAATTTTTACTTATTCCTAATTAAATTATTTTTCACTGGGAACAATTTGTCAGCATTTTCTTTTCCTTTTACTAATATATATATATATATATATAGATAATTATGTAATAAACAACATAAGATAATTATTTCATTTACCAATGGTTTCTTGAAGGCAGACGTTATATCTGTCTTTAGTCGTCAGATATAACATCTGCCTTCAAGAAACCACTGGTAAATGAAATAATTATCTTATGTTGTTTATTACATAATTAATAAGCTCTGTAGCCTACATAGAGTACTCTTTTTTCCTGTACCTTTCCAATGGAAATACTTCATTTATATATACATACATAGATATATTCATTTATATATTATATATATATACATATATATCATCATCATCATCATCATCACCGTTTTACATCTGTTCGTCAACACTAGCATGGGTTAGACGGGTTTTCCTGTTGTGGGCAGTGTGCGGTCGGCTGACCTTCTCTTGCTCATACGGGAACTGATTCTGGCTTGATTTCTACAGCTGGATGCCCTTCCTAACACCAACCTCATTTACAGTGAGTGCTGGGAGCTTTTTTTTCCGTGGCACCTACATGTCCACTTTACAGTGTTGGCTGGGTGCTTTTTTTTTTGCCATGGCACCTCCACGACCACTTTGCAGTGACATGATAGGGACCCTAGTCCCTATCATCTCATTTCTACAACTGAGTAAACTGGAGCAATGTGAAATAAAGTGTCTTGCTCAAGGAAACAACACAACACCTGGTCTGAGAATTGAACTCACAACCTTTCGATTGCAAGCCCAATGCTCTAACCACTAAGCCATATATATATATATATATATATACGATATTAAGTAAATGGAAACTATATTTATAAAACCATATTTATTTCATTATACATATTTCAGGGATACCAAATTAAAATATGGCATGCCTTCGTCAGATAAAATACAATATATAAACAGTTTTATAAATATGGTTTTATAAATATAGTTTCCATTTACTTAATATCGTATATCTACTCCAAAAACTTGTCGAGTGCTTTATATCAGTTATAAAATATTTACTTGTTGTATCCCAACAATTTTAAATAAAACTTTTGCATATATATATATATATATATATATATATATATATATATATAATTACACACACACATAAATAAAAACACACACACCCACACGTGCACACACACACACACACACATATATATTGTAAGGTTTTGACTGAAATGCAGTCTCAGTTTATTTGATGGGTGATTTTTATTTTTGTTTTCAAAACAATATATAAAACAACAGCGAAAGGGAGTAATTGAGTTATTAGTATTTTCATTGACCTCTTGTTAATTTGTCACCAACTAATCAACAACTGGTAGTCAGCATATTGTCTGGTTTTTCATAATCACATTTATTTCATTCTTCTTGTCTTTCAACACATCTTGGAACATTCTACTGTTCTCTATGATTTTGATATATTTTACACACACATGTAAGAAGAGCTATGTTTTATGGTAGGGGGACATGTGTGATGAATCATCATCTTCATCACCGGTTTATGTCCTTTCTTCCACGCTAGCATGGGTTAGACAGGTTTTCCTGTTGTGGGCAATGCCAGGTTGGGTGATCTTGTCTTGCCCATACAGGAACTGATTTGGGCTTGATTTCTACAGCTGGATGCCCTTCCTAACACCAACCACATTTACAGTGAGTGCTGGGTTCTTTTTTACTGTGGCACCTACATTACCACTTTACAGTGTGGACTGGGTTCTTTTTTACCGTGACACCTACATTACCACTTTACAGTGTGGACTGGGTGCTTTTTTACTGTGGCACCTACATTACCACTTTACAGTGTGGACTGGGTGCTTTTTTACTGTGGCACCTACATTACCACTTTACAGTGTGGACTGGGTGCTTTTTTACATGGCACCTACATTACCACTTTACAGTGTGGACTGGGTGCTTTTTTACTGTGGCACCTACATTACCACTTTACAGTGTGGACTGGGTGCTTTTTTACTGTGGCACCTACATTACCACTTTACAGTGTGGACTGGGTGCTTTTTTACTGTGGCACCTACATTACCACTTTACAGTGTGGACTGGGTGCTTTTTTACCGTGGCACCTACATTACCACTTTACAGTGTGGACTGGGTGCTTTTTTACATGGCACCTACATTACCACTTTACAGTGTGGACTGGGTGCTTTTTTACTGTGGCACCTACATTACCACTTTACAGTGTGGACTGGGTGCTTTTTTACTGTGGCACCTACATTACCACTTTACAGTGTGGACTGGGTGCTTTTTTACTGTGGCACCTACATTACCACTTTACAGTGTGGACTGGGTGCTTTTTTACTGTGGCACCTACATTACCACTTTACAGTGTGGACTGGGTGCTTTTTTACTGTGGCACCTACATTACCACTTTACAGTGAGTGCTGGGTACTTTTTTACATGGCACCTACATTACCACTTTACAGTGAGTGCTGGGTTCTTTTTTACCGTGACACCTACAATACCACTTTACAGTGAGTGCTGGGTTCTTTTTTACATGGCACCCACATTACCACTTTACAGTGAGTGCTGGGTACTTTTTTACATGGTACCTACATTACCACTTTACAGTGTGGACTGGGTGCTTTTTTACTGTGGCACCTACATTACCACTTTACAGTGAGTGCTGGGTGCTTTTTTACCGTGACACCTACGTTACCACTTTACAGTGAGTGCTGGGTGCTTTTTTACATGGCACCTACATTACCACTTTACAGTGAGTGCTGGGTACTTTTTTACATGGCACCTACATTACCACTTTACAGTGTGGACTGGGTGCTTTTTTACCGGGACACCTACATTACCACTTTACAGTGAGTGCTGGGTGCTTTTTTACCGTGGCACCTACATTACCACTTTACAGTGAGTGATGGGTACTTTTTTACCGTGGAACCTACATTACCACTTTACAGTGAGTGCTGGTTTCTTTTTTACCGTGACACCTACATTACCACTTTACAGTGAGTGATGGGTTCTTTTTTACATGGCACCTACATTACCACTTTACAGTGTGGACTGAGTGCTTTTTTACTGTGGCACCTACATTACCACTTTACAGTGAGTGGTGGGTTCTTTTTTACCGTGACACCTACATTACCACTTTACAGTGAGTGCTGGGTTTTTTTTTACCGTGACACCTACAATACCACTTTACAGTGAGTGCTGGGTGCTTTTTTACATGGCACCTACATTACCACTTTACAGTGAGTGCTGGGTACTTTTTTACATGGCACCTACATTACCACTTTACAGTGTGGACTGGGTGCTTTTTTACCATGACACCTACATTACCACTTTACAGTGAGTGCTGGGTACTTTTTTACCGTGGCACCTACATTACCACTTTACAGTGAGTGCTGGGTACTTTTTTACCGTGGCACCTACATTACCACTTTACAGTGTGGACTGGGTTCCTTTTTACCGTGGCACCTACATTACCACTTTACAATGTGGACTGGGTGCTTTTTTACCGTGACACCTACATTACCACTTTACAGTGTGGACTGGGTGCTTTTTTACCGTGGTGCCTATATTACCACTTCACAGTGTGGACTGGGTGCTTTTTTCTCGTGACACCTCCATGTGGATATTTAAAGGATGGGGCCGTTGTGTGTGACTGCAGCATTGAACCACAGACTATGCAGCACCTCCTGGTATCCCCCCCCCCCTGATGTAACACCCCTGCACAGCATTGGACTTGGCAGAGTTTAATGAGAAAGGACAGCAACGTGTTCAGCTGTGGCAGAACCACATTTAGCCAAGCTTTGTAGCTGACACTCTTGTTGACACGACAAGAAGAGTGGGACGTGTGATAAATGTGGAGTAGAAGGGAATGTCCTGAAAGAACAGAAGTGATAGGTGTATGTTGCATGTGTGAGAAATGTCATGATTTATGGGAGTGACACATGTAGTGAACATGGAGCAGCTGAGAAGGCTGGTAAGAAGTGAAGGTAAAGATGCATGCTACATGTGTGAGAAGTGTCATGATTTATGGGAGTGACACATGTAGTGAACACGGAGCAGCTGAGAAGGCTGGAAAGAAGTGAGGGTAAAGATGTATGCTACATGTGTGAGAAGTGTCATGATTTATGGGAGTGACACATGTAGTGAACACGGAGCAGCTGAGAAGGCTGGAAAGAAGTGAGGGTAAAGATGCATGCTACATGTGTGAGAAGTGTCATGATTTATGGGAGTGACACATGTAGTGAACACGGAGCAGCTGAGAAGGCTGGTAAGAAGTGAGGGTAAAGATGCATGCTACATGTGTGAGAAGTGTCATGATTTATGGGAGTGACACATGTAGTGAACACGGAGCAGCTGAGAAGGCTGGAAAGAAGTGAGGGTAAAGATGCATGCTACATGTGTGAGAAGTGTCATGATTTATGGGAGTGACACATGTAGTGAACACGGAGCAGCTGAGAAGGCTGGAAAGAAGTGAGGGTAAAGATGCATGCTACATGTGTGAGAAGTGTCATGATTTATGGGAGTGACACATGTAGTGAACACGGAGCAGCTGAGAAGGCTGGTAAGAAGTGAGGGTAAAGATGCATGCTACATGTGTGAGAAGTGTCATGATTTATGGGAGTGACACATGTAGTGAACACGGAGCAGCTGAGAAGGCTGGAAAGAAGTGAGGGTAAAGATGCATGCTACATGTGTGAGAAGTGTCATGATTTATGGGAGAGAGATATGGGTGTTGAGCATGGAGCAATAGAGAAGGTTGGGAAGAATGGAGGTGTAAATCCTTCAGAGCATGAGTAGGGAGAGAAAGATAAGTAATGACTTACAAAGGGTCATGGGAATAGAGCCAGTGAGGAATGTTGTGAAGAGAAATGGAATGAGATGGTTTGATCATGTGATGAGGAAGGATAACTGAATGAGATGAGTGATTGAAATAAATGTGGGAGGAAATGAAAGCCAAAATGGTTTTGAGGCGGGGATGTAGAAGATAGGGCAAAAAGAATAGTTTGTTTTGGGAGCAGACAAAGTTAACCCTTGCTTTGGTGGCGAAAATGGCTTTAAAATACTTGATATATTCTAAAGTTTTCTAATATTCTGACAATTGAATTAATTTATATTTTTAATGTATTCATTATTGTTTTAAAAAGGCATAATGTTACATGATAGAGTGCATAACTTGGAGATGAGAAAGTCACTCCGAATTAAGACATTACAGCTCTGAAATGTGCCAACACTACATGTGATATTCCCCCTCCATACACATGCTTACATGTATATCATGACTCATACACTGTTTACTTTCCTGGCATTTGTACATTATTCTATGTACTATACATGCATCTTTGATGAGTGTAGTGCACCTGAGCACATAATATAAATTATTATGTACAAACCAGTTGACTTAAGATGAATTGGAAGCATTTAACATAAGGAATGTGGGCATCCTTTTGCAAATTACCATAAAAATACTCAGTCCCTATAAATAATAGCTGAGAAATATAAGTAATTTGGAGATAGAAAAACGTGCAGAAAACTATATATATAGGAATAGAACTTTCATTCGAAGGAAATCATCAATGATTTCCTTCGAATGAAACAGTTTTAGTTCTGTAGAAGCCATTTTTATATTAAATTTTGTATATACTCTATTAATATATTGAGTTCCTTACTTACTCTGGTTACCCCTGATTGAACCCGACTCTCTCTCTCTCTCTCTCTGATTACCCCTGATTGAACCCAACTCTCTCTCTCTCTCTGGTTACCCCCTTATTGAACCTGACTCTCTCTCTTTCTCTCTCTGATTACCCATGATTGAACCCAACTCTCTCTCTCTCCCTCACAAAATTTAATATGTTTATGTTTGGCAGTTATACATGCTTAGTGTTGTATTTATATTGTTTGACAAACTCAGCTATCCATATGAGAAGCTTCAGTTTATTGTTCCTACCTTTTTCTATGAAGACATTCCAGTGTTTAACCAAGCCGAAAATAGAGTAGACGGAGAAGCAGGATTTAAGAAAGACTGATGATAATATAGAATAAACTCAAATTACACTGTTTCTCTCTATAGTTCAAGCAAGTTTGTGACACACTTCAATATAGTCATTGTTCATCTTTTCAACATTAGTCACACCTAGAATCTAGATATATGTTCTCACAGGATTAAGTTATATGTAAACATTCTTTTTCTCTTTTTTCCATTATTATTATTATTATTATTATTATTATTATTATTATTACAGCTGCATTTATCTTGCTTTATGTTCATACGAGTTATCACCAAGTCACAACCAGTGACCTCAAGAGACAACAAGGTTCGCCATGGTCAAGAAAGAACATACATACACACACATGCATCTTTAGGTGTTTAGACTTGTGATGTACTTATATTGACAGAATCTTCCTTAGTATATGGGCAGTTCCCATTAGTACTATTATTATTATTATTATTATTATTATTATTAAAGGGCGGTGGATTGGCAGTATCAGTAGAGAGTCGGACGCCATGCTTTCC
>OZ024746.1:97547845-97720345 GCA_964016885.1 Eledone cirrhosa | reverse complement strand
AATGTAAATGCTAAAGAGTTAATGTGTAAATGGTTGAGTATTCCACAGACATGGTTATCCATAATTCCCAAGCCTACTCAGCATGACACAATATGTGACAAGGCTGGTATTTGTTTTTACAGGTATAAACCATGTAACAGACTTCCAAACAGTTTCCATCTACTCAGTTTCACTTACAAAGCTTGAGTTAATCTGAAGGTGTCGTAAAACCTTATTTCAAGATACAGAGGTGTTTGCTTTTTATGCAATGGTGCATTAATAAATACAGCGTATAAAGTAAATTTGCATTTTTCAAGTCGTGTATTGCTGATAAATAAAAAATATTAAAAATCACACGTATTATAGCGCATTATTCACGTAAAGTGAATATTTAATAATATTTTTCAAGATGCATAAATTCGCATACTTCAAGTTCACATACAAAACAAGCAGACTGTACTACACATTGAAATTAAACCCAGGATCTCATGATTACAAAGTGAACTTCTTAACCACTCAGTCATGCCTGTTCTGTGAGCAATAAGATAACAAGGTATGGATGACTAGCTTGTAAAGAAAGTTCAGAACATATATGAAAAACAAATCTGAATCTAAATAAACGATTGATAAATATTTAAAACTACAACAATAATTTATTAATGAGCTTAGATTATTCAAAGAATATATTTGTATATATTAAATGCGACATATGTAGGCAACCAGGAAATATAAATAAAAGAAACTCATAATTTCTTCTTTCTCTTCATTTCCTGTTTTATATATATATATATATACAAATAATATTATTTGGGAAAGAGTATTTACATGAAAGTTCAAACAAAATGAAAACAGGAAACTTGTTTCATGTCACTAGGCATAAAAAATAAAGTAAATACCCACAGAAACAGAGTTGAAGAGTATTAATACCAGGTGAGAGATGAAATATTGACAAGCTGAGTGTGAGAATCTAGGTTTGTTTCTCAGTTAATCCAAGATTGGCTTCTCACACTTTCAATTTCCTTCCAGCTGTAGTAAATAGCAGAGAAGGTTGGGCTGAGCTAGGTTGACTTTCCTTTTGAAATATTACCTGAAGATGAAATATATTTTGGTGATAAGCCAATTCCATGATTTATAGCAGTTCTCTTCATTTCTTCATAAATGTTATATAAGAATTTGTTTTGCAAGGCTTTTGATATGAAACCGTGTGTCAAAACAGATATTGTTATATTTGGGGAGGGTCATGTTGTTATAATATTGCCAGAAATATATAATAAAACACACTCACTGTTTGGTTTGGGTTGGTTTCATATTTCTACAATTAATTCAGCTGACAATCAACATTTATCAGTTGAAAATATAGATATAAATATAGTTTCTCAGAGTTCTTTTGTTACACATCTCTGACATCATCAGCGATGTTGTTATGTTTCCTCCTGTTGTAAACTCCAGGCTATAGTAGAAGAAGTTACATAGCACTCCCTGAAGTGCTGTGCTATGTAACTAAATCTGAAACCCCGTGGCTACATGACCTTTTTTAAAATTTTTAATTTTTATCTTTTAGCAGTGTTGCAAGAAATTATCACCTATATATATAAACGAGAATGTGTCTGTCTGTCTGTCTGCATGAAGGCAATGCATTTCCACAGTTTTCATCCAATTTTGTTTAAATTTGATACATAGGTTATTTAGCTCCCTGGAACATGTCAACATATAGTTTAAATCCTGCTTTCCCCTAAAATAGCATAGTTCTATGGCTATTTAAAGGTGGCCATGTTGAGGAGAGAGGGTTTTTTTATTTGCAATGGCGAAAGGTGTGCTCGGCCATGACAGGTTCTTTTGCTAGTTTAAAAATAAAATTTTTTCTAAAATATTTGAAGAATGTATATGTAATTTCCATAGTTTATCTAAAAGCCATTTTTCTTTCTTTATAGGCAAACAGTATTCTCAACCTTTGCCAGCCAAAAGAGGTGAGTGTTTGAATTTTTCTTATTTCACATTCTTATTCCTTTTGTATTAATGCAATATCAAACCTTTTGACACCAACCTGCCCAAATTTCCCTCTGGTTCTATGAAATAAAATCACCATTTTTAAAGGTTTCCAATTTAAATTAAAATCTTCCAATATAATTTTATATAAAAAACTTACATTAAGTTACTATCTTGGTAATAAAATAATTAATAATTTTAGTGAATCCCTCTTAATTCTTCATTCATTAATTGAAATAGTATATTTCATTAGAAATATGCTTAGATGCCATTATTTTAAGTAATATATATATATACAGGGCTGTGGATTGGCAGTATTGGTAGAGGGTCGGATACCATGCTTTGCAGAATAGAGTTATGGCCCTTTACGGTCTGAATTCAAATCACTCCGAGGTTAACTTTGCCTTTCATCCTTATGGGGTCGATAAAATAAAGTACCAGTAATGCACCGAGATAATTGCTGTCCTTGTGCCAAAAGTAGAAACAATTATTTTAAGTAATATAAAGTATCTCTATGCTTACATATGGGATTACTGCAGATAATGGTATGGAGATCAGTGGATCTATTTAAATATTGACTGGTCTGTGATGATATGTCCAATATGTTCAACATCCAACATTTGCTAGCAGGGAAAACAGATGCTAAACAACGATGGTATAGCTAAACTTGTTATTCTGGTTTTGAGAAAGAAAATGAGCAGAACAAATGTTGAATTTTTTATACACCTTTCTTTCTAAATACATAGCTTTAAAATGTGGTCAAATACAAAGAAATAGTGAAGTGAGCAAGTAACTCTTCCTATCAGTTGGGGACATTTTTGCTGTCAATATCCATGATAAATCTGTTAAGAGATTTATTTATCACTGACACAGATTGTGAAAAGAGTGAAATATATTTTATAAGCATTTCTTTTGCTTTCTACCCCACTCTCTATCTATCTTAGTATCTATTCTTGTCTATCTAAGACTGATTTACTCATACATAATACATACATACATTTATATATGCATGCTCATATGTATAAGTATACATCCTTACACACACACACATATATATATATATTTATATAGACATACATACATGTACATGATGCTAATGGTTGTCTAAATGTATCTATCTTGGCATGAAACAGTTCCCCAATCCTTATTATTACCATGCATACAATAATTGACTTAAGACCAGCAAAAGAATTGCATTTCCTGCAGCAGAGAAGACATTTTAAAGTAGTGGAGGATTCAGATGATCTATAATTCTTTAAGAGAAAGATTCTTTTGAGGAATTCAGAAAGAAACCTTTGAAAATAAACAGGAATTCTACTGGCTAAATGTTGAAAACGATGTTTTCATAGAATATTCATTTGCTTCATTTTATGAGCAGCTCTTGTAAGTTTTTGATAGAGTTCTCATAGCTGTTTTCAAAGGGACTATATACCTCAGTTGTTACAAAGGGATTATATATCTCAAGTGTTACAGAGAGACTGTATTTCCTAACTGGTTTCAAGACTGCATTTTGAAGCTGGTTTCAAAACGACTTTATTTTGAAGCTGGTTACAAAATGACTGTATTTTGAAGCTGGTTTCAAAAAGATTATAATTTGTAGCTGGTTTCAAATAGACTGTATATCTCAGTATCTTCCATTACACTTCTATTGACGGCATTGCAAGTATTATTATTTCAATAAATATTTAGTTGGTTACTGAGAGACTATCTCCCAGTCTCTCAAAACAGTATCTCTCAAAAATACTGCATATCTTGTCATTCCTTTATATAACTCTCATTTCAGAGTTTATACATTTTAAAGGTTTTTGTTTAATTTTTTTTACTGTATTTACACAGTTTTGCAAATAATTTCAAGTGATTTAGTAATATATCTTTTTCTTTATCAAGCTGATGTTTAGAGCATAACTTAACAAAAGTTCTTACAAAAAATTATAAGGGAAGGGTTTTTTTTTTTTAGATAAATATAATAAAGAATTCAAAGCAAATAACAGAGGTGATTTCAGAGGGTTTGATATAAAAAAAAATTAAAAATAATTTTTAAACAGATTGACTAGCATAGATGGGGAAAATATATGTAGTGTGTTTCAAAAAATTTGATATCAATGACATGTTTCCAAGGTTGTCACATCAAAATATGTTAGGAATTAGTGTTATAACTGACTGTCTGCATTACGTCATTATGATGTGGTGTGTGTGTGCGTGTGTGTATATATGTATATATATAGTGTGTGTGTATATATATATATAGTGTGTAACGTTTTTCGAAATATTTACTTCTGCGTTCACAGATTTTTTTTTTTTTTTTCAACTTTTTTTTTTTTATGTTAATTATTTTATTTTTCCAAATATAATTCATTAGTAGAGAAAAGCAAGGAAGAATGACATGATGCTGAATGAAAACAAAAGCAATATATACAAACACACACACACACACACACACACCACAACTAAATATGGAATGATACGTGATGGGCTCTGCCACAGCCCCGGCGGTCAGAATGGAGAAGGCGTTTCCCCAGTTTCCCCAGAGCACAGCAAGGGAGATGCACTGGAAAAGCCACTAAAACTCGTGGGGCTCACACCTACAGCTGGCCAGCTCAGCGCCTATGGTGGTGAGTAGGGAGGTAGCCCTAGGGCCAAGGACACCAGAAGTCTCCACTGCCAGGGGTACAACCACAAACCTGTCGGAGACGACCGGTATAATGTTGACAGATTTCGAGGAATAAACCTTACGTTGCTCAACATTAAACCTGCTCAATCTCGTCTTTGACTTTGTAGTTTCTGGGATATTTACATTTTAATTGATATCAAGTTTTTTTTAAACACCCTGAAGTTAAGGCAAACATTCAAGATAGCTTACTATCTTCCATTGGCAGAATCTGCAGAGCGTCGGACAACATGCTTCGTTCGCAGTATAGAGTTACGGCCCTTTACTTTCTTAGTTCAAAACTCACCAAGGTTAGCTTTGCCTTTCATCTTAAATGGGGTCAATAAAATAAAGTACCATTAATGTACTGGGGTCGATTTAATCAACATCCCTTGCCCCCAAAAATGTGGGCCTCATGCCTATAGTAGAAACCATTATATATCTATTGACTGGGCTACATGTGTTATTAGGTTAATAACTATTTAGAATAGCAGCTGGGATTCTTTAATGCAATTTTCCATGGTTTTCATTGCTGTGAATATTGTCATTTTACATGTAGCAACTCTAAAACAATTTCTACTCCTTTTGTTTTTAACCCATTTGATACCAAGCCAGCCCAAACTAGCTCTGGGGTTATGAAACAGAACAACCCTTTTAAAGGGTTCCTATTTATATTAACTTTTAGTATTTACATTACTCTATTATTATATTTTCATGGTAAAGGCTTTATCTCACATAGTTATCTCAAATAAAATGGAATCAACGAGATTGTGATGTTATTATTTATTTTGAGAACAATACCTTAATGTCAGTATGAGTGGCTGGTTATGGCTGGTTTGAATAGAAAGAAGTGAGAGAATTCTGGCCAGGTATGGCCTATTTAACCCTTTAGCATTTAAACCAGCCGTATCCGACCAGAATCCTCACCTCTTTCTGTTCAAACCAGCTGTAACAGTCCACTCATACCAATGTTAAGGTATTCATCTCAAAATAAATATCAAAATCTCATAGATTCAATATTAGGTGAAATAATTATGTGAAAATACAATAGTAAATATAGAGTAATGTAAATGCCAAAGGGTTAAAATCTTCTAACAAAGAACCATATGTTAAGTTACTTATTAAATGCTTCAAAATTCTTGATTAATTAATTAATTGAAATAGTATATTTCATTATAAAATACAGTCGTAAAAGCGTTATTTGCTGGAATTCCCAAGATAAATTGTAAAACTCTTATTTAAAATAAGCCTGTACCTAAATACATTGTGTGTGTACACAAACATATACATATACATGTGTGTGTACACAAACACACACACTTAAATGTATGTAAATGCATGCATATGTACACATACATACATATATAAAATATGTTTATTATTAAGTGTATCCATGACATCCTACAGCAGTTAGTTCAGCTTCATTCCCCCATCACTCCCAGCAATATTTACCATCAAAGAAATTCATTTGTTTTATTAGAAATAGCTGACAATTAGTTGAATAGACTTTACTTTGATTCAAACAACAACGAAAGTACTAGAATTTTAACTTTATCTCTCTGTTGTAAATTCAAACACAGACCAAACATTTTAAATCAGAAGAATTATATATTTATATTTTGTTATATTTCTAATGAAAAACTCTTTTACTCTGTAAAGAGCAAGATAGTTGGATAACATCCATCAGCTGGTTGGTTATGCTTTGGGAACCAGCTGGATCATTTGAAGATGGCTGCTTCTGATAGGAGCCTCTTGAAGGTTTGTCTGAGGTCTCTGTTCCCAGGAATAAATGGGCAAAGAAGAAGAAGAGTAATGATTAAAATATAAGAAAGTGGAGTTAATACTAAAAGTATTTATAAAGCATACCTCTCTGTTTAACTCTTTTGATACCAAGCTAGCAGCATGTCTCAGGAAAGAATCATTCAACAGATTTTACAGGCAAAAACCAGTGGGCAGGAAACCCAAGAGTAAACCCCAAGAAAGATGGTTGGATAACATCCATGAGATTGGCTAGTTTTGCTTCGGGATCCAGCCAGATAAATTGGAGATGGTTGTTTCTGACAGCACCTGCTGAAAGGAGTGTTTGAGGCCTCTGCTCCCATGACCCTCTCAGGAATAAGTGGGTGAGGAAGAAGATAACAAACTACCTGAAATGGCCATTAGTTCTATGATACAAAAATATTTATTTTAAAGTGTTTATATTTTTCTTAAAACTTTCTATCGTAATTTTACGTAAGAACCATTATCTTAAGCCCCAAACACATGATTGATAATAAGGAAGTTAATTATATTACAAAATCCTTCTAAATTCTTGATTACTTTCAAAATTATTTGAAAATTATAGGCAGTGTCTTTCATTAGAAATATGATAATGAAAGGGTTACCCCTTTGGCATTTAAACTGACCATATCAGGCCAGAACTTTCTCACCTCTTTCAGTTCAAACCAGCCGTATCTGGCTGCTCATACCTACATTAAGGTATTGTTTTCAAAATACACATCAAAATCTCATAGATTCAATATTCTGTGAGATAATTATGTAAGATAAAGCGTTTACTGTGAAAATACAATAGCAAATATAGAGTAATGTAAATGGTAAAGGGTTAATTTTGTTGTTTTATAATGACATCAATAAGGAATTTAGTGCAGCATCTTTTTGGTGAATCAATAATATAAATTCCATTGCTACAATTAGTACTTTAATCTTAGCAATTACCTGTTTACAAAATCATCTTGAAATATTGATATTTTTACATCTTTTAAAAACATTTTTATTGATATAACTTAAGTACTTTTCACTTTAACAGCATGCACCAGGAACTTCTATATCATGCTGTTAGAATCAATCAACTTCTTGAATATATCTACTAACTTATCCAATACAAAAATAATAATCTTGAAAACCTTTCAAACATTGTGAAACAAAATTCATAATTTATATGAATGTTTTACCCTTTCATGACTGCATTTCTAATGAAATACATACTATTTTAATTAATTAATGAAGAATTTGAGGGATTTACTAAAATTATTAATTATTTCATTACTAAAATAGTAAGTTAATGTACAGTTCTTATAAAAAATTATACTGGAAGATTTTAATTTATATAGGAACCCTTTAAAATGGGTGGTTTTATTTTATAGAACCAGAGCTGGTTTTAGCTGGATTGGTAACTAAAGGGGTAAATATAGAAATTTTAAGCTATTGACTTCCTACTTGATTTTCATTGCCTATTTTTTTATTTTTTTTATTCAAACAGAATGTAATTTTAATATATAATAAAGCAAGTCATTTATTGTAATGAGATTTAGTTTTCAAAATCAACTTACTGGTTAGGAAAATAATTTGTGATCTCTGTATAAAAATATAACTGGCATTTACCCAAGTTATGGCTGTTTTCTTAAAGAATTCACTTTACAACTTTGTGATTTTTGGTTCAGTCTCACTGGATGGTACATTGGGCAAATGCCTTGTACTATATCCTCAAATTGACCAATGTCTTGTCAGTAAAATTTGTTAGAGAGAAACTCTGCAGATGCCCATTGGATATAATAATAATCATAATAATAATAATAATAATAATAATAATAATAATAAGGACGATTTGTTGTGTCTTCAATATGTTTATTGAGTAGTGACGGATGTTTCAGTTGTGGTGATGACATAGTTCCAACTAGCTTTTGATTCCAGAGTCGGGCTAGATCGATACAGCTCGAACCTTGAGCTGATCAATAGTAAAGTGTGCGTCACTACTCAATAAACGTAACAAAGGCATAACAAATCATCCTTTTTATTATCATCATTATTATTATTATTAGGGCGGTGGATTGGCAGTATCGGTAGAAATGAATATCAAGCCGCTACCTACAGCCTCAGATATTCAGGACGTATCTGAGGGTTCTTGCTGTTCCCAGCAAGCATGCCTTTTGAAGTGTTGCAAAAAACGGGGCTGGACTAATCTTATTTAACCATCCTTGGAAATTTTTGAGATAGTACCTAGTGCTCCTATGACAATCGGCTTGACCTTGATATCATGGCAGTTCCAAATCCTTTTTAACTCCCACTTTAAATGTTGGTATCGGTTAATTTTCTCCTTCTCCTTTTCTTGCACTCTCGTGTCAAATAGGCAGGCTACATCTACAATCAGGCACAATCTTTTTTCCTTGTCAAAAACCACCAGGTCAGGCCTATTGCATTCTAATTTCTTGTCCGTCTGTATCCTAAAATCCCATAGCACCTTCACCTGATCGTTTTCTATCACCGACTCTGGCTTATGCCCATACCATGTCTCAGAATGTGGTAAATTGTTTAGTTTACATAGATGCCAGTGAATCCTTTATAGTGAGTCTGGGCTAGGTGTTTACACTCAGGTACAATGTGAACCACAGTCTCCTCTCTCCACAGATCTAACACAGTGAGCTAGCCTCCTCCTTGTCAATATGGTGTTTCACCCACTTCATTATGAGGGCTTGCTCTTGCGCAACCATTAGTGTTCCTTCTGTAGCTTTTTTAAGTTCTCCTCTTTTTAACCAGTTCCATGTCTGTGGATCTCTGAATTCCGTATGAAGGGATTTTTCATGAAGGTTGCTCTTCTTCCTCCTTGTTGTTATTTCCTCATTGGACATCCCCTGCTCTATTGTCTTCTCCTTCAGTACAATTTTGAGCATTGGCTCCCTACTGTCAGCCACATATTTGTGCAGACTGTTTTTATCCATCTGAACACAGTCCTCTATGCTGATAAGACCTCTTCCACCTTCAGATCTCCTTAAGTAGAGTCTATCGACATCACTCCTCTTGTGGAACATGTTGTAGATAGTCAATAGCTTCCTAGTCTTTCTATCCATTTCTTTTTGTTTAGCAACATTCCATTTCAGAATTCCTGCACTGTACCTAATAATAGACACAGCTTGGGAATTTACTGCACTTATGACATTCCTACTATTTAGATGTGATTTTAATATGCTCCTTACTCTCCTAATGTACTCACATCTTATCAATTCCTTCATTTTTTTTGTTCTTGAAGTCATCTGCCTCCAGAACACCTAAATATTTGTATTCCTCTTCAGTGTCTATTTCCTTTATCATCTCACCTGTTTGTACCTGGATTCCGTTGCTTATGTTCAATTTACCCCTTTTCATCACTAGGACTCCATACATATATCATTGCTGAAAATAGGGAGAGTGTTAACAAGTACATCCAACTCCTTCTCACTCTTCCCAAAGAGTTTCGATTGTCCATGAAAATGAGGTGGTTGATGGTAAGCTCTCCTTTTCCCAGGTTGTATCCTGCTCTCACTTGTCACAATATGATGGACAGGGGTGTCAAGGTAAATACAAACAACAAAGGGGACAAACTATCTCCCTGAAAGATACCTCTCTTGATCTTCACGCCTCCATGTCGAATGCCTTCTTGTAATATATCCATCCCACGACAAGACCAGTATGCCTCCTCTTGCAATTCCTCATTACCATCTTATCAATAAGCAACTGGTCTTTTGTACCACGAGACTTCTTTCTGTATCCTTTCTGTTCGTCCGGTAACAAGTTGTTTATGTGAAAGTGATAGTAGATTTCCTCAGACACAATTGTTAACAGTTTCCACATTACGGGCAGACATATGATAGGCCTATAGTTGGTAACATCATTACCCTTGATTTGGTCTTTCATTACCAGAACTGTGGTACCTTTTGTCAACCACTCTGGTACCTCACCCGACATCAAACAGTCATTGAACATGGCTGTCAGTTTTGGGTGGAGGGATGTGATATTTTTTATCCAATACCTTTGCACACCATCTGGGCCTGGTGATTATTATTATTATTATTTGCCTTTCATCCTTACGGGGTCGATAAAATAAAGTACCAGTAATGCACTGGGATAATTGCTGGCCTTGTGCCAAACGTAGAATACGGGGTCGATAAAATAAAGTACCAGTAATACACTGGTACTTTATTCTGGTGCATTATGGTCCATCTGGTTCCTTACCACACTTCCTTTGTTATATATATATATAATACGTAGGAATGTAAACATATATATTCTTAGAAAATATAGAAAACTCAAGCACTATAAGATACCCCTATAGACGGAAATTTGTTTAATGTGTGTGTATGTATGTGTGTATTTATTGTTGGTTTAAATCCTGTAATTTAATAGGTTAACAAACAGCAATTGATGACTAGAATAGTAACATCATTGAAACATTCTCTTTCACACAGTTAAAATAAAATAGATGAAATAAAAGTTGTTAAAAGTAAGAAGTTATTTTAGAAAGATAAATATAAAGTTTAACCCTTTAATATTTACTTTATTATATACTATTATATTTACATGGTAAAGACATTATCTCACACAATTATCACACATAATAATGAATCTATGAGATCTTGATATTATTTATTTTAATAATAATAATAATGAAAATATTGTGTACAGTGCTCAGGTGCACTACAACTCATCAAAAGTGTATGTATAGTACATAGGGTAATGTACAAACGTCAGGAAAATGAACAGTGCATGAGTCACGATATACACGTGTGCATGTGTATGGAAGGGGGACATCAGGTGTAGTTTTGGCGAATTTCGGGAAGCATGAGGGTTTTAAAGGGTGCAGTGTCTCAGCAGCTAACAACTGACGCAGGCAGTTTGTTCCATGCTTCAGCAATTCTAAGCGTGAAAAAATGTTTCCGAAAGTCATTGGAGCTGTGCTGTTTTCTGACTTTGTAGGCATTTGGTATCAGCAGCCAGTTACAACCAGTTTGAACAGAAAGAGGTGAGAGAATTTTGGCTGGATACAGCTGCTTTAAATGTTAAAGGGTTAAATCTAAAGCCATATATTTCACTCATGATGCTCTGCACTGCACAAACTAGTTGGTGAATAAGTTTCAAGTTTGTTACCAAGACATCACAAATTGCTTCAAACTGGCTGTGACTCAAGAGAGGTGAGCCATGAAAGTGACAGGGAGTACTTCCTGAACATAAGCTAGAGTTTGATTAATAGCAGCTGGGTCGTTTGGGTGAGAGTGTCTTATGGTGAAAGACCCAAAATACCCAAGGACTTCAGGTAACATCACTGATGGTGTGTCCATATACATCACAAAGTGATGTTTGAAGAAAAACAATACAATACACATAGTCGAGAAAAAATACAATATACTAGTGATGGAAGGCAGAAGTCTGAATTAAGTACAAGAATTGCAAAACTGGTGCAGCAATACACCAGCTTCGGTATTCAGTAATCAAGAAGTGAGGTAGGCATAAAAGCCAAACTCACTGTCTTCAATTCAGTATTTGTGCTTGGGTAATGACCGAAAGAATAAAATTGTGAATACAAGTGGCCAAATTGGGATTCCTCCAAAGGATCTTTGGAGTAATGTTACTCGATAGAGTGCATAGCTTAGAGATGAGAGAGTCACTCCAGGTAGAGCTGCTACTTCTCCAGTTCTACCTGGAGTGATTCTCTGATATCCAAGCTATGCACTTTATCAAATAACATTACTCCAAAGACCCTTTAGAGGAATCCCATTTCGGCCACTTGTATTCACGATTTTATTCTCTCGGTCATTACCCAATGTAGTTAGAATGTCTCAGGAAAGAATCGCTGGACAGATTTTATGGGCAAACCAACGGCTTGGCTGGTCACACTTGGGGATCTAGCCGGATCAATAGGAGATGCTTGCTTCTGACAGGACCTGCTGGAGGGAGTGTTTGACGACTCTTAACCCATGATCCTCTCAAGAATAAGTGGGTGAAAAAGAAGAGAAAAGAATACAATATACATAGTGAAGAAAAAACTACTATATGTAGTTAAGCAAGTTGCCCTAAAAACAGAAATGGTGGACAGTATCAATACTGTCTCTAGGGTTTATATGCTCAGCTTTAACTAGTTTCATAGTAAAAAAGTAGAAGCAACTCACATTAATCTAATTACTTTCAAAATTCAAATATGCTCAACACTTCTTGAATACAATTGATTCTTTATTTACATCTTACTGGATGATAAAAATGACTAATAGCCAGTCTTGCTTTGGTGCAATGGTAGCACAACCATCTAGCACATGATCTGAGTGTTTGATCCCCACAAGTTATATTGTCCACATTTCCCTCTAGAGGCTTACATGTCAAACTCTCTATTACATGTTCAAGCTGACAGACTAAGGCCATGCTGGGTATTTTACATAATCAAAAAAATCTATAACGAAGCAGCTTACAATAACTAACATTGTGTAGATATATACACTCATTATATGATGACGAAGGACCGTGATCAGTGGAGAGATGCTGTGCTGAATAAGACCCATCCCTCCCTTGCAAGCAGGGAAAAGCGGACGTAAAATGATGATGATGATGATTATATATATATATAATAGAATTAGGATTAGCCTCATGCATACACATATGTATTGAAATTTTGTATTTCTAAAGAAATACGGTATGTTTATGGATAAACATTTAGAAAGCCGTAGCTATGCAAGACACAAGGGGAACAATCATCAATGCATTTCAAACTTATCTGGTTCTCATCAGGATGATTCCTCCCACGCTTGCGACTACTGCACTTGAAAACAGGTGAGAATATATGGTTTTCTTGTCTGTGTAAATGAGCTGATTAATGTGTATATATATATATATATATATATATATATATATATTATAAAATAACAGGAGGCTGGACTGGTGTAATTCCTTAATGGTTTATTATACTATGAACATTTCAATGACCGGGTTCAGTATGACTCTGGTGACATCATCAGGTATTCAAAATTTAACAAAGGAATATAATCCATGGGGCTGAAAAGGCAGAGACAAGAAGGTGGCCACACATTTAGCAGTTTCTAGTCAGGTCAGCCGCCTTCAATATACAAACATATACATGCATATAAAAATGAGAAAGCTCATCACTAGAACAGCCTTTTAAACAGCTAAATGCTGTCAAAGACAACAATAGACAAAATTGCCTCAGAGGAGAGAGACCAGCAACCATTGGTCAACAGAGAAGCCCTGTCTTTGACAGCATTTTACTGTTTTAACGGCTATTCTAGCGATGAGTTTTCTCATCTTTATATGTATTTAAATACACTTTCGCTTCATCTCGATCAGAAATAACATTGTTTAATTTTAGAATTATTTAAAATATGTATGTATGTCTGGTCCTGTAACTCCTAACAGAGTTTTAGGGGTGCCGTATTAACATACGTTTCCTGGGCAATTTAAGCCTGGCCCATCTCTTTCCAGGCCTGAGTATTGCAAATTTCTTCCAGAAAGAGGAAGAATCGACCCCAGTATTTGACTGGTACTTTTTTTATGAAGCTCGAAAGAATGAAAGGCAAAGTTGACCTCAAGCGGGATTTGAACTCAGAGAGCTGGAAGGAATACCATAAAGTATTCTATCCAATGTTCTAACTCTGCATATTGAAATATGAGGTAAACTTTATTAGTTTGTGTTTTTAATAAATACACAATATAGCTAAGCTGTCAAATCTAAACATAGCTCTGTTGTGTAATACTTGTTAGCTGCAATACAAATATCATCGCAGCCTTATTCCAGACACTGTTAATTCTTAATATATTTCTCAGATATATACATACACTTCCACATATATACACACCCACCTATATACATATGTGGGTATACACACCCAACATATATTGCACAAACAGATATGAGCATATACACACCCACTATGTGTGTATACATACTCTATAAAACACAAATACCTTTGTGTGCATATACACCAACTATACATAGGACAAATACTTGTGTGTATATATACACCAACTATACATAGGACAAATACTTGTGTGTATATATATACACCAACTATACATAGGACAAATACTTGTGTGTATATATATATACACCCACTATACATAGGACAAATACTTGTGTATATATACACCCACTATACATAGGAGAAATACTTGTGTGTATATACACCCACTATACATAGGACAAATACTTGTGTGTATATATATACACCCACTATACATAGGACAAATACTTGTGTGTATATATATACACCCACTATACATAGGACAAATACTTGTGTGTATATACACCCATTATACATAGGACAAATACTTGTGTGTATATATATACACCCACTATACATAGGACAAATACTTGTGTGTATATACACCCACTATACATAGGACAAATACTTGTGTGTATATATATACACCCACTATACATAGGACAAATACTTGTGTGTATATACACCCATTATACATAGGACAAATACTTGTGTGTATATATATACACCCACTATACATAGGACAAATACTTGTGTGTATATACCCACCCACTATACATAGGACAAATACTTGTGTGTATATACCCACCCACTATATATGGTACAAACAGCTATATGTATACACACCCACCTTACGTAGTTAAAACATATGTGTAAATATGGGAAAGAGTAAAGACCCCCTTCAGTCCTGAATGACCAAGGGATTTGGACCTAGAAAGCCCCCCCCCCCTCCCCTCTCTAGGCACAAGTCTGGACATAGTAGTTTTGTGGGGGACCAGCAGTTGCCCATGTAGACAGGTATCTCCTCTCCAATGTTGTCCACGGGAACAAACAATGGCCAACACAGCTTGGCATCAGTGACAACGCAACTCATTTCTACAGCTGAGTAATCTAGAGCAGCATGAAATAAATTGTCATCTAGGTGTGTATATATATATATATATATATATATATATATATATATATATATTGAGTATATGCTGGTTGTTTACCGACACCTCAGTATGCAGATTGGAGCACTCGACAAAGTACGCAGGTTGGTTTGTTTACTCCGGAGTAATGTAAAATAATTAAGTCAAATATGTAAAATTTGGCTTCGTTTATTATAAATTATAGATATACTGCTGTATATATTTCGGTGACAGCCATCATTGGCTGTGAGCTCTTCAGGCAGTCCGAATTGGTGTGGGAGAGACAGGTACACATGTTTTTGAAGTATGTTTTACTCCGTCAATACATTGATATGTCCAGCTCCTGGTTGTGTTGTTATTCTTCTGAAGAACTTGAATCATATATATATAAGGAAAAGAAATCAAAAATGCAACTGGAGTCATTTTAAGAATATTTATTTGTTTCCTTTACCGGTTTCATAGTTCTTTATTCATAGAATTAAAATGGAGGGTTTGAGGTTTTTCTCGCAATGCCAAAACTGAGAAACATTTTCTTGCAACAATTTATACAGAACATCAACAGCATATGTATTTGTGAGTCTCATATCGAATATTAATAAAACGAAGATGATGATGATGATGATTTGATTCATTTGCAAGCAAACAGCCTCATTACACTATGTTTTGTAGATGACTATCACACCATCCTTTTGTTCTAGCAGTGACACAGAGAGAAATAATCACTCTGTCACTGCTAGAACAAACTGATGGTGATGGTCATCTAAAAAACATAACATAATGAGGCTGTTTGTTGTTGTTGTTATAGCTGACACCTATGTAGGTTTAGCTGGCCTCCTCCAAGGTTGTATCTCATTGGAGGTTTCTTGGTGTTTTAATGAGTCCTATCATCTCATTTCTACAGCTGAGTAAACTGGAGCAACGTGAAATAAAGTGTCTTGCTCAAGGAAACAACACATCACCTGGTTTGAGAATTGAACTCACAACCTTTCGATTGCAAGGCCAATGCCCTAACCACTAAGCCTTCACTTCAGGCTGTTTGCTTGCAAATGAATCAAATATTACTATTATTCAATATAAAACTCACAAATACATTTATGTATCCACTATGTTAGAGCCAAAAAAAAATTCTACTTTTGTTATCAACAACATCACTTTCTCCAGTTTCAATGGACCTCTGGGGATCAGAGGTACAAGCCACACTCTCTCCCCAAACCTACCACATGAAAAGCATACATTTTCTTTTTAACTTCAGCGAACTTTTAGTTACTCTAGAAACTGAATTCTTCAAACATTGACGCACATATACACAACACAAACATCTGTCTATATACATACATATACATATGTAAGTATCCAAATATATATACATCATTTCTCTATCACCACAGCCCACTCATACACTGTTGTTCATATAGCCGTTGGATGTATACACACACACCTACATATATTCAACACAAACACTTAATGAATATATATATATATATATATATATATATATATATATATATATATATATATATATATATATATATACATATATATATACACATGCATGTGTATATATATATATATATATATATATATATATATATATATATATATATATACATATATATATACACATGCATGTGTGTATATATATATATATATATATATATATGTATGTATATATAATATATATATATATATAATATATATATATATATATATATATATATATATATATATATATATATATATATATATACACACATGTATATATATGTGGGTGTGTGTGTCTGTATATGTGTGGGCAAAAGTCACACACGTATATATGCACAGAACCACATATTGCTTTTCATCATCACAAAAAGACTGAAATGCATCAGAGCCCTTTATTTAATATAATAGATAAACCATATTTAGACGTGCTTTATCTAGTTAATTCTAAAAAGTTCTTTTCTCACAGAAATGAAAGAATTTTCATAACCATTTTTTTAAAAGCTACTGTTACATTACATTCTTAAGTAAATTAGATATATTTTAATGTCATGAAGACTGACAGTGAGATAACTGGAAGCTCTGATTTTCAAAAGCCACAGTTTTCAAAGATTGGGGTTAATAGTTAATATCTATGCATCTTTCTCACAATTAATTTCTACACATTCAATGTAAGTTTATAGATTGGAAAGGTGGCATGTTACAAGAAAAACATTTCAAAATAAAATTCAGGCATTAGGCTAGGAAATATTATGGTAGAAAAGTTGTATTTAAATCACATTTAGCTTTGATCACCGCAAGTGGTTTACACATACATTCCTTTTATCAGCAAATGCAGTTTAACATCTATATTCCTTTCTATCACCATGAACAATTCTTCTTCTTCTCTCACTTATTCCTGAGAGGGTCTGGGAGCAGAGTCCTCAGACACTTCTTCCAATGGGTCCTGTCAGAAGCAACCTTCTCCAGCTGATCTAGGTGAATCCCCAAATAACACCAGCCAAGCTCATGGATGTTATCCAACCATCTTGTTCAGGGTATACCCCTGGGTTTCCTGTCGGTTGGTTTTGCCTGTAAAATCTGTCCAGTGATTCTTTCTTGAGACATTCTAACTACATGCATAATGAACAATTTAACATGTATATTTCTTTCTATCACCATGAACAATTTAACATGTATATTCCTTTCTATCACCATGAACAATCTAACATGTATATTCCATCCAGTTCCACTCTGCATATATGGTTGCGGGACCCAAACTGTGGTTCTGCTGTGAGAGTGGTTCAGCCCTGCCAACTGGCCTGTCCCCCACCCCTCACAGCAGTTCCAGGATCCCAAATTGTGGTTCTGCTGTGAGAGTGGTTCAGCCCTACCAACTGGCCTGTCCCCCACCCCTCACAACAGTTCCAGGATCCCAAATTGTGGTTCTGCTGTGAGAGTGGTTCAGCCCTGCCAACTGGCCTGTCCCCCACCCCTCATAGCAGTTCCAGGATCCCAAATTGTGGTTCTGCTGTGAGAGTGGTTCAGCCCTGCCAACTGGCCTGTCCCCCACCCCTCACAGCAGTTCCAGGATCCCAAATTGTGGTTCTGCTGTGAGAGTGGTTCAGCCCTGCCAACTGGCCTGTCCCCCACCCCTCACAGCAGTTCCAGGATCCCAAATTGTGGTTCTGCTGTGAGAGTGGTTCAGCCCTGCCAACTGGCCTGTCCCCCACCCCTCATAGCAGTTCCAGGATCCCAAATTGTGGTTCTGCTGTGAGAGTGGTTCAGCCCTGCCAACTGGCCTGTCCCCCACCCCTCATAGCAGTTCCAGGATCCCAAACTGTGGTTCTGCTGCGTGAAAGGTTTTGCATGGCCAACTGACCTGTCCCTCCTCATGATGGAGCCATCCAGTTCCACACTGTAAATGTGGTTGGTGTTAGGAAGGGCATCCAGCTGTAGAAATCTGGCATGGCTAAATCTGGCCAGATTTGTCTCTCGATCCGGACAACGTGTCTGACCCATGCAAGCATGGAAAATGGACGTTAAATGGTGATGATGATTCCCTTTCTCACCATAAACAGTTTAACCCTTTAGCATTTAAACTGGCCATATCTGGTCAGAATTCTCTCACCTCTTTCTGTTCAAACCGGCTGTAACTGGCTGCTCATACTTGTGTTAAGGTAGTGTTCTCAAAATAAATAATAAATCTCATAGATTCGGTATTATGTGGGATAATTATGAGAGATAATGTGTCTACCATGAAAATACAACAGTAAATATAGAGTAATGTAAATGCTAAATGGTTAACAAGTATAGTCCTTTTCTCACCATGAATAATTTAGCATCTGTATTCCATAACAAAAGAACTCAGCCTATGATTTAAAGTTTTTGGCATTAGGAAGGGTTTCTTGCTGTAGAAACGAAAGCTCAAAACAGATTGTATGAGCAAGACATGGGGTCACCTGACCTGTCAGATCTCAGAATATGACATCCCATCTAACCCATGCTAACATGGAAATGGATGTTAGAGGGTGATGACAATTATGATTCTGTTTTATCACCATTGACAGTTTAACATCTAGATTGTCTTTAGAATACCTGAAGGGGAGGAGGAAGAGAAGGAAAAGGAGGGGGAGGAAAAGGAAAAGTAGTAGAAGTAGATGCCATATTGTTTCTAAATATCATTGTTTCCTACCCCCACTATGTTTTTTTTCTTTTTCATCCTTCAACCCTTACTTTTGTAGTTTGAAATATATAAACCTATCATCACCTTATATGCATACCCAACTGAGTGGAACAGTTAGTAACCGGTCATCCGTTCCACCTAGTGCCTTGTCAGCAACATATCATTCTATCACAAAGATAATCTCTAAATTGACCACTCGAATCAGTTTAAAAGTAACAAATTGTCTAAATAAACAAGGTATAACACAGTCAAATGGCCAGATATGCCTCATGACATGAATGACCTGTTTGACCCATGTAAGCATGGAAAATAAAACGTTAACATTACTCTATATTTACTATCGTATTTTCACAGTAAACACTTTATTTCACATAATTCTATCACAAAATATCAAATCTATGAGATTTTGATGTTATTTATTTTGATATTATTTAGTTTGGAACGGTGGATTGGCAGTATTGGTAGAGGGTCGGACGCCATGCTTTGACGCATAGAGTTACGGCCCTTGCCATTCTGAGTTCAAATCCCGCCGAGGTTAACTTTGACTTTCATCCTTACAGGGTCGATAAAATAAAGTACCAGTAATGCACTGGGTAATTGCTGGCCTTGTGCCAAAAAGTAGAAACAATTATTTAGTTTGGAACATAACTAACAAGGCTCTTACATAAAATTATGATGGAAGGTTTTTAGATAAATATAAACACTTTAAAACAGTTGTGCATGATAAAACCAGAGTCAGTTTTAAGTGACTTTGAATCAAAATGATTAATCTACAAAGTGGGAACTTTTACTTATTTGCATAACCTTTAGAAATAGAGATAAATCTCCCCCAAATTGCACTCAACAGTTTTAAACAAAGAAAGGACACATTGAATAATGTATATCCCTGAAAAAAAAATAGATCGCTGTATTTGGAATGCCTTTGATCATAAGTCACTTTGATCAAGAGTAACAATAATGCTGTTAGCTACTCCAGATATTTGGCAAAACCAGCTGGTAGGAGACCCAGGGGTAGACCGCAAGCAAGATGGTTTGATAACATCCATGAGCTTGGCTGGTCTCACTTGGGGATCCAGCCAGGTCAGTTGCAGTTTGCTTCTGACTGGATCTGCTGGAAGGAGTTTTTGAGAACTCTCCCCCATAACCCTCTCAGGAATAAGTGGGCAAAGAAAAAGAAGAGAAGCTTCTCCAGATATTTGATGCATATCATTTTATTTTTCAATCAGTCTTCCCTGGATCCCACTACTTTTATTTTACCATCCCAAACACAGTATTGCTTTCATGCACATCAAGTAAAATATTTTTTCAGGCTTCTTAGGTTCTTGCACATCAAGTAAAATGTTTTGGGGCTTCTTGGGTTCCTGCACGTCAAGTAAAATATGTTTTGGGGGTTCTTGGATGCTTGTATATCAGGTAAAATATGTTTTGGGGCTTCTTGGGTTCTTGCTATTAACTTGTGCTTCAATCTTGGCCATGTAATATTTCATACTGTCAATTAAAAGTTCATAGTTTCAAACACTATATAAAGAAATAGACAAATGACAGTCAAATGTTTTGGCTTATCTATAGAGAACCTGAACATTCAAAGATGGCTAGTACTACAAATATCTATAGAGAACCTGAACATTCAAAGATGGCTAGTACTACAAATATCTATGGAGAACCTGAACATTCAAAGATGGCTAGTACTACAAATATCTATGGAGAACCTGAACATTCAAAGATGGCTAGTACTACAAATATCTATGGAGAACCTGAACATTCAAAGATGGCTAGTACTACAAATATCTATGGAGAACCTGAACATTCAAAGATGGCTAGTACTACAAATATCTATGGAGAACCTGAACATTCAAAGATGGCTAGTACTATGACAAAGGTTCCCCTGGTGGATGTTGTGAAGTTCCAGGTGGTCGCTGGGGCCTAAGGGACAGGGACAGGCAGTAGATATGATATAATAGTATCTTAAATATCAAATAATACATATTATATATAAATGAAGTAAAATAAAAAATATATAACATCTATTTATACATAGTATATATTATGTTTTTCATTATATATAAATTAACGATTTTATTTATTATATGATTATTTACAATTTGCATGTAGGCGGGTCTCTCTGGAAATAGGGGTGGGAGCTGAGGGTATTGCGTGGTTGTGAGGGTGGCACAAAAAGTACTATGGCAATAACAAAAAACAACAAAGGGTCAGTATTTTATATTTTCCTTGAATATTCAACTATAAAATAAATGTAATCAGTTAATCGGTATTCTAAAGTCCCAATTTGCATGTATTTGAGCATCAGTTTTTGTCAACTCCCTTTTATTTTATTAATTTACCAAGACTGAAGATAGAAGATTGATGTGGGGTATCTATTTGTTAGCTAACACAACCTATGGACTTTCTACCAGTACTTAAAAAAACAAAGCAAAACGAAATAAGGCTTACAATGTCTTCATGACCTGTTCATTCATCACAGCATAGCTTTCTAATTGCTCATCTGAGATTGTGAGTCTCTAAAAGATCTTTTATGTGTTGATAAATGTCAGATAAAGCTGTTTGTTCTTTCACATGAAATATGCCATTGAAAACACTACATAAAGTTAATTCTATCAAACCTATAATATTTTGCACTAGAATTATTGGAACTTTTACGACCACCTTTTAAAACAAATCTATTAGCTTGAGAATCCTTTCTAGGTTATCTCTTTTAACATTAGGTATATCAACAATAATGTTTCTATGCCAACAGTACAGTCTGATTCAGGAAGTACGTTCATCCATAAAAATCTTCCTGCATTCCTGCTGTTTATGTTCATAACCCTTTCATGGCTGTATTCCTTATGAAATACATAGTCCACAGGATTTTATTAATTTTGAAAATTAGAATTAGTATCAACCAGAAGTTGTACCCTACTGTCCCCAGGTTGTGTCTTCCTGTCACCCTAGCTAGTATCAACCAGAAGTTATACCCTACTGTCCTCAGGTTGTGTCTTCCTGTCACCCTAGTTAGTATCAACCAGAAGTTATACCCTACTGTCCTCAGGTTGTGTCTTCCTGTCACCCTACATAGTATCAACCAGAAGTTGTACCCTACTGTCCCCAAGTTGTGTCTTCCTGTCACCCTACCTAGTATCAACCAGAAGTTATACCCTACTGTCCCCAAGTTGTGTCTTCCTGTCACCCTACCTACTATCAACCAGAAGTTGTACCCTACTGTCTTCAAGTTGTGTCTTCCTGTCACCCTAGTTAGTATCAACCAGAAGTTGTACCCTACTGTCCCCAAGTTGTGTTTTCCTGTCACCCTACCTAGTATCAACCAGAAGTTATACCCTACTGTCCTCAGGTTGTGTCTTCCTGTCACCCTACCTACTATCAACCAGAAGTTGTACCCTACTGTCCCCAAGTTGTGTCTTCCTGTCACCCTAGCTAGTATCAACCAGAAGTTATACCCTACTGTCCCCAAGTTGTGTCTTCCTGTCACCCTACCTACTATCAACCAGAAGTTGTACCCTACTGTCTTCAAGTTGTGTCTTCCTGTCACCCTAGTTAGTATCAACCAGAAGTTGTACCCTACTGTCCCCAAGTTGTGTTTTCCTGTCACCCTACCTAGTATCAACCAGAAGTTATACCCTACTGTCCTCAGGTTGTGTCTTCCTGTCACCCTACCTACTATCAACCAGAAGTTGTACCCTACTGTCCCCAAGTTGTGTCTTCCTGTCACCCTAGCTAGTATCAACCAGAAGTTATACCCTACTGTCCCCAAGTTGTGTCTTCCTGTCACCCTACCTACTATCAACCAGAAGTTGTACCCTACTGTCTTCAAGTTGTGTCTTCCTGTCACCCTAGTTAGTATCAACCAGAAGTTGTACCCTACTGTCCCCAAGTTGTGTTTTCCTGTCACCCTACCTAGTATCAACCAGAAGTTATACCCTACTGTCCTCAGGTTGTGTCTTCCTGTCACCCTACCTACTATCAACCAGAAGTTGTACCCTACTGTCCCCAAGTTGTGTCTTCCTGTCACCCTAGCTAGTATCAACCAGAAGTTATACCCTACTGTCCCCAAGTTGTGTCTTCCTGTCACCCTACCTAGTATCAACCAGAAGTTATACCCTACTGTCCTCAGGTTGTGTCTTCCTGTCACCCTAGCTAGTATCAACCAGAAGTTATACCCTACTGTCCACAGGTTGTGTCTTCCTGTCACCCTAGTTAGTATCAACCAGAAGTTGTACCCTACTGTCCCCAAGTTGTGTCTTCCTGTCACCCTAGTTAGTATCAACCAGAAGTTATACCCTACTGTCCTCAGGTTGTGTCTTCCTGTCACCCTAGCTAGCATCAACCAGAAGTTGTACCCTACTGTCTTCAGGTTGTGTCTTCCTGTCACCCTACCTAGTATCAACCAGAAGTTATACCCTACTGTCCCCAGGTTGTGTCTTCCTGTCACCCTAGCTAGTATCAACCAGTAGTTGTACCCTACTGTCTTCAAGTTGTGTCTTCCTGTCACCCTAGTTAGTATCAACCAGAAGTTGTACCCTACTGTCCCCAGGTTGTGTCTTCCTGTCACTCTACCTAGTATCAACCAGAAGTTTTACCCTACTGTCCCCAAGTTGTGTCTTCCTGTCACCCTAGCTAGTATCAACCAGAAGTTGTACCCTACTGTCCCCAAGTTGTGTCTTCCTGTCACCCTAGCTAGTATCAACCAGAAGTTGTACCCTACTGTCCCCAGGTTGTGTCTTCCTGTCACCCTACCTAGTATCAACCAGTAGTTGTACCCTACTGTCTTCAAGTTGTGTCTTCCTGTCACCCTAGTTAGTATCAACCAGAAGTTGTACCCTACTGTCCCCAGGTTGCGTCTTCCTGTCACCCTACCTAGTATCAACCAGAAGTTGTACCCTACTGTCCCCAGGTTGTGTCTTCCTGTCACCCTACCTAGTATCAACCAGTAGTTGTACCCTACTGTCTTCAAGTTGTGTCTTCCTGTCACCCTAGTTAGTATCAACCAGAAGTTGTACCCTACTGTCCCCAGGTTGTGTCTTCCTGTCACCCTAGCTAGTATCAACCAGAAGTTGTACCCTACTGTCCCCAGGTTGTGTCTTCCTGTCACCCTACCTAGTATCAACCAGTAGTTGTACCCTACTGTCTTCAAGTTGTGTCTTCCTGTCACCCTAGTTAGTATCAACCAGAAGTTGTACCCTACTGTCCCCAGGTTGTGTCTTCCTGTCACCCTACCTAGTATCAACCAGAAGTTGTACCCTACTGTCCCCAGGTTGTGTCTTCCTGTCACCCTAGCTAGTATCAACCAGAAGTTGTACCCTACTGTCCTCAGGTTGTGTCTTCCTGTCACCCTAGCTAGTATCAACCAGAAGTTATACCCTACTGTCCCCAGGTTGTGTCTTCCTGTCACCCTAGCTAGTATCTGCCAGAGGTTGTACCCTACTGTCCCCAAGTTGTGTCTTCCTGTCACCCTAGCTAGTATCAACCAGAAGTTGTACCCTACTGTCCCCAAGTTGTGTCTTCCTGTCACCCTAGTTAGTATCAACCAGAAGTTATACCCTACTGTCCCCAAGTTGTGTCTTCCTGTCACCCTAGCTAGTATCAACCAGAAGTTGTACCCTACTGTCCTCAGGTTGTGTCTTCCTGTCACCCTAGCTAGTATCAACCAGAAGTTGTACCCTACTGTCCCCAAGTTGTGTCTTCCTGTCACCCTAGTTAGTATCAACCAGAAGTTATACCCTACTGTCCCCAAGTTGTGTCTTCCTGTCACCCTAGCTAGTATCAACCAGAAGTTGTACCCTACTGTCCTCAGGTTGTGTCTTCCTGTCACCCTAGCTAGTATCAACCAGAAGTTGTACCCTACTGTCCCCAAGTTGTGTCTTCCTGTCACCCTAGTTAGTATCAACCAGAAGTTATACCCTACTGTCCCCAAGTTGTGTCTTCCTGTCACCCTAGCTAGTATCAACCAGAAGTTGTACCCTACTGTCCTCAGGTTGTGTCTTCCTGTCACCCTAGCTAGTATCAACCAGAAGTTGTACCCTACTGTCCCCAAGTTGTGTCTTCCTGTCACCCTAGCTAGTATCAACCAGAAGTTGTACCCTACTGTCCTCAGGTTGTGTCTTCCTGTCACCCTAGCTAGTATCAACCAGAAGTTGTACCCTACTGTCCCCAAGTTGTGTCTTCCTGTCACCCTAGTTAGTATCAACCAGAAGTTATACCCTACTGTCCCCAAGTTGTGTCTTCCTGTCACCCTAGCTAGTATCAACCAGAAGTTGTACCCTACTGTCCCCAGGTTGTGTCTTCCTGTCACCCTAGCTAGTATCAACCAGTAGTTGTACCCTACTGTCTTCAAGTTGTGTCTTCCTGTCACCCTAGTTAGTATCAACCAGAAGTTGTACCCTACTGTCCCCAGGTTGTGTCTTCCTGTCACCCTACCTAGTATCAACCAGAAGTTGTACCCTACTGTCCTCAGGTTGTGTCTTCCTGTCACCCTAGCTAGTATCAACCAGAAGTTGTACCCTACTGTCCCCAAGTTGTGTCTTCCTGTCACCCTAGCTAGTATCAACCAGAAGTTGTACCCTACTGTCCCCAAGTTGTGTCTTCCTGTCACCCTAGCTAGTATCAACCAGAAGTTGTACCCTACTGTCCCCAGGTTGTGTCTTCCTGTCACCCTACCTAGTATCAACCAGAAGTTGTACCCTACTGTCCTCAGGTTGTGTCTTCCTGTCACCCTAGCTAGTATCAACCAGAAGTTGTACCCTACTGTCCTCAGGTTGTGTCTTCCTGTCACCCTAGCTAGTATCAACCAGAAGTTGTACCCTACTGTCCTCAGGTTGTGTCTTCCTGTCACCCTAGCTAGTATCAACCAGAAGTTGTACCCTACTGTCCCCAAGTTGTGTCTTCCTGTCACCCTAGCTAGTATCAACCAGAAGTTGTACCCTACTGTCCCCAAGTTGTGTCTTCCTGTCACCCTAGCTAGTATCAACCAGAAGTTGTACCCTACTGTCCCCAGGTTGTGTCTTCCTGTCACCCTACCTAGTATCAACCAGAAGTTGTACCCTACTGTCCTCAGGTTGTGTCTTCCTGTCACCCTAGCTAGTATCAACCAGAAGTTGTACCCTACTGTCTTCAAGTTGTGTCTTCCTGTCACCCTAGTTAGTATCAACCAGAAGTTATACCCTACTGTCCCCAGGTTGTGTCTTCCTGTCACCCTAGCTAGCATCAACCAGAAGTTGTACCCTACTGTCTTCAAGTTGTGTCTTCCTGTCACCCTAGCTAGTATCAACCAGAAGTTGTACCCTACTGTCCCCAGGTTGTGTCTTCCTGTCACCCTAGCTAGTATCAACCAGTAGTTGTACCCTACTGTCTTCAAGTTGTGTCTTCCTGTCACCCTAGCTAGTATCAACCAGAAGTTGTACCCTACTGTCCCCAGGTTGTGTCTTCCTGTCACCCTAGCTAGTATCAACCAGTAGTTGTACCCTACTGTCCCCAGGTTGTGTCTTCCTGTCACCCTAGCTAGTATCAACCAGAAGTTGTACCCTACTGTCCTCAGGTTGTGTCTTCCTGTCACCCTAGCTAGTATCAACCAGTAGTTGTACCCTACTGTCCCCAGGTTGTGTCTTCCTGTCACCCTAGCTAGTATCAACCAGAAGTTGTACCCTACTGTCCCCAGGTTGTGTCTTCCTGTCACCCTAGCTAGTATCAACCAGTAGTTGTACCCTACTGTCCCCAGGTTGTGTCTTCCTGTCACCCTAGCTAGTATCAACCAGAAGTTGTACCCTACTGTCCACAGGTTGTGTCTTCCTGTCACCCTAGCTAGTATCTGCCAGAAGTTATACCCTACTGTCCTCAGGTTGTGTCTTCCTGTCACCCTAGCTAGTATCAACCAGAAGTTGTACCCTACTGTCCTCAGGTTGTGTCTTCCTGTCACCCTACCTAGTATCAACCAGAAGTTGTACCCTACTGTCCACAGGTTGTGTCTTCCTGTCACCCTAGCTAGTATCTGCCAGAAGTTATACCCTACTGTCCTCAGGTTGTGTCTTCCTGTCACCCTAGCTAGTATCAACCAGAAGTTGTACCCTACTGTCCACAGGTTGTGTCTTCCTGTCACCCTAGCTAGTATCTGCCAGAAGTTATACCCTACTGTCCTCAGGTTGTGTCTTCCTGTCACCCTAGCTAGTATCAACCAGAAGTTGTACCCTACTGTCCTCAGGTTGTGTCTTCCTGTCACCCTACCTAGTATCAACCAGAAGTTGTACCCTACTGTCCACAGGTTGTGTCTTCCTGTCACCCTAGCTAGTATCTGCCAGAAGTTATACCCTACTGTCCTCAGGTTGTGTCTTCCTGTCACCCTAGCTAGTATCAACCAGAAGTTGTACCCTACTGTCCTCAGGTTGTGTCTTCCTGTCACCCTACCTAGTATCAACCAGAAGTTATACCCTACTGTCCACAGGTTGTGTCTTCCTGTCACCCTAGCTAGTATCTGCCAGAAGTTATACCCTACTGTCCTCAGGTTGTGTCTTCCTGTCACCCTAGCTAGTATCAACCAGAAGTTGTACCCTACTGTCCCCAGGTTGTGTCTTCCTGTCACCCTAGCTAGTATCAACCAGAAGTTGTACCCTACTGTCCTCAGGTTGTGTCTTCCTGTCACCCTAGCTAGTATCTGCCAGAAGTTATACCCTACTGTCCCCAAGTTGTGTCTTCCTGTCACCCTAGCTAGTATCAACCAGAAGTTGTACCCTACTGTCCCCAAGTTGTGTCTTCCTGTCACCCTAGCTAGTATCAACCAGAAGTTGTACCCTACTGTCCTCAGGTTGTGTCTTCCTGTCACCCTAGCTAGTATCTGCCAGAAGTTATACCCTACTGTCCCCAAGTTGTGTCTTCCTGTCACCCTAGCTAGTATCAACCAGAAGTTGTACCCTACTGTCCCCAAGTTGTGTCTTCCTGTCACCCTAGCTAGTATCAACCAGAAGTTGTACCCTACTGTCCTCAGGTTGTGTCTTCCTGTCACCCTAGCTAGTATCTGCCAGAAGTTGTATCAAATTTCCTCAAGTTTGGCATCCATCTCCCTAGTTAGTATCAGCCAGAAGCTGTATCTCATAAAGGTATCTGTTATATTTTATACATTCTCATTATCTTAGTTGTTTGTGTCTCATATCTTTCATGTTGATTCCATTAAGCACTCAGCTGTATTGGAGAATGCAATTGTCATTACGGATGTTTTATCATAACAATTTATCTATTTATTTCCCTGATTGCATCAAAGTCAATTTTGCTTACAAATTGTAAGTTTGATAACTATTCAGTAATGAGTTGTTTAAATGTCTCTCTGTTGTAGATTTTACATCAGTTAATAAATTGACTCACATAACAGAACATGTGCAGCATTCTCTTGTAGATTCGATATTATGTGAGATAATTATTTGAGATAAAATCTTTACCATGAAAATACAATAATAAATATAGGGTAATCATCATCATCATCATCATTTTACGTCCGCTTTTCCCTGCTTGCAAAGGTGGACAAGAACTGATTCTGGCTTGATTTCTACAGCTGGATGCCTTTCCTAACATCAACCTCATTTACAGTGAGTGCTGGGTGCTCTTTTGCTGTGGCGCCTACACGACCACTTTACAGTGGAATGATAGGGACCCCAGTCCCTATCATCTCATTTCTACAGCTGAGTAAACTGGAGCAATGTGAAATAAAGTGTCTTACTCAAGGAAACAACATATCACCCGGTCTGAGAATTGAACTCACAACCTTTCGATTGCAAACCCAATGCTCTAACCACTAAGCCATGTGCCTCCATTGTAAATGATAAAGGGTTAAAGAAAGACAATTATTTGAATGTTTTCAGCTTGATTTCATTTAGAAACAACTACTTCAGTGACATTAATTATATCCAGAACCATGCAGTAAATTAAACTAATCCTTTATACCAAAATATATTTAATCCTTTGAAAGAATAAAATCCTAAGTTAATGATTTGGCAAATGTTCAAACTGTTATCATTTCATCAGAATAGAAAAAAAAAATCCAAAACACTAAAACAACACACAAGAGCTTTGAAGCTCATCTCAAGGCTAATGAAATCAATGCAGTACATATGCAGTTTAAATTATGTAGGTTAATGTCTATAGGAAAACATTGACTGTAGGTTAAGCTAAAGAGGATTGCATGTCCAGAGTAAGTTGGTTAAGCTGTTTGTAAATGACACCCGTTCAGAAAGTTTAGCGGTGAAGTTCCTTTAGATCATGCGATGCTGGAGTTGGAGCAGTATAGGAGAAAAATATAAATCTTGGAAATGAGAAGCAGTTATCAAAGGATAACGAAATTGATTATTTGCCTCTGTCTCACCGCTAGAACAAGAGGATGGTGATGGTCATTTAAAAAACATGGTGTAATGAGACTGTTTGCTTGCAATCGAGTCGAATATCATTATTATTTGAATCCCGCCGAGGTTAACTTTGCCTTTCATCCTTACGGGGTCGATAAAATAAAGTACCAGTAATGCACTGGGGTAATTGCTGGCCTTGTGCCAAATGTAGAAACAATTATTATTCGATATAAAACTCAAGTTCAATTGGCAGTATCAGTAGATAGACAATGCTTTATGATTTGCAGCATAGAGTTATGGTCCTTTATGAATTGAGTTCAAATCCCACCGAGGTTAACTTTGCCTTTCATTCATACGGGGTCAATAAAATAAATCACCAGTAACATACTGGGTTCAATTTAATCGATTTTCCCCTCCCCTCAAATTACTGGTCTCGTGCCTATACTAGAAATGATTATTATTCTATACAAGTGTTTCCATCACTTTTGATGTGTTGAGTATGAGGACAAGAGGAAGATAGTTGGCAGATAAGAGTCTGACCTTTTTTAAAAATGGAAGATGCTTGTGTTTTCAATCCCATTGAAAGAAAAGGATTTAACATCTTGATTAGAAGAATTCACTTTGAAATGCACTCATCATCATCATCATCATCATCGTTTAGCATCTATTCGGTTAGAGGACTGTATTTCGCTCACCCAACGCTGATTTTGGCTTGGTTTCTACAGCTGGATGCCCTTCCTAACACCAACCAAATTTACAGTGAGTGCTGGATGCTTTTTGTCGTGTCACCAACACAACCACTTTACGTGGACCGGGTGCTTTTTGTCGTGTCACCAACATGACCACTTTACAGCATGTACTGGGTGTTTTTTAAGTTAATAAAAGGAAATCTGTTAAAAGCTGTTTCCAGAAATGTAGATCCTTGAAACTTTCGAGTTCTCCACTTGTAGTTGTACTGCATGCAATTCATGAAGAGTGTGACTAGAAATCATTTTCTAATGCCAACTTGGATGGGATGTCTTCTTCTTGACCCACCTATTCCTGGATGATGGGAAGAATCCTCAGGCACACATCCACTGGATTATGTCAGAAGCAACCATTTCCAAATGATTCAGCTGGACACCCAGGTGAGACAAGCCAAGCTAATGGATGTTATCCAACCATCTTGCTCATGGTCCCCATTTGGATCCCCTGCCAGTTGGCTTTGCTCTTAAAATTAGTCCAGTGATTCTTTTCTTTAATATTCTAATCACAAGTCCATAGCACCAGAGATGTGATCTGTTGATCCAGAAAAGTCACAGCTCTATCTGGAGTGACACCCTGATCTCTGAGCTACATACCCTATTTAGTAATGTTACTCCAAAGAACCTTCAGAGGAACCACATTTTGGCCATTTGTATTCAAGATCTAAAAACAAATAGTTCTGTATCATAAACCAGGGAAGGTTTCAGGGGGCCATCAGAAACACAGAAGAATCCTTCATACATATCAAGGTCTGTAAAGTTCTCTCTCACCTTGCAGATAGCAACCAGCTCTTTTGGTTTCTTACCAAGATATTCTCTGATAATCCTCTGCCAGTTTCAACTATGAGTGTTCAATTGTTCAGTCAACTGAAGATCCAATTCATAAATTAGCATATAAGTGGTTGAGTATTCCACAGAAACCTATATACCTATGACATAATTTCGAAGGTGAATCAACATGATACAATATTCGACCTGGTCCTGCACCTCCTGCTTCTCCTGCTATTTCTTCTCCTCCCCCTCCTCCTCCCCTCCAACCTCCTCTTCTCCTCACTACCCCTCATCCCCTCCTCAGCCCCCTCCCACTCACCATCCTCTGCCACCTCCTACCCCCTTCTCCATCACTGCCCCCCCCTCTGCCGCTGCCTCCTCCTCCTATTTATTCCCGAGAGGGTAATTGGAGAACAGCCCAGCCACAACCATGCCCTAGACCCAGAGCACATCAACTTCTCCCCTTCTCTCTCCCTCTCTTTCTTCTGAGGCCCAAGGGTCCTTGCTATTTCCCTCCGTTTCCTCTCATTTAAGGCATTTATAATCCTTTCCTCTACTTTCCCCTAGAGCTATATCTGCTCTTATTTATCCCTTTCTCTTATTTTTTCATTTCTTAATTTTGTTTTTATCTTTCTTTTCCCTATCATAATATAATAAAGGGAGGAGTGCAGGACTGTGTCCCGAATATATTTTTTTATCCCGTTAGTAAAATAAGTTAGATTACTTTGAATAAATAATGAATGAATGTTACATAATTTATCTACCGTTGATTAAACATAAATATTCTTATATATAATGATTGCTTATTTTAAGATTCACTTCTTTTAAAATTTTCAAATATCAACACTTCTGGTTAGTGTCTGTTATATCATAACACTTATCACATCACTTATATCATAACACTTATCACATCACTTATATAAACATTCATATATCTGCATCGTTATATAAGGTTTATATTTCTGCCGCTAATTTTCTTCTTTTTCGTTTTCATTACATTTCACCGTAATGTAGTTTATATATAATATCGTCTTTAGTGTATCATGGATTACTTTACTGATTACAGAAGAGAGTGTAACACAGACTTCGTTCAATTTCTGTGGATATTGTCAATTACAATTTTATTTAACGTATCATATCTACATGCATATATATTTGTTTATAATATCAATATGCACAATACACATGCTACCTTTGGGTGGTTTTTCTGCTAGTTTATGTAATTATCAATGGTTTTTAAGCCAACTTTGTGAGTGAAACAGGTATTTTGTGTGATCATTCTGCAGCTTCAACCAATGAAGTCAATGTATTCTCCATTAATTCCTAATTTTTGCTTGATTATATTTCTACTCTGATATTGATTGACAAGTTATGATAAATGTTTAGCAGAATCGGTAGAGCATCGGACACCATGCTTTGTAGCATAGAGTTACGGCCCTTTACATTCTGAGTTCAAATCCTGCCAAGGTTAGCTTTGCCTTTCATCCTTACGTGGTCGATAAAATAAAGTACCAGTAATGCACTGGGGTTGATTTAATCGACTTTCCCTTCCCCCAAAATTGCTGGCCTTGTGCTTATACTAGAAACAATTATTGATGATATTATGTTTTGACTCATTTGTTTCTTTATTTTCAGGTAAGTGTCTCAATCTCTGGTTCAGTATGGTGAGAATTATATCATCTTTACTTTCTCATTTTAAATTGTTTTATATTGTTACAGTTTATTTTGTTAACTTCCTAAAGACAATCTAAGTGTTATGCTTGATATTTAGCATATCATTGATTCAGATAAGTAAAGGTGCAAGGCTTAGTGGTTAGACCATTAAGCATGCAACTGAGGGGTTGTGAGTTTGATTCTCAGACCAGATGATGCATTGCGTCCTTGAGCCAGACACTTTATTTCATGTAACTCCAGTTTACTCAGTTGTAGAAATGTGTGTGACGTTACTGGTGCCAAGATGTATTAGCCATTGCCTTTCCCTTGGACAACATCGGTCGCATGGAGAAGGGGAGACTTGTATTCATGGGCGACTGCTGGTCTTCCACAAACAAACCTTGCCTGGGTTTGTACCTCGGAGGGAAACGATTTAGGTGCAAAATCATGGTCATTCGTGACCGATGAAGGCCTGTCTTCTAAATTCAAATAATGAGGCTAATTTTTAAAATTAAATATTTCACTTAAATTATTCACTTAAGTTTTGTGTACTTATCTTAATCAATTTAAATATTATCTCAGTGGATTAATAAACATCTGTTTCCTTATTAAATCAGAAATTCAAATTCAAATTATATTTGCTCTGTCGTGATATATTAACATTTCCATTTCCATTTTTTCTAATGAAAACTTTACCTGTGATATTCACATGGTTTTTAAAGTAATTAAGAAATTGACGGAATTCACTAATACAACTTAATTTTATTATCTAACATTTGGAACATAACTTAGCAAAGTTTCTTACATAAAATTAAGATGGCAGGTTTTAGATAAATATAAACACAATTAATTAAGGACAGAATCAAGTTAGATGAGATGCTGTTTGACTGTGTACCAAGAAAGGGTGCTCCTGATGCCCTTTTTCTGGTGAGACAACTGCAGGAGAGATACTTAGCTAAGAGTAAACCACTGTACCAGGCATTTTTAGATCTGCAGAAGGACTTTGACAGGGTCCCATGCTCTGTCACCTGAAAGACATCTTGGAAGTTTGGTGAAGAAGGTGTGATGACCATGTAAGCCATCTATAAAGGTGCAACAAGTAAGGTGAGGCTGACAATGAGTACAATGATGAATTTAAAGTGCAGGTGGGGTTTCACCAGGGTTCTGTCTTCAGATCACTCCTGTTTATCATTGTCTTTCAAACCGTCACTGAGAATTTTAAAACTGACACTCAATGGGAACTCCTGTATTCTGATAACTTAGTCTGTATAGCTGAACCATGCCATAAAGGAGCCTTCGGTTACATCCACAGTATGACAGTCACTCTAGTGTTGGTGATCTACATGATAAATTCACACACTATGCTCTGTAAAGTGGTTAGTGATAGGAAGGGCATCCAGCTGTTGAAAGCTCACAAAACAAAAGGTTGGGAGAACCCTTCATTTGTGTCAAAGACATGACAACCTTTTTAGTGTTGGTGTCACAATAAAATGCACTTGGTATTGTGTGGACTGTATGTAAGCAAGATGCAGACATCTGACCTGTCTGAGAGGTCAGTAGCCCTGCTTAAGATTTGACTCAGTTCAGACCTACCAACTCTCCCCGTCTGACAGGGGACATCTCTTTGAAGACATCTCTTACCCACTTTGGGGTGGGTGAGACATGTCTTCTCTTATGAAAATGGGTATAGCTTTCATTATATAAAATCTCCCCATTTTGCTTCATTTCTCCCTGTTTGGGGACACTTCTTTTTCATGGTTCTCCCCATTTGGGTTTTTAGAGGTTGGCAAGTGTGTCAGTCTGTGAAAACCTGTCCAATCCCTACTGGCAGGGGAAGTGGATATAAATAACAATGATAATGATAAACACTTTAAAACAAACAGTTTTGTATCATAGAAATAAGAGGCAGTTTCAGGCAATTTGATATCAAAAGGTTTATGACTCTACTATCAGTATCACTTAACCCTTTTGATATCAAATGTCTGAAACCTATCCTTGTTTTTTAATCCTAAACTGTTTATTTTAAAATGTTTATTGTGATCTAAAGCCCTTCCATCCTAAATCTATATAATGACTTAAGTTATCTTCCAAACACCACCTTAATAATTGACTCTACCTTTTTTCACAAGGCCAGCAATTACCCAGTGTATTACTGGTACTTTATTTTATCAACCCCGTAAAGATGAAAGGCAAAGTTAACCTCGGTGGGATTTGAACTCAGATCTTAAAGGGTCATAACTCTATGTTGCACAGCATGGCGTCTGACCCTCTACTGATACTGTCAATCCACCAGCTTAATAATGGCTAAGTTAGTTATGTTAGAAAATTCATTTAGATTCTTGATTTCATTCAAAATTACTGGAAAATTGTAGGTAGTGTCTTTCATTAGTAATGTAGTAATGGTGATGAATGTTCTTCTCATTATTAATATAGGGAGGTGAATTGGCAGTATCAGTAGAGGGTCTGACGCCATACTTTGCAGCAAAGAGTTACGGCCCTTTATGGTCTGTTAACTTAGCCTTTCATCCTTATGGGGTCGATAAAATAAAGTACCAGTAATACACTGATAATTGCTGGCCTTGTGCCAAAAGTAGAAACAATTATTAATATAATAAGGGCGGTGGGTTGGCAGAATATAATAAGGGCAGTGGATTGGCAGAATATAATAAGGGCAGTGGGTTGGCAGAATATAATAAGGGCAGTGGATTATCAGAATATAATAAGGGCAGTGGGTTGGCAGAATATAATAAGGGCGGTGGGTTGGCAGAATATAATAAGAGCAGTGGGTTGGCAGAATATAATAAGGGCAGTGGGTTGGCAGAATATAATAAGGGCAGTGGGTTGGCAGAATATAATAAGGGCGGTGGGTTGGCAGAATATAATAAGGGCAGTGGGTTGGCAGAATATAATAAGGGCAGTGGATTGGCAGAATATAATAAGGGCAGTGGGTTGGCAGAATATAATAAGGGCGGTGGATTGGCAGAATATAATAAGGGCAGTGGATTGGCAGAATATAATAAGGGCAGTGGATTGGCAGAATATAATAAGGGCAGTGGGTTGGCAGAATATAATAAGGGCGGTGGATTGGCAGAATATAATAAGGGCAGTGGATTGGCAGAATATAATAAGGGCAGTGGATTGGCAGAATATAATAAGGGCAGTGGGTTGGCAGAATATAATAAGGGCGGTGGATTGGCAGAATATAATAAGGGCAGTGGATTGGCAGAATATAATAAGGGCAGTGGATTGGCAGAATATAATAAGGGCAGTGGGTTGGCAGAATATAATAAGGGCGGTGGATTGGCAGAATATAATAAGGGCAGTGGATTGGCAGAATATAATAAGGGCAGTGGATTGGCAGAATATAATAAGGGCAGTGGATTGGCAGAATATAATAAGGGCAGTGGGTTGGCAGAATATAATAAGGGCAGTGGATTATCAGAATATAATAAGGGCAGTGGGTTGGCAGAATATAATAAGGGCGGTGGGTTGGCAGAATATAATAAGGGCAGTGGGTTGGCAGAATATAATAAGGGCAGTGGGTTGGCAGAATATAATAAGGGCAGTGGGTTGGCAGAATATAATAAGGGCGGTGGGTTGGCAGAATATAATAAGGGCAGTGGGTTGGCAGAATATAATAAGGGCGGTGGATTGGCAGAATATAATAAGGGCAGTGGATTGGCAGAATATAATAAGGGCAGTGGATTGGCAGAATATAATAAGGGCAGTGGGTTGGCAGAATATAATAAGGGCGGTGGATTGGCAGAATATAATAAGGGCAGTGGATTGGCAGAATATAATAAGGGCAGTGGATTGGCAGAATATAATAAGGGCAGTGGATTGGCAGAATATAATAAGGGCAGTGGGTTGGCAGAATATAATAAGGGCAGTGGATTATCAGAATATAATAAGGGCAGTGGGTTGGCAGAATATAATAAGGGCGGTGGGTTGGCAGAATATAATAAGGGCAGTGGGTTGGCAGAATATAATAAGGGCAGTGGGTTGGCAGAATATAATAAGAGCAGTGGGTTGGCAGAATATAATAAGGGCGGTGGATTGGCAGAATATAATAAGGGCAGTGGATTGGCAGAATATAATAAGGGCAGTGGATTGGCAGAATATAATAAGGGCAGTGGATTGGCAGAATATAATAAGGGCAGTGGGTTGGCAGAATATAATAAGGGCAGTGGATTGGCAGTATCGGTAGAGAGTCGGACACCATGCTTTGAAGCATAGATTTACGTCCCTTTATGATCTGAGTTCAAATCCCGCCGAGATTAACTTTGCCTTTCATCCTTATGGAGTCGATAAAAGAAAGTACCAGTAATGTACTGGGTAATTGCTGGCCTTGTGCCAAAAATAGAAACAATTATTAATGTAATTTCAATTAGTTAAAAATTATTTTCTGCTCACTATATTATGTTAAATCACACTTAACTACATGAATTCTACATATTAACATGTTAAATTAGGCACTCAGTGTAATGTTGAAATACTGCAGTTTGACATATCACTAAATTTAAATGGATATAATCGAAGTTATTTAAATAAATGGCCATTTGGAATATCTCTTAAATCAATAGTCCAGTACTGCAGTGGGTTATCTGTACTTTATAAGTTCTTAGTAGTAAATTAAAAATCCTTCATTAGAAGGATACTACTTGATAGGGGCAGGAATAGTTGTGTGGTTAAGGAGTTTACTTCATAACCATGTGTTTTTGGATTCAATCATACTGCAGTTGCTTTCACTCCAATTTATTATAAATTAAATTTATAAATTTCCGGCTGGTTCGTTGGTTCCATAACCGGATGGTTGTTCATATATTGTCAAAGTTCTTTCGTCACACATTCGGTGACCTCTTTAGTGACTGGGGATTATTTTCTTTGTTTTTGTGCCTCTCCCTTGTTCTGTCCTACGCCATCTTGTTTTTGTGTGTGAACACACACAAAAATAAGATGGAATAACCATAACCATACATTGAGGAGATCTGATAAAAAATATTCTACTTCACATTCACATCTAATTTGGAATTTAAAAGACAATAATATAGACTATTCAATATCTTGGAGAACGATTTGGAAAGCACCTGCATACCGAAATACAGCTTTATCAAGATTCTGTAAATTGTGTATCTGAGAAATTTTTTATATAATTAACTGTCAAAACTCTTTTAATCTCAGAACAGAATTATTTTTAATTTATAATATTCCTATACACCTTCAAAATGATCCTACCTTTTTAAAAATTTAAATGTAAATTTTTTTAATATTTTTAATATTTCTAAAAAATTTTAATATCTCTAATATTTATAATATTTTTAATATATATATTTAATATTTTAATTTCCGACATTATTTTAATTCTGACATTATTTTTAATTCCGACATTATTTTTCTAAGGACAGCCCTCCAAATATATTTTTAGATGTAGATTGATAATCTTTAAATGATATTCTGAAAATTTATCCTCTTTATTTTTTCCCCAAAATTAACGTAAATGCTAGCTCTTCTTCCTTTCTCTTCTTTCCTACGCATACAATAACTTATCATAATTATTTAAATTTTCCATAGCGTCTAAAACAACGATTTTTTTCAGCCCTTTTACCTAAACCCCATTTGCATACTCATCTTAATAATTTGAAATATTTGACTTTTCTTCTCTTATCCCTTCACTATCCAAGGATAACTTGAACTGTTAAAGTATATTCTCCTTGGTTATGTCAAAATTTATTAAAAAAACTTCGTATTTTATCTGATGAGTGCGTACCAAAATTTTGGTACCCTTGAAATATATATAATAGAATAAATATGGTTTTATAAATATAGTTTCCATTTATTTAATATCATTGTATATTCAGAAAACTTGTAGAGTGCTCTGAATCAGTTATAAACATTTATATTTGTTGAATTACCAACAAATTGAATATCCCTTCTGCTTATATATATATATATATATATACATATATATATTTATGTATACATGGTGATGGTGGTGGTGAATAAATGTGTATCTATTTCAGTTAATTTTAGATATAATAGAATATTTAGAGGAATTCAGTAAAATAATTAACATTTTCATTATTAACTTGGAACTGAACAAAATTATGTTGGAAGGTTTCAATGGATAATCTCATATTATAAACCAGGGGTTGTATCAGGCAGGTTAGATGAATGATCATTTGGAATATATATCCAATCAATATTCTATTACCACATTGAGTTATCTGTACTTTATAAGTTCTCAATGGTAAATTAAAAAATCCTACATATAAATAAAATCTATTTAAAGATCATTTGTTTTAAACCTGTAGGAATAACTCAGGTAAATTATGGTCATTGATCAAAATGATTGTGTAATGTCTTTGACTATGATAAACAGGTTTGCCAAAGAAGCTTCTGTTAGACAGCAAGACATATTTACTATGCTGGGAAGATAAAATGCAGTAATTTGTTGATGCTCTTGTTGTTGTCGTCACTGTCACCGCCTCCACCACCACCACCACCACCACCACCATCATTGTCTCCATCTCTGCTGGTGGTGATGATAGTGGTGGGTTTTATCCCCAGGTTAACATTAATCAAGTTGACTTATGATTAAACTTGCCAGCCATGGGCATCCCAATGTAATTTCAGACAATCTCTCTAGGACTATATTATACAATCTACCTTCCCTTTCTTAAGTTAATAAGGTATTAGTAGAAGAAAATTTGGCTGCTATTTTAAGCTAGTTAAGTGACTGCATACAGGCTTCCTTTTGGCTTGAATGCAGTAATTTAGAATGAACTCTGGCAAATGCTGGTAATTTCAGTAAAAGCAAGTTTTTATCTACTCTTGTACCTGTGTAGTTAAGAAGTTCATATAACAATCATGGTTCCAAGTTCATTCCCACTGTGTATTACTTTGAGCAAGTGCCATCCACTATAGTCTCAGTATAGAGGAGCTTTTTTCAGGTTGATAGTATGGAGTAGCATAACTGAACATCAATAATTTTGCTTCCTTGTAGTAAGACAGGGGAATAATTGTCAACAACATCATCACTTTATGTCTTCTATCCAGACTTGGAATGGGCTGGACAAGTTATCACAGTCCAAGACAAGACATGTTAGAGTGACCCATCTTGCTCATATCTTCCATTTTGGCATATCTTCCATTTTGGCATATCTTCCATTTTGGCATGATTTCAACCATCTTATAGAAAGTACTTGGTACTTTTTATTGTGGCACTAATCCTAACACTTTACAGAGTGTACTAGGTGCATTTTAGCATGACACCAACACTAGAGAGGTTGTCACATGCTTGTCCAGATTGAAGAGTCTTCTCATACCTTATATTGTCTTTGTTCATTCAGCAACAATCTGTCTCCTGGTCTTTCACCTTGTGAGTAAATTTGGTAGGTGAAAACTGTGTGGCAGCCTATATGTGCTTGTGTTTTTCATCCAAAACTCCATCAGTAGGTAATACTTTATTATACCAAAACGTATGGGTTGGTGACAAGAAGTGCATCTGGCATGAAAAAGCAGGAACAGATGTGAAGAAGAAGATATTGTGAAGAATTTAGAATTGATGAGTACAAAATATTCATTTTTAAAGAATTCTTTAGTATGTAATTAGCAAATTTCTAAATAAATAAACAAAATCGGAAGAACAAGATAATATTTTAAGATTATTTTAGAAACTGAATATGAAGTTATTAGACTGATATATTCTTCTTTGCCTACTAATTCCTAAGAGTGTCCTAAGGGCAGAGTGCTTCCAGCAGGTCCTATAAAAAACATTGTCTTTGAATCATCCAGATGAATCTCCAAATGTGGCCAATTAAGCTTTTGGATGTTATCCAACCATCATGTTTACGGTTTCCATCTGGATCTCCTGCCTGATGGTTTTGACAATAAAATCAGTCTAGCGATTCTTTTCTGTGTCATTCTAAACACATAAACACAGCACCATAGTTGTAATCTTTTGATCCAGAGAAGTTGTTCTATCTCGAGTGACACCCTGATCTCTGAGCTACATACCCTATTGAGTAATATTACTCCAAAGACCCTTCGGGGGAATACTATTTTGGTCACTTGTATTTACGATTGTATATTTCAGTCATTACCAATCATTCATGACTATAGGTAGGGGTTGGCAAGAACATCGGATTGAAGATAGTGAGTTTGGCTTTTACACCAACCTCCCTTCTTCTGCCAACCGAATGATGAAGCTGGTGCATTACTATACCAGCTTCTGCAATCCTTGAACTTAACCTTCAGTTTGCTGTGGGCGACAAAATGCATCATATGAGTAATCTCCCCTTAATAGAGGGAAACAACTCATAAAAATTACTAGCATGTTAAAGGTTAATTCAGCCTCCTGCCTTCTATCACTCATAAAAGTGACACCAACATTTCCTTCTACATTTCCTTCAGAGTATCTCCACTCACATGTAGAGTGCACTGCACATACTTTCTTGAGAGTATGAATGTTTCAGTGTTTGCGGCACTGATATATGGTATACTACAGAGGTCCCTAACTACTGGTACTAGTCCGTGGATCAGTTGATACCGAGCCACAAAGTAATAATTAACTTGTTTAAAATCATATGAGAGATAAATTGAATATTGGACTTTAATTTAAAAAGATTTGTTTAAATATTCAATATTCATCTACTTTAATAAATTATTCTTTTTATTATTGGCTGTACTGGTAGAGGGTTGGAAGCCATGCGTTGCAGCATAGAGTTACGCCCCTTTACAGTCCGAGTTCAAATCTTGCGGGGGTAAACTTTGCCTCTCATCCTTATGTGGTCGATAAAATAAAGTACCAGTAATGCACTGGGGTAAATGCTGGCCTTGTGCCAAACGAAGAAACAATAATGCACTTAAATAACACATATATGCAACTACTGGCCCGTGGAAAGATTGACCGACCTGAAGCCGGTCCATGGTATAAAAAAGGTTGGAGACCACTGGTTTAGTACATATAGATGGAATTGTTTTAACTGGAAATCTTTGATCATAGCTCTGTTTGACCAATGTTCAGATTGAGACAAACTGATTAGCTAAATATCTAACTAGTATTGTTCATACTACTATAGAATCTTTCTTTCCAACATGTCGGTAAATATGTCTAACAAACCTGCTAATTTTCATGCCTCCATACTCTAAACCCTTTACCATTTACATTACTCTATATTTACTATTGTATTTTTGTGGTAAAGGCTTTATCTCACATAATTATTTCACATAATGTTGAATCTACGAGATTTTTATATTATTTATTTTGAGAACAATACTTTAACGTCAGTATGAGTGGCCAGTTATGGCCGATTTGAACAGAAAAGGTGAGAGAATTCTGGCCGGATACAGCCAGTTTAAATGTTGAAGGATTAATTAAAGTATTATTCTTGAACAAGCCCCTATGTCTAATCCTTCCATTTGTTCTACTTTTGGCTGGTTTTCATTACCTCATATTTCTTTTACTGACCACATAGGACACATGTACTTATATCGGTTCATACCCCCCCCCCCCCGTCCCCCCTCATCGTGACATCCTAGCTAATGTGAATACACTGCCATGCAATTTAGAATAATTAATGCCACTCCTCATAATACAAGGCAAGACCAAACCAACAATACTCAGCTTCTTTCCTGTCTAAATATACTTGTTTCCCCTTCTTCCTAAAATCACTATACCTTTTTTATACTATTTCCAGTCCCATTAGTTAGTATTTATAACTTTATCCACTTAACTACACATTATTCTATTGTCATGTTGCTAATTGCCTGCGTAATCCACACAGAGGATCAGTCGCTTACAGAATTTGTCTTTAAGTCTTTTAACACCATCCAAGTCAATAGTGGCTCTGGTTTTGTAAAGCAAAACTGCCTATTTTAAAGGGATTCTATTTAACCGTTTAGCCTTTACATTACATGATGGAGGCACATGGCTTAGTTGTTAGAGCATTGGCCTTGCAATCGAAAGGTTGTGACTTCAATTCTCAGACTGGGTGATGTGTTGTTTCCTTGAGCAAGACACTTTATTTCACATTGCTCCAGTTTACTCACTGCAAAGTGGTCGTGGAGATGCCACGGCAAAAAAAGCACTCAGCCCACACTGTAAAGTGGATGTGTAGGTGCCACAGCAAAAAAAGCACCCAGCACTCACTGTAAATGAGGTTGGTGTTAGGAAGGGCATCCAGCTGTAGAAATCAAGTCAGAATCAGTTCCCATCCCACCCTTGCAAGCAGGGAAAAGCGGACATAAAAGAATGATGATGATTACTCTATATTTACTATTGTATTTTTACAGCAAAGGCTTCTCACACACTATCTATGATTTTTATATTATTTATTTTGAGAACAATACTTTAATGTTGGTATGTGTGGCTGGTTACAACCAGTTTGAACAGAAAACGGTGAGAGATTTCTGGCCGGATATGGTCGGTTTAAATTCTAAAGGGTTAAATTAAGATCTTCCAACATAATTCTATATAAGAAGCATATGTTAAGTTACTATCTTAGGAAAGAAATATTTTTTACTAGTTTCCTGAAAATTATTCATTCATTTAGTTCTGTCAATGGCACAACAAACTCTCTACTGTTACTGATGATCTATGTGATCAACTCTCAATACATACTATAAAGTGGTTGGTGAGAGGAAGGGCATCCAGCCATAGAACACTTGCCAAACAAAGGGTTGGGAGGACCCTTCTATTGTATCAAAAGCATGAAAACCTTAATAGTGCTAGTGACATGATAAAATGCACCCAGTAGAGCAGGGGTCACCAACCGGTATTCTGCGGACCACTGGTGGTCCAAGAGATAGGTTTGGTGGTCCGCAGAAAAATTTGGACATTATTTGCAATTTTTATGTTCTATTAATAATAAAACAAAAATAATATTTGGTTAAAATATATTTTATAACACCCCTAAAAAATGTTTCTCTTCAGTAAAGAACTAACATCCATGAAAGAATTTACACATATGTATCATCTATCGACAATATGACACACGTACGCTTCAGTATTGTTTCGGCCATTGACGATTAATTTCTATAAGTGGTCCGTGGCATTTAGAATTATGAATTTTAGTGGTCCTAGAGGTCGGTGAGTGCTGCAGTAGAACATGAGACCATATGAAAGTGAGGTGTAGGCTCCCAGCCCATTTGAGAGTTCAGTATTCCCACTTGAGTACTGACTCAGTCTGTGAAGACCCATCCAATCTTTGCTAACAAGGACAACAGACATTAAATGATGATGATGATGATTTTGTATTACATTAGAAATATAGTCATGAACGGTTTATGTAACATACAGCTGTCCTTTCTCTCTCTCCTCCTTCACTCTCTCTCTATATGTGTCATGAAATATTAATTATAAGTGACATCTCACAGTGTTCTGTTAACTTCCATACAGAGTCTAGGGACATAATCTTAAGCTTGCTGGCAAGAAATGTGAATAAAAAGAGAAACCATTATAGTGATATAAAACTTCATTCCCAAAGTAATATTGGTAATTCATGTATTGGTAATTCATATGGAGTCTCGAGGCTTGAATAATCACCCCGCTTGCTTATTAATTTTTCAGACCCCCCCCCCCCCCCATCCGGGTTTATTAAATTTTGCTCAACTATTTCCACCAAAATGTTAGCAAAATGTTAATTGGTAACAATGTTGTGACAATTGGTTTTCTTTAAACATTAAAAAACATTATACCTGACAAAAAAAGTACATTACTAGAAATCCCTCATGTTATAAAATAAATAGGATGGGTTGGAATCTCAATATGTAAAATAAACAGCTAATTCTGGTTTTTAAAATAAATAATGGAGACAACCTAGAACAATTGCGGACCTCCTCATATCATTTGAGACCCAAGAGTAGGTTTATATAATTATATTAAATGTTTCAAATATTACCCATCTGCAATCACCAACATTTTCAAACATTATGTTTCTTTGTAATCAGTAAGCTAATTATGAGCTCCATGTGTTGTCTCCTAATTATGGTTCTTTTTCGTCTCCCACTTATTCCTGAGAGGGTTGTGTAGGCAGAGTCCTGAAACACTCCTTCCAATGGGTCCTGTCAGAAGCAACCATCTCCAATTGATCTGGCTGGATCCCCGAGACCAGCCAAGCTCATGGATGTTATCCAACCATCTTACTCAGGGTCTAGCCTGAGTCTCCTGCTGGTTGGTTTTGCCTGTAAAACCTGTCCAGCAATTCTTTTCTGTGACATTCTAATCATTTACCCATAGTATCAGAGCTGTATCTTTCTCTCAATTCAAACAAGTAGCGGCTCTACCTTGAGTGACTCGCACAGGTGTCCTATTTATGATTTACTTTTTAATTTCTCCTACCATTTGAACCTACTGTTAATAACCATCTAACCCTTTCATTATCACATTTCTAATGAATGAGACTGCCTATCATTGTCAAATAACTTAGAAAATAATCAAACCTAGTGTTTGTAGCGTAATTTAACAAAGATTCTTATGGTGGTGTGTTTTTAGAAAACACACTTTCACCCGTTAGTTACCAATCCAGCCAAAACTGGTTCTAGTTCTATGAAATAAAACCACAACTATCTCTGAAGGCCCAGCTGCTTTGCCTGTCCTCATATCTTTGATTGCCTTACTTATTATACTACCTTCAACTTGCACTGCTGGTCCCTCTATTGGATCGATTTGGAGCAGACTATCTTTTTCCCATTTATTCTCCTCATTTAGTAGCCTCTCGTAGTGACACTTCCAAGCTATCTTCTTATCAGTATCAATGATGGCAAGTACGCCATCATCATTACGGACACACTTCTCCCCAACAATATCACTGTTTTCCTTGACACATTGTCTAGCAACCCTGAACACCTCACCTTTTTGGTCCTCACTAAGTAGAACATGCTTGAACTTTCTTTCCTCTGCTTCCCTTCTTGCAAGGTACACTTGTCTACTAGCTTCCCTCCTGGCCACTTGATAGTATATATATATATATATATATATATATATATATATATATATATATATATATATAAATGGAAAAAATGAAATTTCATTTCTCACTCTTAATACGGCTGATACTTAAATATAAGTATGTAAACGTACATACATATATGTATACAGGTGTACACTAGTATGTATATACATACATATATGCACACATATATATATACGTATGGGTTTACCGAACATTTATTATAATGCTCGGTTTGTTTGTAAACAAACAGCTCGAATTAGTAGCCGTACAGTGTACGGCAACTATCGTTGCCCTTTTGTTCAACACTGACAAAGGAACGATGAACTAGTTTCTAGCTTATTAGCTGTCATCAGCACTGTATACCTTCCTGTCAGTCGATTGAACGTTTGAAAGTATATACTTTAAAGTAATAAATCAATAAAAATAACAAACCTATATCGGGCAATAGCCTTTGATACCCAGACAGCATATCATGCAGTCTTCTTAGATCATTTGAAGTGAAAGGTACAAATTTTCCTGGATACCCGCAGAAGGGCACAGGAATTCTGGCTTTCACTTAATAATTCTTGCAAAACAGATTTAGGTCTGTCCGGATATCTAAGGCTATTGCCCAATATAGGTTTGTTATTTTTATTGATTTATTACTTTAAATCGAGTCAGGCAGACCATATTGTTTTAAATTAGTATTTTTTCAATCTAGCTAACTTGGTCATTTGCAATTGGAACACACGTATACTTGTATCTGTGTTCATCCCTCTCATATACCCAATTTTATATATATATGTGTGTGTGTGTGTGTGTGTGTGTGTATCTATCTATGTATGTATGTGTGTGTTTATGTGTGCCTGTGTGTGTGTGTGTGCATATACATACATACATATAAGTACAAATCTGTTAGGATTTGACCTTAGGTTATCTTAAAAACTACTTCAGTTTAGCCATTCAGTTACTTTATTGTTCACAAGTAGCTAATCATTGAAATTAGAATTATCTGAAATATGAAAAATTGAAGGGAATGATAAAATTAACAAATATTTTTAACCCTTTAACATTTACATTACTCTATATATACTATTGTATTTTCACAGTAAAGTCTTTACCTCACATAATATCTCACATAACATTTACATTACTCTATATATACTATTGTATTTTAACAGTAAAGGCTTTACCTCACATAACATTTACATGACTCTATATATACTATTGTATATATACTATTTTCACAGTAAAGGCTTTACTTCACATAACATTTACATTACTCTATATATACTATTGTATTTTCACAGTAAAGGCTTTACCTCACATAACATTTACATTACTCTATATATACTATTGTATTTTCACAGTAAAGGCTTTACCTCACATAACATTTACATTACTCTATATATACTATTGTATTTTCACAGTAAAGGCTTTACTTCACATAACATTTACATTACTCTATATTTACTATTGTATTGTCACAGTAAAGGCTTTACCTCACATAACATTTACATTATTCTATATATACTATTGTATTTTCACAGTAAAGGCTTTACCTCACATAACATTTACATTATTCTATATATACTATTGTATTTTCACAGTAAAGGCTTTACCTCACATAACATTTACATTATTCTATATATACTATTGTATTTTCACAGTAAAGGCTTTACCTCACATAACATTTACATTATTCTATATATACTATTGTATTTTCACAGTAAAGGCTTTACCTCACATAACATTTACATTATTCTATATATACTATTGTATTTTCACAGTAAAGGCTTTACCTCACATAACATTTACATTATTCTATATATACTATTGTATTTTCACAGTAAAGGCTTTACCTCACATAACATTTACATTATTCTATATATACTATTGTATTTTCACAGTAAAGGCTTTACCTCACATAACATTTACATTATTCTATATATACTATTGTATTTTCACAGTAAAGGCTTTACCTCACATAACATTTACATTACTCTATATATACTATTGTATTTTAACAGTAAAGGCTTTACCTCACATAACATTTACATTATTCTATATATACTATTGTATTTTCACAGTAAAGGCTTTACCTCACATAACATTTACATTACTCTATATATACTATTGTATTTTAACAGTAAAGGCTTTACCTCACATAACATTTACATTATTCTATATATACTATTGTATTTTCACAGTAAAGGCTTTACCTCACATAACATTTACATTACTCTATATATACTATTGTATTTTAACAGTAAAGGCTTTACCTCACATAACATTTACATTATTCTATATATACTATTGTATTTTCACAGTAAAGGCTTTACCTCACATAACATTTACATTACTCTATATATACTATTGTATTGTCACAGTAAAGGCTTTACCTCACATAATATCTCACATAATATCAAATCTAGGAGATTTTGATATTATTCATTTTGAGAACAATATCTTAATATTAGTATGAGCAGCTGGTTATGACCAGTATAAATGCTAAAGAGTTAAAGAAGGTGACACATATATGTGTCACATATAGGGGATACATATAGGTGGTCATATATGTGGTCACATATGGGTGGTCACATATAGGTGGTCATATATGTGGTCACATATGGGTGGTCACATATAGGTGGTCATATATGTGGTCACATATGGGTGGTCACATATAGGTGACCAGATAATTTGCTACTGAAACTATGTAGATTTAAAATATAAACAAACTGTGACTCTTTGCCTTCTTCTTCTTCACCTCCTCCACCTCCTCCTTCTTCTTCTTTGCCTTCTTCTTCTTCTTCTTCTTCTTCTTCACCTCCTGCTCCTCCTCCGCCTCCTTCTTCTTTGCCTTCTTCTTCTTCTTCTTCTTCTTCTTCTTCTTCTTCTTCTAAAATACAACAGTAAATATAGAGTAATCTAAATACTAAAGGGTTAAAACTGAATTTGTACCATGTCTGGATGCATGACTGCCATTCATGTTTAGAATTCATGAAGTGTGGCATTGCAACGATGTACATGATTGTCTGAGTGTATGTTCCTTCATGTCAGCATGCATGTGTTCTTGTGTTCATCTATGCATGCATAAATGCTTCCATTCATAGAATGAAGTATGACATCACAAAAAAAAACACATGATGTTATCTGTGTGTGTGTGGGTGTGTGTGTGTGTATGTGTGTGCGTGTGTGTGTGTGTTCATTCTTGTATGCATGTGCGTGTGTGCAGTCACCTTCATATGCATAACTGCACTCACACATAGAATGCATGGAGAGTAACAATGCAATAATCAACAGGAATAACCATGCTAATAATACATTATTATAATTATTTGTGGTGAATTGCCAGTATTGGTGGAGGGTCGGACATGCTTACCAGCATAGTTACCTCCCTTTACGATCTGAGTTCAAATCCCACCGAGGTTAACTTTGCCTTTCATCCTTACGGGATTGATAAAATAAAGTACCAGTAATGCACTGGGGTAATTGCTGGCCTTGTGCCAAAAGTAGAAACAATTATTATAATTATTTGTGGGTTGGCAGTGTCGGTAGAGTGTCAGACACCATGCTTTGCGGTATATAGTTACGGCCCTTTGCGTTCTGAGTTCAAATCCCTCCAGGGTTAACTTTGCCTTTCACCCTTACTGGTTTGATAAAATAAAGTACCAGTGATGCACTGGGGTAATTGCTGGCCTTGTGCCAAAAGTAGAAACAATTACTATTATTACTTGTGTTATTTTTTAACCATTCAGCTTTTCAACAGACCTTAAACTGTCACTCATCATAGAATATAAAACTGCTCATTTTAAAATGTCTATATTTATATATGAAGGTGAGTGGCTGGGTGGTTAGAGAATTGGATTCACCATCGTGAGGTTGTGAGCAGACTGGGCGATGTGTTGTGTCCTTGGGCAAGACACTTTATTTCACATTACTCCTTCTACCTGGAGTTGTGACCGGTAGAGTGTATTAGCAATTAGAAAGACCAATGGAAACATTGTTTCCTTGGTCCAATTTGACAAAAGTCAATCGACTGTCGATATTTATATTAAAACCTTCCATCATAATTTAACTCTTTCATGACCATATTTCTAATGAAATACACTTTATTTCAACTAATTAATGGAGAATTTTGAGGTATTTCCTATCATTGTTATTTCATTCCTAACATAATAACTTAACCCTTTAGCATTTACATTACTCTATATTTACTATTATATTTTCATGGTAAACACTTTATCTCACATAATATCGAATCTATGAGATTTTGATATTATTTATTTTGAGAACAATACCTTAACATGTGTATGAGCAGCCAGTTATGGCCGGTTTAAACAGAAAAAGGTGAGATAATTCTGCCCAGATATGGCCGGTTTAAATGCTAAAGGGTTAATATACAGTTCTTATATAATAATTATGTTTGAAAGTTTTAATTTAAATAGGAGCCCTTTAAAATGGGGTTATAGTTTCATAGTACTGAAGCCAGTATTAGCTGTGTTGGTATGTAAAGTGTTCAAAGTATAGCCCTGTGTGTTGTAAGAGATAACTGTAAAATAAGGCCTAAAAAAGGATCCTATGATGAATATGAAGCATGTCATGGGGATTTCAAGGCTAACCCCTACTCGTGTGGGGAAAATGGCCTTAAAACATCCAGGTTGTGGTTGCTTCCATCATATGTTCAAAACAACATAATAATATTAAAATGTTAGCTATTTTATTAAATCCTTTTGAATGTTTTTGATTATTTACAAAATCATTTGAAACACATTGGTTGTGTATATTACTAGAAATATAGTAACAAATTGTGAATGTGTGTGACTGAGTGGTTAGAGAACTGGATTCGCAATCGTGAGGTTGTCAGTTCAATTCCTGAACCGGGCAATGTATTATGTCCTTGAGCAATACATTTTATTTCACATTATTCCTTCTACCTGGAATTGCGACTGATAGATAGTATTAGCAATTGGAAAGACCAACGGAAACATTGTTTCCTCGGTCCGATTAGACGAAAGTCGATTGACAAAAAAGAAAAACAAATAGTAACAAAATGTTTAAGTAATACTTAAAATTAGTAAGATTTATTTTAAAAGCATCAAATGAAGTTATAGGAATCAGACTGCTCACTGTGAGACAGTTATATTCTTCTGGAGAACATCGAATGCCAAACTGAAGCAGTTAATTATTTCCTGATACTTCCATGATTCATCATACTGCTTTAGGTTGATTTAAGTACATCCATGTTTGAATAGAATCCTTGGCGAGTATTGCTTAATATAACTTCTTTTAGAATATATAGTGTTGCACATTAACATCATAATCATTACCACCTTGATCAACATCATCATCATCATCATCATCAGAATTTTCTGACATTTTTCTCTGTAAATCGGTTGTATCCAACTGCTCATACTTATGTTAAGGTATTGTTCTCAAGTAAATAATAAAGTCTTTTAGATTCGATATTATGTGGGATAATTATGTAAGATAAAGCCTTTACCATGAAAATACAATAGTAAATATAGACTAATATAAATGTTAAGGGGTTAATAATAAATTTTATTTAACCATTTATATATATAGAATATTTAAAATTCCACATACTTATGTATGTATGACCTTAGGTTATCGTAGCGTGACCTTGAAACCCCAGGCTGCACACACATGTTAAGTGTATGAAATTTAAATTATACTAAATATACTCTCTTGCAATAGATTGAGTATAATGTTCCTTGTTCGTTTATCTATGTATGTTCTGCATACACACACACACACATATATACGTGTATAATATATATATGTATGTATGTATATAAATAAATAAATATATATATATATATATTTATTTATTTATACACACACACACACACACACACACATATATATATATTTATATACATACATATGTATATACATATAATGTGTGTGTGTAGAAGTAACCTCAGTTACATATGGTGTACAAATTGAACTAAAGACTATTATGTAAATCTAAAACATTTTTTAAACCCCTTTAGATATAATTTATCTGTGTTTTATTGGTTTATGAAAATAACTTTTATTAAGTTGAAGCTTTGAATATTCCTTAACAAAAAGTTCTTACATAAACTCATAGGTAGTTTTGTATCTTAAGACAAGCTTTGGGATCAAAATGGTTAAATAAAATTTAATATTTATCCCTTTAGCATTTACATTAGTCTATATTTACTACTGTATTTCATGGTAAAGGCTTTATCTTACATAATTATCCCACATAATATCGAATCTAAAAGATTTTGATATTATTTACTTTGAGAACAGCACCTTAACATAAGTATAAGCAGTTGATTACAACCGGTTTAAAGAGAAAGGCGTCAGAAAATTCTGGCCGGATACGACAGGTTTAAATGCTAAAGGGTTAACTTATATAGTTATTGTTGTATAACAGTTCATTTTATAACTTTTGTAGTTATTTTATTGTATTACGCTATTAGTTTACTACATATCACTTACTGTTAACATCTATTGTCAGATTATCAAATAATGCCTGTGGGTAAGTATATATAAGAATGCATGGTTGTTGTTGTGTAATGTGTTGTAGTTTCAGTTGTTTTCATTTGCGTTGTTTCAAATATACTGTAAAAGTGTTGTTTTTTTTTTGCCATTTTCTATGCTAAAGCAGGGTCAACTTTGTTGGCACCATGGCAAACTTTATGCTCATCATAGGATTCTTTTTGAAGCAATGTTTTACAGATAAGTTGCCCTCTCTGGTTCCAACACTTTTAGTCACATCTTATGATGTGTAGGGATAAGGTTGTAGCGAAATCTGTCCACACCCCGAGCCCTGGGTGACACCTAAAGGTCAAATTCTAGGTCACCATCCTTTTAGCATAAACAAGTTGATGTGTGGGTGATCTCTCGAGGCAGCGGACAGAGGAAGCTGGTGATACGAATAGCTGGTACTAAGAGAGAGGAGGTTGAATCACCCCAACAAACATTGTCTGGTCATTCGCTGTTTTCACATCAACAACAAAATAACATCGTCAACCTTAGCGATCGTAGTAACTTATTTGTTGTTCTTTTTGACTGAAGTGGAGTAAATTTTATTTCAAAAGTAAACCAGCTATTCGTGTTATTTCTTCTAACGATAACTACTAACCACCTTCGCTTCAAGGTGTACTTATACTAAACTGTAGGTGCTAAATTAGCAGAGTCAATAGAATGTTAGATAGAATGCTTTTCAATAATCACTTCAGGATTCTGTTTCCTGAGTTCAGAACCTGTTGAGTTAATCTTTGCCTTTTGTCCTTTCGAGGTTGAAAAAAAAGTACCAGTCAAGTACTGGAGTTGATTATTTCCCTATATCTTTTTCTCACTTCCTCTCCTTCACTTTCTCTCCTTAACTGAAAGTATTTGGCTATGTTTAACTCCTTAGAGAAGATGAGTTTTGCCAGCCTAAAATTCCTCAAACATGCTATATATCATTTTGGTACCTCCTATAATTCTAGTGGAGTTATGGGTCCTTAAATACACACATACTAAACTGGATACACGCTGGATATATATATATATATGTATATGTGTGTGTGTCTGCGATGGATAAATTGTTGTGTGCAGGAGTGGAGACTGCGATGGTATTGACATTTGATGCACATGGAGGATGACCGATGGGTGAAGAAGTGCCAAGAAATGCCAGTTGAAGGAAGACGTAGTAGAGGAAGACCACGAAAAACATGGGTGGAGGTGGGGAGAGCAGACCTCAGATTGCTGAAGCTCATGGTGGAGATGACGAAGGACCGTGACAAGTGGAGAGATGCTGTGCTGAATAGGACCTGTCCCACCCTTGCAAGCAGGGAAAAGCGGACGTAAAATGATGATGATGATATATATATATATATATATATATACACCATATATATATATATATATACCATATATACACCATATATATATATATATACATCATATTGGAATTGAACAGCTATTTAGAAGATTCAATGAATCTCAAAACAATTTCATTTCATTAATCTTTTGACCTTTTGTTTTCATTTATTTGTTATTTTGCAGAGAGAAAAATAGCAGCTTGTTTTTCTTAATTCTAATAAATTCTTCAATAATATGTGCATTACATATTACAAAATAAGACAATATATAACCCATATGTACATATGTGTATTTATATATATATATGTGTGTATGTATATATGTATGTGTATATATATCTATATGTGTATATATATGTATATATATGTGTATATATATGTATATATATATATGTGTATATATATATATATATACTAGCAGTGGTACCTGGCGTTGCACAGGATAAGGTGTTTTGGAAGGCGGGCTGCCAACAGACCTAATTGTGGAAAAACTGCATGCCTGGACAATATGTAAAGAAAATAAACCGAATACTCTGATGGCTGGATAATCTTTAAGATTTTACTCGATGAAGCAAGAAAAATGCAGGTTTTCACCTAATGCGGGCCCTAGGGGATCACGAAAATAAATTTTTTTTATGTGCATAATATGCCTTGAAATTTCAAGAAAATTGGCTAGACGTAACGCCTCAACAAAGCCCTAAAGAGCTGAAAAAATGAAGCTTTTCACCTAATGCGGGCCCTAGGCCATAAAAAAGTTGGATTTTCTTTGCTCACGGTATGAAGAAGAGACTAACTAATACATAGTTACAATTTCAAGGAAATCAGTCTGACGTAATGCCTCAAACCCCTAAAAAGCTGAAAAAACGCAGTTTTTCACCTAATGCGGGCCCTAGGGGATCAAAAAGTTGAATTTTTTTATGTGAATAACACTCCCTGAAACACAATACACATGTAAAGTTTGAAAAAATTGGTTAGGTACTTCTCGTGTTTTAGGGATTCAAACTCACAGTCACACACACACACACACACACACAGACGTCCTCAGTTTTATATATATACATATATATACATGTGTTTGTGTATATATATATATATATACACACACACATATATACATATATATATATATATATACACACACACACACACACACACACATATATATATATATATATATATATATATATATGTGCATACTTACAGACAATATATAGTTTTATATATATTTACAGCTTCTTATATTAGTTTATTTATGGGTGTAATATTTGATAATCCGATATTAAATTCTTACATTAAAATAACTGTTTTTTTGTCTAAGCCCATAGGTAAACCATATTGTGTGTTTTCTAACAACACAAACTAATCATCTGAACTATTTCAGTGTTTAATGTTAATGAATGCAGTTGTTCTGTGTTATTCTGAGTATTTTAATGTGCTGAAGGATGTTTTAAACTTTAGTGTCAAATGTCATAGCTTTCATCTGCCATTTTTTTCATGTTGAAAATTTTAATGGCAAAGGACATTCTGAACTTGAAAATGTCATCTTGATAGTGGCAAAAGATCAAGGAAGAATTAATGAATTAACTACTAACTCTAGTTAACCCCTCATTCAGAACAGATTGGAATGTGAACATTTTGAATTATATGCTTATTGTTTTAATGTATTTTAACCTTTAGCATGTTAGAAACTTTTAAGAATTGCTTCCCTTGACACTGTATTAAGGGTAGATTACTCTATTGGTGCATTATGTCGCCGAGAACGTGTTAAAGGTTAATAAATAAATTCTCAACAGAATTCTTCAACATAAAACCTAAGCATCATCATTCATAATCATCACCGTTTTACGTTCATTCTTCCACGCTAGCATGGGTTAGACAGGTTGTCCTGTTGTGGGCTATGCCAGGTCAGGTGACAATTTTTTGCTCATACGTAACTGATTTTGGCTTGATTTCTACAGCTGGATGCGTTTCTTAACACCAACCTCATTTACAGTGAGCACGGTGCTTTTTTTACCGTGGCGCCTACACAACAACTATACAGTGTGGACTGGGTGCTTTTTGTCATGACACCTACATGACCACTTTACAGTAGGAGCAAGGGAATACTGTCTATATGCTTCAGCTTCAGCTTGTATCTGTGGGAAATCGGGTGTTTTGTATTACTGTGACAACCATTGCAATAAAAATCTTTGTAGTCTAAAAGTGTTTGTATTTTTATTTCTCAGCATAATTACTTATGGTGGTAAGCCCCTTATATGGGATGTGATCTACAGTGATAATTTCTCTGAGAGCAGCCGAGTGAAAATAGCAACAGACCCTGCTTAGGATCACAAATTGACAAAGCATCAGCTGTTCATTGATTGGTTTCTCATCAAACACATAATAGTGGAAACATCTAGTTTCCTGGATCCCTGAACCACCTGACTATTCACATTGATTAGGATGGAGATGGCTATCCACGAAAATGTGACCTGCAAACATCTCAGTCAGCATCCTCCGGGGTAATACATTCGCTATTTTGTTTGTAGTGATACTTTTACCCTTCAGTCTCAAGTAATACTTTAAAGGACTAATTATAAAGTAGAAACAGTTAACTATGTATAATTAATTACCAACAAAAGATCTGCGGTCATATCCAGTCGGTTCAGGTTTATTTGAAATCTGTTATATATATTTCGCTGAAGACTATCAGTTATGATAGTCTGAGTTCTTCAGACAGCAAAACCTATGGGTTTTGCCATCTGAAGACAGTGAAATATATATCATCATCATCATCATCATCATCATTTTACGTCTGCTTTTCCCTGCTTGCAAGGGTGGGATGGGAACTGATTCTGGCTTGATTTCTACAGCTGGATGCCCTTCCTAACACCAACCTCATTGTCAGTGAGTGCTGGGTGCTTTTTTGCTGTGGCACCTCCACGACCACTTTGCACTGGAATGATAGGGACCCCAGTCCCTATCATCTCATTTCTACAGCTGAGTAAACTGGAGCAATGTGAAATAAAGTGTTTGCTCAAGGAAACAACACATCACCCGGTCTGAGAATTGAACTCAAAACCTTTCGATTGCAAGGCAAATGCTCTAACCACTAAATCATGTGCCTCCATATATAATGAACTTTTAAATAAATTTGAACCGATTGAATATGGCCTCAGATCTTGTTTTGATATATAATGCTCCGGCTTGCACGATTTATTGAGCGCTTCCTTTTATCTTCCTCACAACTGACAGACCATAATGTGGTCCACACATTCCTGTTAGGTTAATCCCATACTATAATTATTTATTATATCTTTAGACATGACAGATCTAATTTGAACAGTACTTTTATATATTAACACCTGTTTGTCTAGATATATATTGATATACTAGCAGATAGTAGTAGTATAGCTATATCATTTTATTTATGTTTAATTTAATATAAATTCATTTGTAATAGAACTTTATATATCATATTTAACAATGTTATATAGTAAGATAGTAGTGAAGGCACACGGCTTAGTGGTTAGATTGTTGGGCTTGCAGTCGTGGGGGTGTTAGTTCATTTCACGTTGCTCCAGTTCACTCAGCTGTAGAAATGGGTTGCAACATCACTGGTGCCAAGCTGGATGATTGGCCATTACCTTTCCCTTGGACAATATCAGTGGCGTGGAGAGGGGAGGCTGGTATGCATCGGCGACTCCTTGTCTTCCACAAACAACTTTGCCCATACTCAAGCCCCAGAGAGGAGCTTTCTAGGTGCAAATCCCAGGGTGGGTTGTGACCGAAGGGAGTTTTTAAAATAGTAATATAAGTAATTTGAACACAAGCGGCTGAAATGGGTCAAAGGGTCTTCGGAGTAACGTTACTAGAGAAAGTGCATAGCTGGAGATCAGAGAGCCACTCCAGGTAGAACTGCTACTTCTCCGAATTGAGAGATCACAGCTCTGATACTATGGGCACATGTGGAATGACTCAGGGAAGAATTGCTGGACAGATTTTACTGGACGGATTTTACTGGACAGATTTTACTGGACAGATTTTACTGGACAGATTTTACCGGCTGGAGACCCAAGGGTAGACCCTAAGCAAGATGGTTGGATAACATCCATGAGCTTAGCAGGTAATGTTTGGGGATCCACTGGATCAATTGGAGATGGTTGCTTTTGACTGGACCCACCGAAAGGAGTGTTTGAGGACTCTGCCCCCGCAAGACTCTCAGGAATAAGTGAGCGAAGAAGTAATTTGATAATGCATGTTGAAATGTTGATATTGCTTTTATTATATAGAGATGTATTGTCATGAATATTGTCGAATTTCTAAAATTTGTTTTTAATCTTCAATGAAAGTTTGTTTTTATTACAACATTACATTTTCTTTTGTCTTGTTGTCAGTGTATCAAAAATCATTGTCATCGTTACTTTTGTGATTATATCTTTATACTAGATAGGATGGCTTTGGTAGTTGTACAATACTGTCTTATTTTCATTGATTTCTTTTTCTAGGTCAAATTTCTTACCTAGTTCTATGCCATTGTTAGTTATTCTTAGAGTGCAAATACAGTGTTATATATATATATATTGGCTTAATGGTTAGAGCATTGAGTCTGCAATCGTGAGGTTGTGAACTGGATTACCAGACCAGGTGATGTGTTGTGTCCTTTATTCCACGTTGCTCCAGTTCACTCAGCTGTAGAAATGGGTTGTGACATCACTGGTACCAAGCTGTATTGGCCATTGCCTTTTTCCTTTGTACAACATTGGTGGCCTGGAGAAGGGAGACCAGCATGCATGGGTGACTGCTGGTCTTCCACAAAACAACATTGCCCGGATTTGTCTCTAGCTGCAAATCCCATGGTCATTCATGACTTAAAGAGGGTGTTTACCTATATATATATATATATATATATATATATATATATATATATATATATATAGTAGGTAGACCCAGAAAAACCTGGGACGACCTGATAAATTCTGACCTCACACACTTACACCTCTCCAAGACAATGTCACTGGACCAAGATCTTTGGCGGTACCCAGTAATAGAGAAGACCCGCCTTGCCTAAATACAAAGTAAACCTACTACAGTCAGTAGGCATCTCTAACAAAATACGCCCCCGTCACACCACCCCCACCCCATCCACACTGCCCCTTTCAATGTAAAGTTACGTTGGTGCCACGACATCCAGGCCGAAACAAATGAGATCGTGTAGGTGTCACGACAAAAAAAAAAACACACAGTCCACGCTGTAATGTGGCCGTGTAGGCAACACGGTAAAAACCTCCCAGTCCCACACTGTAAATGTGGTTGGTGTTAGGAAGGGCATCCAGCTGTAGAAAACCCGCCAGACAGTCCTATGCGAGCAAGACAACCACTCTTGCCTCAAGTGGGAAAACTCCCGTCCAAACCCATGCAAGCATGGAACATGGACGTTAAACGATGATGATGATGATGATGATATATATAGAAGTTATATTTAATTTGTTGGGATTCCAACAAACTTAAAAGTTTATAACTGATATAGAGCACTCAACAGGATACTGGAGTAAATATTCAATATATTAATAAATGGAAACTATATTTATAAAACCATAATTATTTTATTATATATATTTCAAGGGCGACCAAGCCAATCTTGGTGCGCTTTCATCAGATAAAATACAAAATTTGTTTTATAAATAGTGACATAACCATGGAAAACAACCTTGAAGGTTGAAAATTCGCTGGATAGTGACATATATATATATATATATTATATATATATACACATATATATATGTACTGTCATATTGAATAAATATATATAGATTGTCATATGAATAATTAACTGTACAGTCACATGAATAAATACATATACAATAAGAATGTTAAGGCCATCTTCCCAGCTAATGCAGATCTTGGATTTCTGGGGTCCCATGAGAAGCTTCATACATATTGTGGAATCTTTTCAAGACATTCATTTATGGCCGGATACCTTTCCTTGTACAAACCTTTTTAGGCATCTCCTATGACACAAGAATATGGTGTACCTATTTTTGAATATATGCATGGTATGGACAAGATCTTTAGGGCTTGCCAAGACTGTCCTGCAGGGAACAGTACAAGGAGGGAGGAAGAGAGGAATGGACAGATATGAAGCTGGGTGTAACCATGAGGAAGGCGGAGAGGTAAGAGGAATGGAGGGAGCTGGTTGTCAATTCATCTGTGGTGCCCCAATGATGAGGATGATGGGATAATGTTTACAGCCCAACAATTACTACTAGAGCACCAATAGAGTACAGGGAGGGTCTCTGAGAGAACGTTTGCAAAATGGAACAAGACAACCTTTGTGCCATGACAATGGAGAGCACCTTGGAAAATTCAAATGTCTGAAGGAATTTTTAACCCTTTTAGCATTTAAACCAGCTGTATCCAGCCAGAATTCTCTCACCTCTTCCTGTTGAAACCAGCTGTAACCAGCTGCTCATACTGATGTTAAGATATTGTTCTCAAAATAAATAATTGTTTCTACTTTTGGCACAAGGCCAGCAATTACCCAGTGCATTACTGGTACTTTATTTTATCGACCCTGTAAGGATGAAAGGCAAAGTTAACCTCGGCCGGATCAAAATCTCATAGATTCGATATTATGTGAGATAATTATGTGAGATAAAGTGTTTACTATGAAAATATAATAGTAAATACAGAGTAATGTAAATGCTAAAGCAGTCATGGGCAACATGCAGCCCCTGGGACACATGGGGCCTATGAAGCTTTCTGAATAGCTTACCTAAGTCACCTAAGTGAAATCTTTCTAAATTTCTTTTGCCCCAACTTTTCAGTCGTAATTTATTTTTCTATCATTTTTACGATCCATTCCTGTGCTAAAGGGTTAAGGGAAGGGGATCAGATATTTATGGGCCCTTGTTGGTTTACCAGACCTTGGATTGATCTACCAGCTGATGTTTTTACCTGATATAGGCCCTGCAACTGAATTATGTAGAAATAAACACACACAGTTATTGCCATTGTATTGCACCACATGTATGTTTATAACTTAACTGTTACATTTCATTCTAAGTGGTAATGTTGTGAGTGTGTTAGCTTGCCTCAAAGTGTTCCATTGTCCCACATGATGTGTGACCGATTGTCACACTTGGTGATGAATTGATGGTCATTTTCGTTTTTACATTTGCTTCCCCACCTTTTTTTTCTCATTTTTTTTCTCTTTTTTCTTTCTCTCGCTCTGGTCATGTATTTTAATGCTTTGTTTTGTGAGGTTCCTAGCAATAGTTGGTTGTATTTATATTTGTGTTTATCAAAAACATTATATTTGTAATTCGTTTTTGAATTTGTTGTGTGAGATTTCTTATCTGAAAACGAGTGTTGAAACAGATGTTGTTATATTTTGGGAGGGTCATGTTGCCAATAAAAACACATGCACCAAATTATACTTGTAATGTTATTCTGAAAGAATTGTGAGTTACGTAATTTTATGTATATATATATTATTTAATGAAATAAAATATAAAACTTTATTTCTGTTTAAATACACAATTTATTTGAAAAGAAAGTCTTCCTTGCATATGTCTAGAATTTCACATTTGCAATGTACGTAATTAAATACACACTGTGACTAGATCTGATGGAATAATGGAACGATATTTATCTAAATCTAAAACATTTTACTCTCTAAAACATTTAACTCTAATTTTCTCCAAATTTGATATCAGTTTCACTAAGCTGAAGAAACTTCTAAATTAAATATATCAAGATAAATATTTCTCATACTACGATAATACATAATCTAAGTTGTTGCACATGATTAGTTACAGTGATCAAGTTATTAGCAGTATATATTGGCTAGATGACGAAATAAAATTTTATTTTCAAAATATAAGTAAGAAAGGTAAAAGCAAAATTAATGTGAAAATGGCGAAGGGGTAAGGAAGGGAAGATTTGGCTGTATTGTAAAGTAGAGGAAAGGACTATGAAAGCCATAAATGAGAGGAAAAGGAAGAGGGAAAGCAAGGACTCTAGGTCTAAGTCTAAATTCTGTCTAAGCCAGAAGTCTTGTTAGACTGGTGCTTATACCGATTCATGGTGTGAAGTGACTGAGAGTACAAGGCTTCCCCCTGGACAAGACACTAGTCCATTGCGGGGTTAAACCCCCGGCAATTGCTGGTACACATTTTCATCTGAGTATAATGGGGCAATGTGAAATGAAGTGTTTTGCTCAAGAACACAACATGCAACCCAGCCCAGGAATCGAACTCACCAATCTAGGGTCACAGAAAAAAGGGAAGGGGGAGAGTGATGGGCCAGATTATTATTGAATATTCAAACATTTCATCACCTCATGCAACAAACTGTAAATTTAGATTCTTTAGGTTCATACATGGCTATGTAGTTAAGCTGTTAACTTCACAATCACATGGTTTTGTGTTCAATCCCAGTATGTTGTGCATTGGACAAGTGACTTCTACTGTAACCTTAGGTTGACCAATGATAGTTAAGGAAATTTGGTAGATGGAAACAAACGATTGATGTCTTCTTCCTTACCTGGCCTCAGAGTATAATACCTGTATGTATAACTTTTCAATTCCAATTACCTGCACCAAGCTTAGTTTTATATGTAAAATTGGTGTGTGTGTGTGTGTGTGGGGGGGGGGGGGTTGCTGTGCATTCTATTTTTTTCTGTATGAAGTGTCTTGGGCCCTCATGAGGGACCCCCAAAACTTGAAATGTCTTTGGCCCTTCAAGCTCTAGACATTGGAGGGCTCAAGACACTTCAGGTTTTGGAGGCCCCTCATACATAAAAAAATTAGAATACACAGCAACCCCCCCCACTCCCAATTTTACATATCAAAGTTAGCTTGGTACAAGTAATTGGAATTGAAAAGCTATACATACAGGTATTAAATAAAAAAAATTCTAACCATCCTAAAATCAAATATCCCAGCTGAGGGCACAAATAAATTGCTATTATGGACATCACTGGGTGCCCCCAGCCCTCCTACAAGAGGCCTGGGGTAATTGCCCTCATTGCTTCCCCCATTAAATTCAGCCCTGACTGACCTATGTGTATGAAATATGGATGTGCAAAGTTATGATAGCCAATCTGATTTGACTGTTTATTTTTAATTTGAACTTTTTCTGCTTCATAATTGAAAAGAAGGTAATGACCCTGAAACATCATGTTGAAATATACTGGGTAACAACATTACTTTGTTTTGTTTTATTTGTCATCCTTTACCCTTTATATATTTCTACCACATTCTACTGGCTTTTTGAAACTTATCAAGTCATTATTATATTTCTCACAATGCTTTCTATTAACTATACTACTATAATAGATGTCAACATGAATGGACCTGTTATTTTTATCTAAAGACATTTTTTCCAATTCCAACCCGCCTATCCCTTCCATCCATATTATTTCTCATTCTTTCTTCTCATGAAGGACTAGCATCCGAAACGTTAAGACCCTCTTCCTGCAATTTCTTTGTATTTTCTTTTTATTGATTCTGATGATTCTAAATTTTTTTTAATCACCTAGTTAATTAATAATTAATTAAGTATCTGCTTAAAATTTGGATGAATCATGCATTAATTTATTAAAATATAATTTAGTTAACTGTTTTGGTCTTGTGTGTATATATATATATAAAACAGAAAATATATTTTCACTAGCCAAACATTTGGCAGGTAAAGAGTATGTGGTACTGATGAAGGGTAATAACCCAGAAATATTAGTGTCTGCTGTTCTCTTTATATGCTAACACAAAAGCAAGAATAACATGGTCATTCTACTGACATGGCTTAAGAGGCTGTTTGCATAATTGCAAACAAATCAAATATTATTATTAATATTTGAAAAGCTCAGATTTACATATATATAAATATAAATAAATATACACGGGTGTGTATGATTGTGTTAGAAGATTATATTAATAAAAGGAATTCCAGCTTTGTCTGATTTACTCGTTTTATTTACAATCCTTTAAAATTTATAATGGTATTAGAATGAAAGAGTATGGTAGAATATCAAGTTTGCAATTTTCAACTTTGAATTTTCTCAGTTGAAAATTGCAAACTTGACTGTCACCACAGAATATGAACCTGAAGATTGCGAAAGCATGAAAGTACTTGTTCAATTAACACTTAACATTTAATATTCTACCATACTATTTCATTCTAATACCATTATAAATTTTAAAGGATTGTAAATAAAACGAGTAAATCAGACAAAATTGGAATTCCTTTTATTAATACATATATATATATATATATATATATATATATGTATATATATATATATATATGTATATATATGTATATTTAATTAGAAAGTGAACAACATAAAATATAACTACTCCATTACCAAAGGTTTCAGGATCCCAGACAATAAAATATACGTCTGGATGGGTCATCAGACAGAGATGTTGTTCACTTTCTAATTAAATAGCTCTTTTTCTATACATAGAGCACTCTTTTTTCCTTTGCTTTTTCTTTGGAATTACCTAACACACACACACACACACATATATATACATATATATATATATATATATATATATAATCATTGTTTTTGCATCCGCTTTTCTATGCTTTATGTATATGTGTGTGTGTGTGTGTGTGTGTTTGTAATTTAGCAGTTCAACAGAAAGATTCCAATAAAATAAGTAGCAGACTTGAAAAATATGAATACTTGGATCAATATGATCTACTAAATCCCTAGAAGGCAAACTCCCCACATGGCTGCAGTCCAATGTTTAAAAGCAGTAAAAGAATAAAAGACTGCTATATCTGCATGATAGATAGCATACTGATAATCCTAAAAATACTTGGGGTTTTATTCAGTCTAACACTACAAATACATTTATTCACATTGAACAGAGTTCAAATTTTGCTAATAATTATTTTCTGCCTTGAGGGCAGATACACGAGCGTAGCAATTTATTGTTAAAAAAGAAGACAAAAGAAAATAAAGTAAAAAAAAAAGTAAAAAGTAGAAACAATTATTATTATTGGTGGATTGGCAGTATCGGTAGAGGGTCGGATGCCATGCTTTGACGCATAGAGTTACGGCCCTTTATGGTCTGAGTTCAAATCCCGCCGAGGTTAACTTTGCCTTTCATCCTTACGGGGTCGATAAAATAAAGTACCAGTAATGTACTGGGGTAATTGCTGGCCTTGTGCCTAAAGTAGAAACAATTATTACTATTATTCTAAGAGCAAGAAATATATTTAACATGGATTAGTTTGTTTTTGATAAACTTTAATTACAAACCGGTCCAGATTTAATGGGGGGAGGGGGCGGGGCAAATACCTGTACATATAACTTTCAATTCCAATTACTTGTGTCAAGCTAACTTTGATATGTCAAATTGGGGGTGGGGGGAACTGTGTTCTAATTTTTTTACAGGCATCCCGAGGTCTAAATCCACTCCTGATTACATGTATTTTTTGAGTATCAGTAATTTTTATATGATAATTTCTAGCCAATAGTTTTATATGGAAAGGTTTACAGTTAATGCATAAATTAGTGTTTTAACTCTTTACCATTTACATTACTCTATATATACTATTATATTTTCATGGTAAAGGCTTTACCTCACATAATATTGAATCTATGAGATTTTGATATTATTTGTTTTGAGAACAATACCTTAACATCATTTTGAGCAGCTATATGCAGCTGGTTTGGACAGAAAAATGTGAGAGAATTCTGGCCGGATATGGGCAGTTTAAATGCTAAAGGGTTAATGTAGGTGATCGTTTCACTGAAATAAATTTCATTAGAAACTGTAAGACATTTACTAGCAAATCATTAATATTTTTTGTATGGTTTACAAACAATTTTACTTGGGAATTATTAATATATATTTCCACTATTTGCTTTTAGTTCAGTTTGAAAATCAATTCAGACTAAATTTTTTCCTTAATCATCTTGAGGAAGATGAAAATTTCCTGGTAAATTTATTAAAATTATAACATGAAATTTTATTTTCCTAATATCAGCTGCTGTAATTAGAGTAAAATACAAACATGGCAAATAATCTAAACATTTCTACTAATTGAATTTTATTGAATTATAGTAATTAATACCTTAATAATTATATTATAAGTTTATAATTATGATTATATTATTAGCAGTTGTTCTATTTATTCATGGAGAACTTGTTTCTTTTCCTGCTTTTAAGTAAATAATCTAACATTAAATTAGAACTTTATTCCAAGAGCAAGAAACATAGTTAACTTTGATTTGTTTGTTTTTAATCATAATATAATTGTTTCTACGTTTGGCACAAGGCCAGCAATTACCCAGTGCATTACTGGTACTTTATTTTATCGACCCCGTAAGGATGAAAGGCAAAGTTAACCTCGGCGGGATTTGAACTCAGTCCGTAAAGGGACATAACTGTGCTGCAAAGCATGGTGTCCGACCCTCTACTGATACTGCCAAGAATAAATAACTGTTTCTACTTTTGGCACAAGGCCAGCAACTACCCAGTGCATTACTGGTACTTTATTTTATCGACCCCGTAAGGATGAAAGGCAAAGTTAACCTCAGCGGGATTTGAACTCAGAATGGCAAGGGCCGTAAATATGCATCAAAGCATGGCGTCCGACCCTCTGCCAATACTGCCAATCCACCGCCAAGAATAAATAATGAATGAATATTACATAATTTATGTACAAAATTTTGTAGCTGTTGATTAAATATAAATATTCTTATATATAATGATTGCTTATTTTAAGATTCACTTCTTTTAAAATTGTTTTTATCTTTCTTTTCCCTATCATAATATAATACAGGGAGGAGTGCAGGACTGTGTCCTCAATATATTGTTTTATCCCGTTAGTAATATAGTTGGATTACTTTGAATAAATCGAAGGGTGGTTTTTCTGCTAGTGTAATTAATGTATTTTCTTTTATTGTTTTAAGTTTATGAGGAGATTTAGTCAATCATATTAACTCTTTAGTATTTAAACAGGCCATATCCGGCCAGAATTCTCTCACCTCTCTCTGTTCAAACTGGCTGTAACTGGCCACTCATACTGATGTTAAGGTATTGTTCTCAAAATAAATAATATCAACATCTCATATATTTAATATTATGTGGGATAATTATATGAGACAAAAGCCTTTACCATGAAAATAAAATAGTAAATATAAAGTAATGTAAATACTAAAGGGTTGATGCCAGTACTCATTTTTAAAAATACTTATTTTCTCCATCTCTTTGTCAAACTGTTAAGTTATGGGCCATAAACAAACAGACACACATACACATACATACAAGCACACACACACACATATTCACAACAGGTGTTTGCATAGTTTCTGCCTACCAAATTTCATTCAGATGGCTTTGGTCAACTCAAAGTTATAGTAGAAGACACCCAAGGTGTCTTGCAGAAGAAGTGAACCAGAAACCATATTTTTTGTAAAGTGAATTCCTTAACCACACAGCCATGTAAAAGTTGATAATAAAACATAGATGCTACTTAGTAAAGTAATACTTTTTAACAATGTACCCCCTCAAAACATCTTTCCTTGCCATCTACTTTCAATGTTCTCTTTAGTTGGCAGAAAATTGTCATTTGGCTTCATTCAAGCAAGAATTTTGTTTTTCCTATTGAATTACATTTGGTTCCAGGCTCTTCAATGAGTAGAAAAATTATGTAAAGAAATGTGCAGTAACTATAGAATTTCCTAAAATCATCACGGCAAAAAATTGGATGTTTTCCATAAATTCTACATCCAAACACTTTGATGCAAAATCTGAAGATATTTGAAACTTACATTTATTTGATTAAATTTAAAATTTTAGGAGATTATTTTTCTGCACATATTGTAACTATCAAAATTTGATATCTGAAAACATACACACTATATATGAAAGTAGTTGTATTTTTTAACATCATTAGTTTAATATATTGTTATGGGAAACAGTGTAGAAAGCTGCCAGAAAGATGAATTAGTGTTGTAGACATTTTACTTTCATTACCAATAGCTCTGACAAAGATAAAAATTTGCCAATTACCCATTATAATTAGTTACCTAATTTATTTCATATTGCTTACCATGATCATCATCATTTTATGTCTGCTTTCCATCAAGGCATGAACTGGACAGGTTATCATGGACTGAATCAGTTCTTATTTAGAGGTACTTCTTTCTTAGACTGTTTGGGGACCATACGTCATTTTTACCCTTTTTGACATGGTTCCTACAACTGGGTGCTCTTCCTAATGCCAACCACTTTATAGAGTGTACTGGCCCCATTTTATCATGGCACCATCCCTAGAGAAGTTGTCTTATTCAGAGTTCTTTCTACCCTGCATTGACCCTGTTTGTTCAAGGCAACGTGAGTGAAAGGGTGAATAGAAGAGAGAGTGATGTAAGAGAGAAAGTGATGGAAGATAGAGTGATGTAAGAGAGAAAGTGATGGAAGATAGAGTGATGGAAGAGAGAGTGATATGAAAGAGGGATATATATATATATAATTGTTTCTACTTTTGGCATAAGGCCACCAATTACCCAGTGCATTACTGGTACTTTATTTTATCGACCCCGTAAGGATGAAAAGTTAACCTTGGTGGGGTTTGAACTCAGACCATAAAGGGCCGTAACTCTATGCTACAAAGCATGGCGTCCGACCCTCTACTGATACTGCCAATCCACCGCCCTATCTGCAATATAATTGTTTCTACTTTTGGCACAAGGCCAGCAAAATACCCAGTACATTATTGGTACTTCATTTTATCGACCCCGTAAGGATGAAAGGCAAAGTTAACCTCGGCGGGATTTGAACTCAGATCATAAAGGGCCGTAACTCTATGCTGCAAAGAAAAGGAGTGATAGGGGTAAGAACATAATAGAGAGGGGAGTAAAGAAAGATATTGAGAGGCAGTGATATGTTGGTAGTAGGTCTCCCCTATCACCCTCCCTTCCCTCATCATATCACATATACTGTTTGTCTATCCAATGAAGAGGGAATGATGGGGTAGTAAATTGTTAGTTGTCAAGATAGAGTGCAAGGTTAAAGAATTTACTCTCACACACTCTCATTTCTGAAAAGAGCTTTTTTGTTATTCTTTTCTTGGTAATATAACTATTAAACCAGTTAAATCAATACAGATGTATTGATCTCATATTTAATATAGAAAAAATGAAAAGAACGGAAAGGAGTTAATCATGAGATTATAGCAAGAAAACCAATCATATTTCCATCTGTCTTTCTATTGCTGATACTGTCTTCTGGTTGCAACACCTGGTAGGAGATAGAAGACAATATATAAAAGAACAGAAAGAGTGGTGGATTGGCAATATCAGTAGAGGGTCGGACACCGTGCTTTACCACATAGAGTTACGGCCCTTTATGATCTGAGTTCAAATCCCGTCGAGGTTAACTTTGCCTTTCATCTTTACAGGGTTGATAAAATAAAGTACCAGTAATACACTGGGATAATTGCTGGCCTTGTGCCAAAAGTAGAAATAATATATAAAAGAACAGAAAATATTCTTCCTACATTCACTTGTGATAAATATTTTCAAAATGGACACATCGTCGTCATCACTGTTTTATATCCATCTTACCCACACTAGCATGGGTTAGATGAGTTGTCCTATTTTGGGAAATGCTAGGTGAGGTTAGCATGTCTTGCTCATATAAAACTGATTTTGGCTTGGTCCCTACAGCTGGATGCCCTTCCTAATGGCAACCGTTCTTCAAATTTCTCAGGTTACTCTCTCACTCTCTCCACACTGACTCCCCTATATAATGGATGGTAAATCCCAAAATATTTGGTATCATTAAAATTGCTAAGATAGCTTTCTATCTTTCTCACTCTTTTGTCCTATTTTCTCAAACTCTTATCACCTTGGCACTTACCGTATTTCCCGGCGCTGAAAACGCTTCATCCTCGAGGATGCACCCTAATTTTGACAACCAAAAATTTGAAAAAAAAAATAACAGACAACCTTCGGCCTCCAGAATGCATGGTAGATTTTTGAGATTTATTTTAGAAAAAAAGTAGCATCTTCGACACTGGGAAATACGGTATATCTCATACACATTAACTAAACTTATTTCCTAGTTATATTTGTATTTCATATTCAAATGGTTAAGAGGATTCCTTCACACAGATAAGGTCCTGGGTTTAATACAACTGTGTGATATTTTAGACAAATTTTATTTAATATAACTTCACTTCAGCACAAACTTGTGAGTGAACTTGGGGGAATGGAACTGTTTGGAAGTTTGTTGGAAGAACTATACCTGTAATTAAAAAACAAATATTATGACATATTGTGTCACAATGAATTTCTCTGAGAATTATATGAATCCTTTAGCATTTACTTTATTCTATATTTACTATTTTATTTTCACAGAAAAGGCTTTATCTCTCATAGTATCTCATCAAAGTTTTATATAGTTATTTAGAATGAATTTTAGGGAAGTCTTACTGGTAGAAGTTAGTTTAGTGCTAAATAACCTTGGTTAGGATTGCTTTGCATATTTCTTCACTCTGGTCTTCAATAGTGAAAATGCCTGCATAGCATTCAGCAATGAGCTCTGCGCATTCCTTGGGGTCGTCAGTAACCTGGCTTGTGTGGGGATTGCGAAGAGGACCAACTGGAGAGTGAGGCCTCTGCTTTGAGTGAACATACTTCCAGAACAACTTACTGTCAGGGCTGGTTGCGATGCGCTGCTCAAATTGAAGCACTGCCTTTTTTGTCACCTGTTTGAGGTGGTTGGACGATCTATTTCGCCTCTTCCTATTAATGTCTGATTTGTGAAGTTTGTACTCACGTTCAGCATTGCGCCGTTCTTTTCTGGCAAGACGGACTGCTGCATTCTCCCAAATTGCACTTTTGGGATGTTTTTTCCACTTACGTGGCACCAATGCTGCACATGCTGTCCATATTGAGCTCAGGATGTTCTGGAGTACAGTGTTGACATCTCCAGAGTCATAGAACTCAAGCCAGTTTGGCCGTTGCAACTCGGTGCAGTAACAGTTCCAGTCTGCTTTATTCCAGTCAAAGTGAGCAGTTTGGAGATGGTTGTGGTTCTTGTTACTGCCCATGAGGGATAGATTGGCAATGATCATAGCATGATCAGAGTCACCTAAAGGTTCCTCAGCAGTAACACTAATGACTGTATCAGGAGTCTCCTGCAAGGAAAACATAATTGGCTATCTTCCTGGTAGCAGCTCTGCGGATATCAAAAAGTTGAGTGTCCTGATGGTAATTTGGGGGACGGTAAACGACTCCAAGTAGCAGTGTTGACATGGTCATACGAATAGCGCAGAAAAAAACTTCCTGCTGTGATTGGTTCAAATCAGCACAAGGAATTGCCGACAGATTTGACCGAACGTAGACCATTACACCACCACCACCACGACGATTAATGCGGTCTTTATGAAACAGGTTGTAGCCAGTCATGCTGAAAACCCCATCACAGAGTAAGGGATGTGCCCAAGTTTCCGTGACTGTAATGAAGTCAGGGTTGATACTTTTGACATAGGAGTCAAAAAAGATGAATCTTATTGCATAGACTACGTGCATTCAAGGACAACAATTTGTACCTTGATTCCAATCTATGATTATGTGCAGGGGATGTTCTGCTAAATCAAAGGAGCAAGGGTCACGAGAATATCTGTGTTTGCTTGCAACTGCATAGGTACCTGAAACACTCAACAAAACATGGTAAATACTACTAAGTTATACCCAATTGTCAGTGATAACTGTAGTTTTATGCAACTTTCAGTTTTATAATAGAGTGAATAAACAAATTTACTGAAAGATATTGGAGTATCCTTTTACTCCTTTGAATTATTGCACAAACAAGGAGTAGAGACATAACTAGTGTATAGCAAGCATGGCACGTGCCATGGGCTCTACTTGGACTAGGAGCACATTCTGTTAAAGTCAAGCCTCATCGGAGTGTGAAAACAGAAACTCCTTCAGATGTATGATGTCTCTGATTATCATGGGTGAGAACACTATGGTGGCTGGATCATTAAACCATTTACATAAATTATTAGGCCCCCAGATAAAAATACAGTGCTGGACAGGGGTGCAATTTCACTGCTTGTCATAGGTGCTATTGTCCCTAGTTATGCTCCTAACAAGGAGCTATCTGATTAATTTTGTTTCAGGTTATATTATAATTGTTTCTACTTTTGGCACAAGGCTAGCAATTATCCCAGTGTATTACTGGTACTTTATTTATAATGAATCCCAATAATGAATGGTTACACTTAAACAATTTAGTTTTATAATCCCTATAATCTAGCTCCTTCTCTAAACTGTTTATATTTATCTAAAAATCTTTCCATCATAATTTTATGTAAGAGTCCTTGCTAAGATATATTCTGAACATCAAATAAGTAATAAGAATGTTAGTTTTAGTTATATTACTAAATCCCAAATTCTTGGGTATTTTCAAAATGAATTTGAAAATTAAAGGCAGTGCCTTTTATTGGGAATATGATGTTAACCGTTTTATATCAAACCCCTTTGTTATATAATACTAAGTTATTTATTTTAAAGAGTATATATTTATTTTTTCCATCATAATTCTCTGTAAGAAACTTTGTTAAATTATGCACAAAACGCAAGCTTAATAATGAGTCTTTCATGAGAAATGTGATAACAGAATTTTTTTTTTTTTTTCGCGTAATAAATAGTTTACTTTTTCTCTGTAAATCTTTTGACAATAAGATTTCTAATACCATAACAATTAGATGCCAGACAAAAGACCCCATTATAAAACATGTTGCTATAAATGAAAGATGTTTGAAATACAAATTTCATCATCAATTTTTCAGCAAACTATATGGAAATCTTTTGAGAAATACAGGTAATATACATTGATATATAAATAAGGTGTTTGTTTACTCCCTTGTTAACATGTAGGTGAAATTAGTTCTTTTTGTTACTTTTTCAATAATATGCATTTTAATTCTTTATATACATATATATTATGTTGTAAGCTTAATCTTCATGTATGCATTGTAAGCTTAAAATAGCATTTGTGTATTGCAGACAATATATTCCCATGTTAAAAGGAATGTTTTGGAAACATTGATTCTCAGCAGATGTTTAAAGTAGTTATCAAAAAAATATTTTTTCTACAAATTTTTTATTGTATTTAAAAAAAAAAAAACAGAAATACAAAGATAATGATAGCCATTTCATGTTTCTATATTAGGAAGAAAGACAGAGGTGATGTCTGAAAACATCATCATCATCATCATCATCATATTATGTCCGTTTTTCCCTGCTTGCAAGGGTGGGACAGGTCCTCTTCAGCACAGCATTTCTCCATTTATCACAGTCGTTAATCATCTCCCCAGCGAGAGTCAGCAATCTGAGTCAGCTCATCACCTCTGCCCGTGTTTTTTCGTGGGCTTCCTGTACCGTGTCCTCCTTCCACTGAGACCACCTGGCACTTCTTTACCCAGTGGTCATCATCCATGTGCATCACATGGCCATACCAATGTAGTCTTCTCTCCTGCACACTACAGTTTATTCCTCTTATGCACAGTTTCTCTCTCAACTCGTCTATGCCTGGTCACACACAATGTCAATGTACATCCCTCGAAGCATGCTTGCTTCATTTTTCTCCTCCAGTATATTTCTGATATATGATAACTATGATTAGTTTTCTATATGAATTCAAATATCATAATGAACAATTACAAATAGACAATCTATGATGTTATGAAAATATATTTTTCCGCATTTGCCACTTAACCCTTTAGTATTTAAGCAAGCCATATCCAGCCAGAATACTATCTCCTCTTTCTGTTGAAACCGGCCATAACCGGCTGCTCATTCTGATGTTAAGGTATTGCTTTCGAAATGAACAATATTAAAATCTCATAGATTCGATATTATGTGAGATAATTATGTGAGTAAGAAGACTCCCATTCCACACTATAAATGTGGTTAGGAAGGGTATCCAGCCATAGAAAACCTGCTAGATACAGTCCTATACGAGCGAGACATGGTCACCTGATCAATTTTGCCTCAAGTGGGACAATTCCAGTCTAATCCATGTGTGGAAGACGTTAAACGATGATGATGATGAGGATGAGAATAATGTTAAAGGGTTAAACAATTTAGCTACATAAACATAATAGTTTTATAATTTTAATCATCTAACTCCTCTAAATTGTTTATATTTATCTAAAAAATGTTCTATCATAAATTTATGTAAGAGTCTTTCCTAAGATATATTCCAAACATTAGGTGAGATAAAGCCTTTACCACAAAAATACAATAGTAAGTATACAGTAATGTTAATGCTAAAAGGTTAACCCATAACATACTGTGATGATTTAGCAGAATATATCTAAAAACATATTTGCTAATTCAAATATTTATAACATCTTTCCTAGTAGACAACAACCTTGAGCACCATTTTGAATTCCATATGTCAAATTTGGAGGTATTCAGTAAAATAACTTTCCTATTATCAACCCTTTAGCATTTAAACTGGCCATATCTGGCCAGAATTCTCTCACTTTTTTCTGTTCAAACTGGCTATAACTCATCACACCTACAGATGTTAAGGTATTGTTCTCAAAATAAATATCAAAATCTCATAGATTTGACATAATTGTTTCTACTTTAGGCACAAGGCCAGCAATTACCCAGTACATTACTGGTACTTTATTTTATCGACCCCGTAAGGATGAAAGGCAAAGTTGACATAATGTGAGATAATTATGTGAAATAAAGACTTTACCACAAAAATACAATAGTAAATATAGAGTAATGTAAATGGTAAAGGGTTAAGTTGGTGATTTGAATATAACTTAACAAAAGGTTCTTGCACGAGATTGTGGGTGGAAGTATTTTAGATAAATAAACAGCTGTGAATCATAAACATGGGCTGTTTCAGACAGTTTGATGTTAAAAGAGTTGATTACCTCAGTTGATTTATTATTATTTTATAATCCTTGAATTGACTTGACAATAACTTATGAAAGGAAACACTTTCTTTGACATCATAACCTTTCAATTCTATCATCGTTCTCATTAACCATTTTGTGATCATATTTCTAATGAATACATTGTTGCTATATTTTCAATTAACTCTTAACATTTTGTACCAAATGAAGCTGCATTATTAGCAAAGCATGATGGATTGGCAGTATCAGTAGAGGGTCGGACACCATACTTTGCAGCATAGAGTTACGACCCTTGCCATTCTGAGTTCAAATCCTGCCAAGGTTAAGTTTGCCTTTCATCCTTTCAGTTTTGATAAAATAAAGTACCAGTAATGCACTGGGTAATTGCTGGCCTTGTGCCAAAAGTAGAAAATTATTAGCAAAGGACGCATAGATTGGCAGTATCAGTGGAGGGTCTGACGCCATGTTTTGCAGCATATAGTTACGGCCCTTTACGGTCTGAGTTCAGATCCTGTCAAGGTTAACTTTGCCTTTCATCTTTATGGGGTCGATAAAATAGAGTACCAGTAATGTACTGGAGTCCTTTCATCTTTATGGGGTCGATAAAATAAAGTACCAGTAATGTATTGGAGTAATTACTGGCCTTGTGCCAAAAGTAGAAACTATTAACAAAGAATTAAAACAGAACTCTGGCTGCATGACATTAGAAATTAAAGCTAGCCTTTAATTTAGTTTACTGCAAATTGTCATAATGATCTATTGTCTATAAAAGATACTATAAACATTTGAATTAACAAACTAGCTTCTATATATATTCTACTTAAATCATTAGAGTATCTTCGTGAGTTTTATATCGAATATATAATAATACTATTCAATTTATTTGCAAGTAAACAGCCTCATTATGCTATGTGTTTTAGATGACCATCGCCATCCTTTTGTTCTAGCGGTGACACAGAGAAACAATCGACAATATTGTTTCTGGGTTATTGCCCTTTCTCAAGATTGTGTATCTCTCTTCTGTCACTCATTAGAACTCTTGAGAATATATAGTATTCTCTAAAGTATACATCGTCTGATTAGCCTAATTTGCATACCAAGCGATTTTATGACTGGCTTTAAATAATTATTATTCGATATAAAACTCATGAATACATTTATGTATCTGCTATGTTAGAGCATAAAAACAAATTCTAGACTTATTAAAAACAATATTCTGCTACTCCGTGTAGATTGAAACAGGCATATTAACTTTGGATGATATGACTATAGCATTGCAATCACTTCTTACATATACAAATCTGGAAAAAAAAAGAAAACATATCACTCCAGGTAGAGCCGCTACTTCTCTGAATTGTTAGATCACAGCTCCAATACTATGGGCATGTGGTTAGGAATGAATCACTGGACAGATTTTATAGGCAAAACCAAACTGCATGAGACCCATGTAGAAGGAAGATGCAGTAGAGGTAGACCACGTAAAACATGGGCGGAGGTGGTGAGAGCAGACGTTAGATTGCTGAAACTCACCGAGGAGATGACGAAGGACCGTGACAAGTGGAGAGATGCCGTGCTGAATAGGACCCATCCAACCCTTGCAAGCAGGGAAAAGCGGACATAAAATGATGATGATGATATATATATATATATATATAAATAAGTTCCTTATAGAACAACCTATGTTCCTAATCAATCATTTTAAGTATTGGCAGAGACCCCACTATTCTATTAATGACTTTCGATACACTATTTTCTTTTACCAGATATAAGATACATAATTTAGCATTCAAAATAATCATCAATATTAAATGACGATAGCTATTTTTCTTTTATGACCTACATCTCTCTCTCTATATATATACACATATAATGTTTGTGTGTGTATATATATAGACACACACACATATGTATATACATATATATATATATACACATACACTCATATACATATATACACATGCGTGTGTATTTTGAACAATTAACATAACACAAAAGGCGAAAATTGGTTCTTAATCAGTTCTTTTTTTTACAGGTGGATATCAGTATATATATATATATATATACATATATATATGCACATGCACACACACACATATATATATATATATATATAGTTTACTCTTATTCTTTCCAGTATCACCCAATTTTTATTTTTCGTTGGTGTCAAGAAATGATATATTAATCAAATCCAAACATATTCAAGTAATTTATCAAAAATATGACTTCTTTACAGTTTATGGGTTATCTCTACACTTTATCAAACAAACAATATACAGGCTATGAACTAAAAACTGAAAGTTGCTACAATTTATTAGTTGATCAATGTACTTTATCATGGTGATCTGTCTTTGTTTTAGACACATTAATAAACATTGTTTTTAAGTAATTTTAATGTTAGTCTCTTTACTTCAGTTATAATGAAGTCGACAATACATCGTAGTTAACAAATCATTTTGGCATTCTGTGGCTTGGTATTCTCTGAATTGAGAGATCACAGCTCCAATACTATGGCCATGTGGTTAGAATGTCTCAGGAAAGAATCACTGGACAGATTTTACAGGTAAAACCAACCAGCATGAGACCCGGGGGTAGACCATAAGCAAAATAGTTAGATAACATCCAAAATGGTTAGATAACATCCAAAATGGTTAGATAACATCCAAAATGGTTAGATAACATCCTTGGGGGATCCAGCTGAATCAGTTGGAGATGGTTGCTTTTGACAGGACTCACCAGAAGGAGTGCTTGAGGACTCTGCACCCTCTCAGGAATAAGTGGGCAAAGTTGAGGAAGAGGAAAGGGAAGAAAAAGATGAAAACGTTGATGATAATTTACATAAACTTGAATTTTACTTTAATCTTAATAAAATACTTCACCATTTTAAATATATCTTTGATGTTTATCAGATACAATTTGAATTATGACTGCTTATCAATATAGATTATGTCTTGATAAACATCAATTTTCAGACAATGAAACTCAAACAATAATGCTAGATTTTAACTTCCAACAGCTTTCTATCTAATCAAAGGAAAAATAATCAATAGTTGATGGTTAGGGATATGTATAAAAAAATATTGATACCTTCACAACTAATTATTGATCCAGATTGTAAAGGAGGCCCCCAGATAATACTACTCTAATCTAAATATGGTGTAACAGTTGACTTAAACTGAAAAAATATGTTTATATATTGAGAATTATTTCATCTTAAAACTACTCAGGATGATGGATGTTAAAGCCAGTGTAATTTCAGTGTATTTCTAATAATTCTCATTTTACAAATCCCCAAGTGTATGATATGATTTTTCAGACATATACTTCATCAGTGTAAGTTACTTCAGTTAATTCTCAGCTGGAACCATTTCGTCTTCCTTTATTTCATCGTGATTATCATCATTTAATACTCGCTTTCCCTGCTAGAACACCTTCAGAAATATCTGATTATCACAACACCAACACAAATTTGTAATCAGTTCCAGTTACATGTCTGTATTAGAAGCATTTATCAAATTTGCTTGAAAAACATCACACACACCTATATATATATATGCGCGCACGCGCGCACACACACACACACACACACACACACACACACACACACATATATATGAAAGACGTAAATAAGAAAGTTATGAAAATTGACTTACTGAAATTTCACTCCAACTAATTCGTTTCTGTAAGGGGATAAATATAGTTACGTAATATAACTATAGAGAAGCCTTACATCATCAGGGACTCTATTCTCAGCTAAGCTTCCAGGCAATGCGGGGACACTGGGAACTTATATAAAAATAATTCAGTGGATGGAAAAAAGCGAGCGGGGCTAGATTCCAAGACATTGAAAAATTCACTGCCTACTTGGTCAAGTGGCAAATTCAAAAGAATCAATCACGTGACACTGAGGTTAATCAGCTAGGAGTGGGGGTGCTATTAAGACAGAGCCTAGCCACTACTATCAGCCACAGTAGTAATTTCGGCAAATTTTGCTCAACAAATAATTTGGAGATAATTATAAAGAATTAATATATCTACCGACATATGTATACAGATGCATACCTATGCTAGCAAATATATATGTTTTGTCTTAGTAACTTTGTGGTTCTATGCAGGGATACACATGTCTGTATTAGAAGCATTTATCAATTTTGCTTGAAAAACATCACACACACCTATATATATATGTATGCACACACACACACACACATACACACACATACACACACACACACATACACACACACACAGATATATATATATATGTGTGTGTGTGGGACGACTTGATAAATTCCGACCTCACACACTTACACCTCTCCAAGACAATGTCACTGGACCGAGAGCTTTGGCACTACACAGTAATAGAAAAGACCCGCCTTACCTAAGTACAAAGTGAAACCTACTACAGTCAGTAGGCACCTCTAATAAAATACACCCCGTCCCACTACCCACACCCCAACCACACCACCTCTTTCAATGTAAAGTTATGTTGGTACCACAACATCCAGCCCGAAATAAATGAGGTCGTGTAGGTGTCACGACAAAAAAAACACACAGTCCACGCTGTAATGTGGCCGTGTAGGCAACACGGAAAAAACCTCCCAGTCCCACACTGTAAATGTGGTTGGTGTTAGGAAGGGCATCCAGCTGTAGAAAACCCGCCAGACAGTCCTATGCGAGCAAGACAACCACTCTTGCTTCAAGTGGGAAAACTCCCTTCCAAACCCATGCAAGCGTGGAACATGGACGTTAAACGACGATGATGATGATGATGATGATATATATATACACATGTCTATATTAGAAGCATTTATCAATTTTGCTTGACAAACATCACAAACACCTATATATATATATATATGTGTGTATATATATATATATATATATGTGTGTATATATATATATATATATATATATATAGAGAAAGATTTGAATGGATACAGTTTAGTTGAAAGGAATTTATTGACACGTGTTTCTATAACAGTTACATAACCTGAAAACAGCTGCTATCTACAAAGTATTAGTTATGCAGACATTCAATATTTCAATGTTATTATTTACTGTCATTTCATCAGAATAATATTACTGAGGACCTCAACTATTCTTCTAACAACTTCACCCCTCCCTCCTAATATTCTCTATAAAAACCAAACAGGTCCTCAGTAATATTATTCTGATGAAATGACAGTAAATAATAACATTGAAATATTGAATATCTGCATAACTAATACTTTGTAGATAGCAGCTGTTTTCAGGTTATGTAACTGTTATAGAAACACGTGTCAATAAATTCCTTTCAACTAAACTGTATCCATTCAAATCTTTCTATTTTTCTCCGGATTACTTTTGGAACTACAACTGGAACCGTCGAGCAAACTCTACGTGAGCTGTCAATCTACTGTGTGTAATATTTATATTACAACACAACGGAAAATACTGTATATATATATATATATATATATATATATATATATATATACACATATGTATATATATTTGTGTATATATATACATATATGTATGTATGTATGCACATGCACACACACACACACACACACACACATATATACACATACACTGGGGCCAGGCAATAAATGGTGACTTGCACACTTGCATCTCTCAAAGACAATTGCACAGGATTGAGATCTTTGGTGCTATGCAGTAATATAGAATACCCGCCACCCCTTGTGCATGGACTCAAACATACACTCAGTAGGAACCTCTTAATCCAACTGAAGAATCCTTTTTATTAGTTTTATTAGATCTCGCAGAATTTAATAATAATGCAAAGGACTGTGTAAAGAAATGGGAAACTGTCATATAACCACATGTTTCGAAGATACGAAAAGAAGAAAGAAGAAGCATATGTTCTACAATAGGATTCCTTCCTAACAGTTTGCAGAGTGGATATAGCTACTTAATAACATTATTCTCTTGATTGCCATATTTACCAAAATGCCATAAATCTCCAAATGAGAAAATATATAGGACTGATATTAAGAAGTTTCTTTGATAATTTATTTCAATAGATTTTGTTGTAAATGAAACTGTAACTTATTGAGTAAAACACAGTCACCTTATGCAACATACCACAAATGAGACAACCCATCTGACCCATGCTAGCATGGAAAATGCATGTCAAACGATGATGATGATCAAGCTAAAGTTTAGGAATGATTGATTTAACATATCTTCTTGAAACTGGTCTTAGTTCTATGATCAAAACCCATTTGGGTAAAGAAGTGCCAAGAAATCACAGTGGAAGGAAGATGCAGTAGAGGAAGACCACGAAAATCATGGGTGGAGTTGGTGAGAGCTGACCACAGATTGCTGAAGCTCTCAGAGATGATGTAGGACCGTGATGAATGGAGAGATGCTGTGCTGAATAGGGCTCGTACCACCCTTGCAATCAGGGAAAAGCGAGCATAAAATGATGATGATGATGATGATGATGATAAGAAGCTATTAAGTTAAGTCATACTCACCAACTTGTTAATGAAAACGTGAGTTATGTTACCATTCCTCGCTCCCAAAGATATAAAAATTTGATTATTTTAAGAATTGAAGATCACAGATAATATGTTTCATTCATCATCATCATCATCGTCATCATCATTTTACATCCGCTTTTTCCTGCTTGCAAGGGTGGGATGGGAACTGGCTTGATTCTGGCTTGATTTCTACAGCTGGATGCCCTTTCTTACACCAATCTCATTTACAGTGAGTGCTGGGTGCTCTTTTTGCCGTGGCACCTACTCATCTACTTTACAGTGTGGGCTGGGTGCTTTTTTGCCGTGGCACCTCCACGACCACTTTGCAGTGGAATGATATGGAACCCAGTCCTATCATCTCATTTTTACAGTTGAGTAAACTGGAACAATGTGAAATAAAGTGTCTTGCTCAAGGAAACAACACATCACCTGGTCTGAGAATTGAACTCACAACCTTTCGATTACAAGGCCAATGCATTAGAAATATAATTGCAAAAATGTTGGTTGACTGAGGCTATAGTAAAAGATATATACCCAAAGTATCATGCAGTGAGGCTGAAATTGAAATCCCATTATTTTGAAGCAGACACTTTAACCCTTTACTCTATATTTACTATTGTATTTTCAGAGTGAAGGCTTTATCTTACATAATTATTTCACATGATATTGAATCTATGAGATTTTGATATTATTTATTTTGAGAACAATACCGTAACATCAGTATAAGTGGCAGGTTATGGCCAGTTTGAACAGAAAGAGTTGAGAGAATTCTGGCAAGATATGGCTGGTTTAATGCTAAAGAATTAATCATACAGCCATGCCACCACTCATTCTTTTAATAGTCCTGCCAAATATTACTTCCAAGAATTGATTAAACTTTGAATATTTGCTGTTCTTATTTAATTGTGAATGTGTATGAAGCAAACTGTGGCCACTTTTGTTGGTTAATTATGAAAACAATTCAAACATAATTTGCTTCTCATTTAAACTTTTGAATATTACACAAACCTGTTCAATCCTTATTCAAGAAACTTGGTTCTCCAAATATGCCACTATTTGTATTCATTCTTTTCACAATTGTCTTGGAATAAAACATATTAAAGTTTGCATTGATTTCCACTTGAATTGCAGAAAATATAATAAGGCAAAATTCAATTGTTTTGAAAGAGAAAAATATGATTGTGTTTTTTTTGTGTGTTTGTGTTTTTGTTTGCAGCATCTATTTTTATTGGTTTCTTCTCAGTTCAATATTATTATGAATTTTCATTCACTAAAAAGGAAAAAGTATATTTTAGAAATGAATTGTGTTAACCCTTTCATTAGCACATTTCTAAAGTGGAATAATGCATATGATTTACAAATTATTTTGAGAATAATCAACAAATTGGAGGGATTCAATAATATCATGTTTGGAACATAATTTAACAAAAGTTCTTACATAAAATCATAATGGAATTTTTCTTAGATAAATATATATACTTTAAAATAAACAGTATTATATCATAGAACCAGTGGCAGTTTCATGTGGGTTCTTTATCAAAATGGCTAAATCTAAAGTTTATTTTGTTAATGTACTAAGTTCAGATCATTGATTCATCTTTCCATGCTCAAGATCAATGAGGTCAATTTTGATTCAGTGTTGTAAACAATGTAGTTTTAGTTATCTAAATAATCTCTCTCAATCTAATATTGTGTTGCTATTTTTCTACTGCCATTTTGTTGCATGATTCTAAATTTGTAAAATATCTGAAACCACATGTAAATTGGATATTGCTTTAACATTGTGACAAACAATGAGAATACATTTTTTTTAATCATTTATATCTCAATACATTTCCCTCAATGTTGCTTTATAATTTTGTATATATATGGTTAGAATAAGGCAATAGAGAAAGGATAAGGAAAAGGAAATGAAATATTTATGATATCATGCTAATCCCCAAAGAGTGAAAATTGTGGACACAGGCATGGCTGAGTGGTAATGTATTTCATTTCACAATTATGAGATTCCTGGTTTGATCTCATTGCATGACAGCTTGAGCAAATGTCTTTACCATAGTTTTGGGTGAGCCCAAGACTTGTGTCATTTATTGTTTTACTGATTCAGCTTAGGAAATGAATTAAGGATACGGCCTGACTTCCCACGGGTACAAGCCGAAGCTGAAGCATATAGGCAATATTCCCTCACCCCCTCCCACGGCAAAAAAGCACCCAGCCCACACTGTAAAGTGGTTGTGTAGGCGCCACGGAAAAAAAAGCACCCAGCACTCACTGTAAATGAGGTTGGTGTTAGGAAGGCATCCAACTGTAGAAATCATGCCACAATCAGTTCCCATATAAGCAAGACAAGGTCAGCTGACCAGGCACTGCCCACAACAGGAAAACACGTCTAGCCCATGCTAGTGTGGAAGAATGGATGTAAAATGGGATGATGATGATGTGTCCCATTCAATACATAACCTTTTACACATCTATATATTAATTTCAACAATGTCAGTATTCCGTGTGTCATAATTCTCGATTATCATTGGTTCATAGGTTTCAAACGACTCTGGCCACCTCAACAACGCCAAACTTAAATTAATATGCATAATGCCAATGAGGGAGTGAGACGGGAGAGTAAGAAACAGAGAGGCAAAGTGAATGCTGTAACTATTACCATGTGTGCGTGTGTATGTATGTGCGGGTATGTTTATGTGTGTGTGCGTGCGTGCAGCGTTCCACAGAAAGTAAAAGCAATTCGACTTTATTAAACAGTGAACTACAGTGGCGACGGCGTGCAGCTAGCAATGAAGAAAAACGGGCCGAGCAGCACCATCGGAATGCTGAACTTCAGAGGCGAAGACGTGCCACCATGAATGAAGAGGAGCTGGCTGAACAACGCCAACGAAACACTGGAGCCAAGCAGCGACGGCGTGCTGCGATGGTTGAAGACGAACTGGCTGAGCATCATCTTTTATATTAATTATCTATATCTATATCTACATATAATATAAAAGATTGGAACTTCCATCATCCTTTTGAGAAACGTGGAACAACCACGTCTATGCAATGATACACGTTTTACAGTCAGGCAGAAGATGAACCATCTCCTAGAGGTCACTATTCTAGGTGGGAACACCTAGAATTGTTTATACACTATGCACAAACGGTACAACGAAGAATCTGGTATATCTGGAAGATTTTTTTTACTGTTTTTTGTATCACACAGACACCACGGACTCGCCTCATACTGTAACCAGACAAACATCCAATACAGTCATTTTCTCTTTTACCTGTCTTCTCTTATCATCTGTTTACCCAGGTGAAGCTGGGTACGTGAGCTAGTTAATTCATAATTTCAACATTCAGTTTAATCTTTGCTCTTTGTTTTTCTTTCTTTCTGCTGTAGCTTGAAAGCTACTATATCATCATCATCATCATCATTTTTACCTCAGCTTTTACATGCAGCTATGGGCTAGACAGGACTTTTTCAGCCAATGTTTTACAGCTAAATGTCTTTCCTAGTGCCATACTTTTTGTTGCATCTTAACCCTTTAGAATTTGAATTACTCTATATTTACTATTGTATTTTTACAGTAAAGGCTTTACCTTACATAATTATCTCTCATAATATCGAATCTATGAGATTTTGATATTATTTATTTCGAGAAAGATACCTTAATTTCTGTGTGAGTGGCCGGTTATGGCCAGTTTGAACAGAAAGTGGTGAGAAATTTCTGGCCGGTTTAAATACTAAAGAGTTAGAGTGTACTATTCTTGCAGGGATAGAGGGTACTATTCTAAACTGGATACATATATATAAATAGATTTTAAAATGTATTAAAATAACATATCTATGTATTGTATTCTTCAGTTGATACACTGATTTGCTAGATATAAATCTATAAAACCTTTGATGCCAAACCACCTGAGGCTGCCACAGGTTCTATGAAAAAAGGTGTAAAAACTATATATTTCCGCCTATATTGAGTTCCAGCAGAGAGCAGGATAAGGGAGCATTGTTTTGATAATGACCAAAGTTAGAAACTATTTTTGTTGTTGACAGTTACCCACCCTTGCTTCTGCTGGAATCTGCTAGATGGTGCTACATCATCAGTTTCCAAACTCATAGTTAAAGGCTTTCAAATGTTTATTTGTAAACATACCGTATATCGCTAGATATACAAAATACTCATACTTATATGTTTTAAAGTGTTTAAAAACTTTCCACCATAATTTTATGAAAGAATTCTAGTATGCACCATCTTCCCTCTCATCACCTTTCCCATACACCTCCCTCGCTGTAATGACCCCCATCCCTATATCTACATCCCCAATTCCTCATGCATCTCTCCCACCCAAGTCCCCAATCCTCACCTTAAAATGGTCATCCTGAAACCACGACAAAAAGTGCCCAATCCACACTGTAAAGTAGTTGTGTAGGTGTCACAACAAAAAGTGCTCAGCCCAAACTGTAAACTGGTCGTGTAGGTGTCACAACAAAAAGCAACCAGCCCACACTGTAAAGCGGTTGTGCAGGAGTCACGATAAAATGTGCCCAGCCCACACTGTAAAGTGATCATGCAGGTTTCATGACAAAACACATCCAGTACACATTGTAAATGTGGTTGGCGATAGGAAGAGCATCCATTTATATAAACCAAGCCCAAATCAGTTCTGTATGAACAAAACATGATACCCCAACCTAGATTTCTCACAGTGAGACAGTATGTCCTCCCATGCTAGCATAGATAATGGACATTAAATGATGATGATGGATCTTTAACTTATACTTCAAACACCAGCTTAATAATGAGAAAGCTATATTACTTAATCACTCCAAATGTTTCATTTATTTCTAAAATCATTTGAAAACCATTGGCTGTATCTTTATGGAAATATGGTAATGAAAAGATTAAAATAGAAAGATATCATTCTTTTATTTTTACTGCAACTTGGTTTTCTATACAATTCAAAGCATGTCAAAAAGTTTAATTAAAAAATATTTGTATTTCATCATAACTTCTGCCATTGATATCTTGTGTATGATAGGGCTTCTTAAAAAAAAAACAGCAGATTAATTTACAGAGTTTTGAAAAATAGAAAATTGGCAGACTCGTTAAAATGTTGGATAGAATGTTTTGTAGTATTTGTTCTGGTTCTCTGTGCTCTGAATTTTAATCCCACTGAGGTCAACTTTGCCTTTCATCCATTCATGGTTGATAAAAAAAATTACCAGTCAAGTACTGGGGTGGATTCTCCCTCTATATCTCTCACTTCTTTTCTCTTAGTCTCTCTATCACTTTTTCTCTCAGTCTCTCTATCACTTCCTTTCTCTCAGTCTCTCTATCACTTCCTTTCTCTCAGTCTCTCTCTCACTTCCTTTCTCTTAGTCTCTCTATCACTTCCTTTCTCTCAGTCTATCTATCACTTCCTTTCTCTCAGTCTCTCTATCACTTCCTTTCTCTCAGTCTCTCTATCACTTCCTTTCTCTCAGTCTCTCTATCACTTCCTTTCTCTCACTCTCTCTATCACTTCCTTTCTCTTAGTCTCTCTATCACTTCCTTTCTCTCAGTCTCTCTATCACTTCCTTTCTCTCACTCTCTCTATCACTTCCTTTCTCTTAGTCTCTCTATCACTTCCTTTCTCTCAGTCTCTCTATCACTTCCTTTCTCTCACTCTCTATCACTTCCTTTCTCTCACTCTCTCTATCACTTCCTTTCTCTTAGTCTCTCTATCACTTCCTTTCTCTCAGTCTCTCTATCACTTCCTTTCTCTCACTCTCTCTATCACTTCCTTTCTCTCAGTCTCTCTATCACTTCCTTTCTCTCACTCTCTCTATCCTTCTCTTCAAGAAATCTGCTGCACTCAGGCCTGGAGAGGAGATGGGCTCTGTCAAGTTTCAAAAATACTCTAGAAATGCTATGTCACTACTGGGGTTGTCTCTTCCTCTCTATCTCTTACTTCCTCTCTATCTCTTACTTCCTCTCTATCTCTTACTTCCTCTCTATCTCTTACTTCCTCTCTATCTCTTACTTCCTCTCTATCTCTTACTTCCTCTCTATCTATCCCTTTCTCACCTCTCTGGAAAAACCCAGCTATGTTCTGACATGGAGAAGGGATGGCTTCCACCAGGTTTTAATGGCCCAAGAAACAGCATGTCACTGGAGTAACACTACACCTCCATTAAGTGTTACAGGTGGAATATGTAGAATTACTTTAATCAAATATATTTGGAGATGGTTGCTTCTGACAGGACCTGCTGGAAGGAGTGTTTGATGACACTGCCCCACCACCCTCTCAGGAATAAGTGCACGAAGAAGAAGATGAAGAAGGAGGAGAAGAAGACATGTTAACTATTTATCACTAGACCTGAAAAATGCTCAAGCTCAAAAGAGCCACAGAATGTTATAATAATCCTTCAAAAGTGTGGGACTAGTGTTGTTGCTCAAAAATATTGTAATCATTATCTATTGTACGCCGAGGTTAACTTTGCCTTTCATCCTTATGGGGTCGATAAAATAAAGTACCAGTAATGTACTGGGTATTTGCTGACCTTGTGCCTAAAGTAGAAACAATTATCTATCGTACACTCTAGATGTATTTATTGTGATATTTTTATAAATGATGCCACAGTATGTACGATAGATAATTGTTTCTACTTTAGGCACAAGGCCAGCAAATACCCAGTGCATTACTGGTACTTTATTTTATCGACCCCGTAAGGATGAAAGGCAAAGTCAATCTCGGTGGGATTTGAACTCAGATCGTAAAGGGACGTAACTATGCTGGAAAGCATGGCGTCCGACCCTCTACTGATACTGCCAATCCACCGCCCTTTATGTATGTACGATAGATAATGATTACAATATTTTTGAGCAACAACTCTAGTCCCACACTTTTGAAGGTTTATTATAACATTCTGCGGCTCTTTTGAGCTTGCGTATTTTTCAGGTCTAGTTTAATATTTTTTTAAAGTAACGCTTGTAATAACTCTAGTTAAACATGATATATATTAATAATAAATCATCGTTATAATGTAATTAGATTATATAATTGTTATTTTATAAATGATCTTATAAATATTATTATAAGATGTATAAAAATATTTTCAGACTTTTAATATAAACAACTACAAAAAAACAATATTAAATAAATATATTTTACATAATATTTGTTATAGTTCAATTAATAAAAATTAAATATTACATACAAATAGTCTAACATAATAATAAAAAAATAATCTAACATAATAATAATAAAATAATCTAACATAATACGAACAATAATATTGACAAATATACAAGTAAATATGATACAACCAATATTATAAGTATGTTATAACGAACTGAAAAAAAAAATAGTTAATATAATTTAAAAAATCATGTATAAATTAACAATATAACTTACCAAAACGAGAAAAATATTTTGATGATAAACAACGAAATACAGAAGGAAGATCCGAAAGTGAAAAGATAAATAAACTTGCAAACAAAACGGAGTATGCTTTTGAGCAACAATTACTCTCATTGGTTGATTAGCCAATAAGACAATACATTACAAAACATGTTTGACGATCACCACGGCCAGCGACATCCCTTGAATTTTTTTATTCACAAGCTACGCATATATGTCAGACACACAGACTTAAAACATTCTGTTGTTAGTCGCTGCGTGTCTAACAGATTAAACCCTTCATGACTATATTTATAATGAAAAACATTGCTCATGATTTTCAATTATTTTTATTAAATAATTGTTTCTACTTTTTTTCACAAGGCCAGCAATTACCCAGTGCATTACTGGTACTTTATTTTATCGACCTCGTAAGGACGAAAGGCAAAGTTAACCTCGGCAGGATTTGAACTCAGAATGGAAAGGACCGTAACTCAATGTTACAAAGCATGGCATCCGACCCTCTACCGATACTGCCAATTCACCGCACGTTTTTATTAAATAATGAACAATATAGAGAAATTAAGTAGAATAACTTTGTCATTATTAGTATCAGTAGGGCGCCAGACAACACGCTGAGTAGCATAGAGTTACGGCCCTTTACTTTCTGTTTTTTTTATCCTACCGAGGTTAACTTTGCCTTTCATCCTTACAGGGTCGATAAAATAAAGTACCAGTAATGAACTGGGGTCAATTTAGTAGATTTTTCTCTTCCCTTCAAACTGCTGGCCTTGTGCCTAAATCAGAAACCATTATCAATATGGCATTTGAAACATTAACTATTTACATTACTCTATATTTACTATTGTATTTTTGTGGTATTTCACATTATATCAAATCTATGAGATTTTGATATTATTTATTTTGAGAACAATACCTTAACATCTGTAGGTGTGATGAGTTATAGCCAGTTATAGCTCATTTGAACAGAAAGAGATAAGGGAATTCTGGCCGGATATGGCTGGTTTAAATGCTAAAGAGTTAATGGTTTTATTGCCAGTTTTGTTGTTGTTATGCTGGGAGTGTTTTGGGTATCATTCGAAAGGATGTGATTGGTTTTCCTTTATGTCTAGCATGGTATGTATCTGGTGGGTAAGATTGAGTGTATATCTACTTTAGTTCATGGATAGCATTGATCTCGTTTCGATTTGTTTGCTTTTAGTTTATTACTCTTAGTTTAGTACTCAAGCAGGGATACCGACTTCTCAGGTGTGCTGGAGGTTTGCATCTCACTCATACAATCCCATACTCTATTGATTGAATTTGATTGTGATTACTTAACCTCTACTATCTCTCCTATCTATCCTATCTATCACAGAAGCTAGGGAAAGACTAATGGATACTGCCCTTCACTCTTCTCTAAATAAAACTCTAAAAAGATATACTGTATTTCCCGGAGCACAAGACACTTCGTCCTCAAAAACGCACCCTAATTTTGACAACCAAAAATTTGAAAAAAAATAATTGTTTCTACTTTTGGCACAAGGCCAGCAAATACCCAGTATATTACTGGTACATTATTTTATCGACCCCATAAGGATGAAAGGCAAAGTTAACCTTGGCGGGATTTGAACCCAGAATGGTAAGGGCTGTAACTCTATGCGTCAAAGCATGGCGTCCGACCCTCTACCGATACTCCCAATTCACCGCCCTATTTGAAAAAAAATAATAATCAGCTTTCGCCCTTCGGGATGCATGGTAGATTTTTCAGACTTATTTTAGGAATAAAGTAGCATCTTCGATGCCACAAAATATGGTATATAACTTTAAATATTTACATGGAGGCACATGGCTTAGTGGTTAGAGCATTGACCTTGCAACCGAAAGGTTGTGAGTTCAATTCTCAAACCGGGTGATGTGTTGTTTCCTTGAGCAAGACAGTTTATTTCACATTGTTCCAGTTTACTCACCTGTAGAAATGAGAGGATAGGGACTGGGGTCCCTATTACAATACAAAGTTATTTGAGTGAAAATTATGACAACCTCCCTAGTGTTTGTGATATACATGATAAACACACTCAGTACACATTGTAAAGTGCTTGGAGATAGGAAGTGCGTAGCACCCTCCTTAGTTCTAGTGTCACAATCAAATTCAATCAATAGAGCATGGGATTGTATGAGTGAGATGCAGACCTCCAGCACACCTGAGAAGTCAGTATCCCTGCTTGAGTACTGACTCAGTTTGAAGACTTGCTAGTAGGGAAACCAGACAATAACTGATGGTGGTGATCTGGGCTAGATTTAATGGGGAGCAAAAGAGGCATTTGCCCCGGGGCCAAATGCAGTGGGGGGGGGGGGGTCACTCCAGTGATGACCATAGCAATTTATTTGTACTCTCTGCTTTTTTTTATATATTGTTTTACAGTTTTATTTAGAGAAGAATGAAGGGCCTTTCCATGGCTTCTGTGATAGGAGAGGAAGGAGAGAAAGGGAGCACAACATTGGAGGCTTGGCCTGAATATTTGCAGCAGGAAGAGTTCTGCAAAAGGCACCCAATGGCAAGTAGGTGAAGTTAGACAGGGATTAAGTCTACCACTTCACAAAAGTGAATTAATATTAAAATTTATCTTTTTTATATCACATCAGAAATAGCATTTATTTAAAACAAATTGTTATTTTATACCAACAAAACAAATATTTACAAATCATGAAAGCCAAAAAACAAGAAAAGAAATTATTTCTTTAAAAGATGCTGTACAGGAAACTCATACTTGCCCTCATTATAATCTAAAGTATTTAATTTCCTTCTTCATTTTAACTTGTGAGGAAATCTATCCAATGCAGTATAAAGAAATTTCCTATGTACAGATACATCTATACACATATTTCTCTCTCTCTCTGCCCTCTCTTTGCCCTCTCTCATCCCCCTCTCTCTCTCTCTGACAACCTCCTCTCTCTGAGCCCATCTCTCTGACAACCCCACTCTCCCTCTCTGTCTCTTTCAATTCCTCTGTCTTTCATTTCCTCTGACTGAGTCAACAGAAGTCATACAAAATATGTAATCAGAATGTACATACTTCTATTAATATTAAAATGAATAAATTATTATTTTTCTTATTTTCTATCAAAACTCTTGACCTGATCGTACTTCAGTTTCACAGAAAATCAAATATCAGAAGCTTTTGAAAATTTTTGACAATTACTACTCAAGAATTTTTTACAAATAATGTTTTAGATGGATCAAGTATTTTCTTTTGGGTTCTCTCAGAATTATAATTTATAATGGTTTCTGTCTTAGGCACAAGGTCAGCAATTTTGCTCAAACCAATTATAACTGGCTGCTTATACTGATGTTAAGGTATTGTTCTCAAAATAAATAATTGTTTCTACTTTTGGCACAAGGCCAGCAATTACCCAGTGCATTACTGGTACTTTATTTTATCGACCCCGTAAGGATGAAAAGCAAAGTTAACCTCGGCGGGATTTGAACTCAGAATAGCAAGGGCCATAACTCTATGCATCAAAGCATGGCGTCCAACCCTCTACCGATACTGCCAATTCACCAAAATAATATCAAAATCTCATAGATTTGATGTAATGTGAGATAATTATGTGAAACAAAGACTTTACCACAAAAATACCTTAGTAAATATAGAGTAATATTTTAAAGGTAAAGGGTTAATATGCATTACTGGTACTTTATTTATTGAACCATAAAGGGTCGTAATTCTATGCTACAAAGCATGTCCAACACTCTACCGACTCTGTCACTCTACTGTTTTATTATTTGTAATAAAAGTAAATGTGATGAGACACCAGAGGTTACAATCATGATGAGAAACTGCAGACAATATTGAGTTTGAGTGGGCTCTTTAGCCTGTAGGAGCATCCAAGAACCTCTCTTGTGTAGTGTTAGTGCCACAATATAACCCATCCAGTTCCTCTTTAATCCTGTAGCATTTAAACTGGCCATATCCATCCAGAATTCTCTCACCTCTTTCTGTTCAAACCAGCACTAACTGGCCACTCATGATGTTAAGGTATTGTTCTCAAAATAAATAACATCAACATTTCGTAGCTTTGATATTATGTGAGGTAAAGCCTTTAGTGTGAAAATATAATAGTAAATATAGAGTAATGTAAATGGTAAATGGTTAAAGTGGTATTGCTGGTGCCATGACAAAAAGGCACTATAAAGTAGTAGTGCTGTTACCACAGAAACAGTACACCCTGTGTACTCTGTAAATTGGTAGTGCCAATGACATGAATAAACCCACCCAGTATAATTTGTAACAGTCCTATTACCAGGTCCCATGCTGGGGTGAAGGACTTCAGAACATTCTGTGTGTGAACTCTAATTCACAATAATTCTAAGGTAGAATTATTGAATAAGTGTATCAGTATAATGGCAATGTATTTGTTTTGCAAGTATGTGACAGAAATGTGTGGTGAAAGAGCTTTGATAAATTATATTCATTTTTTTAACTGTTCGTCAATCAGTGATAAATATTGATTGGCAGCTAAATTATTTATAGAAATATTAAAACATATTGAAGTGTAAACCAAACCAAACAGTGTGTTTTACTACTTTTTGGCAATATTAGGACAACATGACCTTCCGCAAATATAACTGTATCACTATAAATGTTTCCATATCTGATGATGTGACCTGTAATGTGGCATTAAGAAAGGCATCTAATGAGATATGAGCAATATGAGGTTACTCAGATCCAACTAGTGACAGGCCGTGAATTGTTGTTCAGTTTATGTCAGATGTAAAGTGATGATGATGATGAATGAAACTTTTAATCATATATTGCAGTGGCCTTGTGGTTAGGGTGTTGGACTCACAATCATAAGGTCAAGGATTCAATTTCTGGACCATGTAATGCAACCTCACATGAGGCCAGCTAAACCCTACATATATGTAAGCTGTAAATTTCCTTTAATTTTCTTTTAAATGATTTAGTTACAGCTGGTTTGAACAGAGCTGGTGAAAGAATTCTGGCCAGATATGGCCGGCTTAAATGTTAAAGAGTTAAAACAGTAATTTAGCCCAGAATTTTAGATTTAGATTGCTATTTAATCATATTAGGAAGGACATCCAGCCATAGAAATCATGCTAAATATTGAATGAATGAGCAAAATGAGTTCTCTCCAAACTGTCTTGTCTCAGACTGTGACAACATTCCAACTCATGATAATACCCCCCCCCCCTCACCCTCAGCCTTCCAACCTCTTTTTTCTCCAAATTTTACTCTTTCTTGATGAAGGACTAACATCCAATATATTGAAAAATCATTCCTTTTCCCTCAAGCATGAAACTAATTAGACTTTGTGTGATTGTATCTCTTGCATGACGATCAGATCCGATTCCTCCCACCCCACATGGCCCAGTATGGCCAGAGTTATGAATTGATGGAGGTTATCCAGGGAGGGGTTCTTCCAACAGGAGTGAGATGCCTCTGGATTTGAATGCATATATATATATATATATATATATATATACTGCTGGCAAAAATTATGGTGCACCACATGCACACTCACACATATGCATGTGTATATCTCTCTCTCTATATATATATATAAATATATCCATACTGTAAACGTGGTTGGCGGTAGGAGGGGCATCCAGCAGCTGTAAAAACCCAGCTCAAACACAGCTCCAGTATGAGCAAGGTATGTCACAACCAACTGACCAGACTTCTCTCATAATGGGACCACCCAGTTCCTCACTGTAAACTTGGATGGTGTTAGTATGGGCATCTGTTTCATCAAGGTATGTTGCAGCCAGACTTGTATCATAATGTAGGTGACTCATTTAACCCATGCAAACTTAGAAAAATAGACGTTAATCCTTTATCATTTACATCACACTATATATACTATTGTATTTTCACAGTAAAGGCTTTATCTTACATAATATCTGAGATTTGATATTACTCATTTTGAGAACAATACTTTAACATAAGTATAAGTGGCTAGTTACAGCCGATTTGAACTGAAAGAGATGAGAGAATTCTAGCTGGATATGGCCAGTTTAAATGCTAAAGGGTTAACCCTTTAACATTCACATTACTCTATATATACTATTATATTTTCATGGTAATGGCTTTACCTTGCAAACATTTTCTCACATAATATCGAATCTATGAGATTTTGAAAGTATTTATTTTGAGAACAACACCTTAACATCAGTTTGAGTTACAGAAAAAGGTAGAGAATTCTGGCCGGTTTTGACCGGTTTGAACATTAAAGTGTTAAACAGTGATGATGATGATGATGATGATTATATGTAAGTATGTGTATGTCTATAATATATATATATATATATATATATATACACACACATTTTTTTCATATTCCTTATTGAGAAGAAGAGTCTCCTGCTCAACAAGGAAGATGAAAAAAACTTACCTCAACACTTAATTTTAAATCTTTAATTTTTAGTTTTTAATTTTTATTAATTCTTTTTAATTGTAATACTCAACATTTGATAAGATGAATTTTACTAATCCATCAAAACCGTTTATACTTTATATACATTATAAAACTCTTTTTTAAAAGAATTGCCCCTTTCACTTTTTCAATAATGTCACTTTGATGAATCAAAGAATGGAAAAAAGAGAAAAACAAACCCTTAAATATATTTTCTGTGCTATTTCCAATTTCACCTCTCTCTCTCGCTCTCTCTCTCTCTGTATATATATATATATAATATGCACACAATGCAGATCCTGGGAACACAAGAGATGTAGTGGGATAGCAGGCAAACTAACAGCTAGGGAGAAATACGTATGCAGGAGATGTACAGGGAAATTAGACAGTAGAAGTCGCATTGATAGACATTTTTCAAATGCAGGCGGGTGCTATAGAAGTAGTGGATAGCTTCCGGTACCTAGGAGATCAGATTAGCATGGGAGGGGGGTGTTCGGAGGCCATAGTATCTAGAATAAGGACGGGTTGGAAGAAGTTTAGGGAGCTGCTTCCTCTGCTGATGAAGAAGGGTTTCTTCCTGCATACGAAAGGCTGGTTATATGATGCCTGCGTGAGATGCACGATGCTGCATGGTAGTGAGACATGGGCAGCAACTGCAGAGGATATGTGACGGCTGGAGAGAAATGAGGCAAGTATGCTCTGTTGGATGTGCAATGTCAATGTGCGTGAACGACCCAACATGGATGTGTTGAGAGAGAAACTGTGTCTGAGAGGGATAGAATGTTGTGTGCGGGAGAGGAAATTGCGATGGTGTGGACATGTGATGCGCATGGAGGATAACCGATGGGTGAAGAAGTGCCAGGAAATGCCAGTTGAAGGATGACGCAGTAGAGGAAGACCACGAAAAACATGGGCGGAGGTGGTGAGAACAGACCTCAGATCGCTGAAGCTCACGGTGGAGATGACGAAGGACCGTGACGAGTGGAGAGATGCTGTGCTGAATAAGACCTATCCCACCATTGCAAGCAGGGAAAAGTGGACGTAAAATGATGATGGTGATGATGATGATATATATATATATATCCATACAATCACAGATGTAAAGGAGGAGGATGTTAATTATATGATGTTTCCCTACAAATTATATTTGAAAGTCAATGTGGTGTTGAAAATATCTGAATTATATCAACAGTGTGCAACATAAAATATTATGTTTGATGATAATGTTGATAACAATGATGATGATTGCTATAAGGAACATCACCTTTATATGTTTGATGTCATTTTCTTTCACTTCTCAGCCTTTCATCTTTATTTTACTCTATTCCGTTACCTTTATTGCTACCTTGCATACATTAACACAATTTCTCTTCATTTATTCATGTTAGAGATCATTACTGGCAGAATATTTTCATTATATATTGATTTTCACAAAGCTACATGCTTTGACGAAGAATAATCCCAATTAAATCAATCTGAATACCTGATGTCACTTCACTTTATCACACCTGGATGGATTAAAGGAAAAGTTAATTTTAGCAAGATTTGAACTCAGTATGTAACAGGTGATATCTAAATACTACAAGGTTTTATATGAAACTGAAGATTTTGATAATCTACTGCTTTTATGAGAATATATTGATATGATGCTGGGAGGTAGGGTGGCCTGGACGCGTTGCCTAATGAAGGATAATGCTGCAATTGTAGAGCCTCTCCTGTCCAGTGGAAGTGACTGCCGCTGTGTCTACAGCTAGCTGTGCACACATGCATATGGTCTCTACTTTTTAGCTGTGTTGATATGCTAGGAAATCCCAGTGGAAGGAAGCTGTATTAGAGGATGACCAAGAAAGACCTGAGCAGAAGTTGTAAGAGCAAACCTCAAATTACTAAGACTGGCTGAGGAGATGACAAAGGAAGGTGACAAGTGGAGAGGTGCTGTGCTGAGAAGGACCTGTCCAACCCATGCAAGCATAGAAAAGCAGATGTAAAAACGATGACAACGATGATGATGATCATGAAGGCGTGTGACTTAGGGGTTACAGAGTTGGATTCATATGTGTGGGGTTGTGAGCTCATTTCTAGACCAGATGGTGTATTGCAAACCTGGGAGATCTCCCCATTTTGGGGCACTTTTTTCATGGTACTTCCCATTTGGGTTTTTAGAGGTTGGCGGATGTGTTATTGAGTCCTTGAGCAAGACACTTTATTTCACGTTACTCCAGTTCACTCAGCTGTAGAAATAAGTTGCATTGTTACTGATGCCAAGCTGTATTATCCTTTATCTTTTCCTTGGATTACATGGGTGGTGTGGAGTTAAATATGACAGGCCTAGCTAGTGATGGATAATAAACCTGCTAACAAAACAAACAAAAGGCCTTGTTCTGGAGGACCTTCTGGACTATTGGATCATAGGCTTACCTGGTGTTGGATAAAGAAGAAAAGATATTGATGAATGCTTGTGGAGAGAGTTTGGGGCTCACAATCTTAATGTCGTCGTCTTCTTCTTCTTCTTGAGAGTCAAACACTCCTCCCAGCAGGTCCTGTCAGAAGCAACCGTCTCCAACTGATCTGGCTGGATCCCCAACCAAGACCAGCCAAGCTCATGGATGTTATCCAACCATATTGCTTGGGATCCATCCCTGGGTCTCCTGCCAGTTGGTTTTGCCCATAAAATCTATCCGCCGTTATTTCCTGAGACATTCTAACCACAAGCCCATTGTATCGGAGCTGTGATCTCTCAATTCAGCAAAGTAGTGGCTCTACTTGGAGTGATTCTCTGATCTTTGAGCTACACACTGAGTAACATTACTCCAAAAACTCTTCGGAGGAACTCCACTTTAACCACTTGTATTCACGATCGTTTTCTTTCAGTCATTACTCAACATACATGACCATAGGTAAGGGTTGGCACAAATACCGAACTGAAGATAGCAAGTTTGGCTTTTCTGCCTACCTCCCTTCTGATTACTGAATGCTGATGTTAGCATATCAGAACAAATAATACACAAATATACAACACCACTTTCAAAAGCCTAATGTGGTGGTGCATCCTTCAATTTTTCTGAATCACATATTGTTTTTTAAAAAAATGAGATTCGTCACTTTTATTACCATAATTCTAATGAAACAGACTTTCTATGTTTTTCAAATCATTTTAAAAATCATAAAGAATCTGGTGGATTTAGTGATATAATTAATTTTCTCATTATTAAGCTTTGGAATTTTATGGAACTTTTAAAACAATTTGAAATAACCTGTTGTGTATCATAGAATCAAAGGCAGTTTCAGAATATTTGGTAACAAAAGGATTAATTCTTTAACCTTTAGCATTCACATTCCTCTCCATTGTATTTTCACGGTAAAGGCTTTACCTCACATGATTATCTCAAATCTATGAGATTTTAATATTATATATTTTGAGAACAATACTTAAACATAAGTATAAGTGGTTAGTTATGGCTAGTTTCAACAAAGAGATGAGAGAATTCTAGTCAGATACAGTCAGTTTAAATGCTCAGAGTGAAAGCTTAATTGTTAACAGTAACTGGCAAGACTACTAATATGAATGATTCAGAATAGACACATATGTAAATAGAACCATATATAATATGTTTATGTATAATGAATATATTTAATCTTTATAGTTTAACCCTTTAGCATTTACATTATTCTATATTTACTATTATATTTTCATGGTAAAGGCCTCATCTCACATAATTATCTCACATAATATCAAATCTATGATATTTTAATATTATTTATTTTGAGAATACCTTAATATAAGTACAAGCAGCTGGTTATGGCCGGTTAGAACAGAAAGAAGTGAGAGAATTCTGGCCAGATATGGCCAGTTTAACACTTAAGCATTTACATTACTCAATATATACTACTGTATTTTTACGGTAAAGCCTTTGTCTCACATAATATCAAATCTATGAGATTTTGATATTATTTATTTTGAGAACAATACCTTGACGTCAGTATGAGTGACTGGTTACAGATGGTTTGAACAGAAGGCGGTGAGAGAATTCTGGCTGGATAAGGGCAGTTTAAATGCTAAAGGGTTAATCCTGAAACCAACCCTAGGTCTATCATACGTGGCTGTTTATTTCAAAATGTTTATATTTATGTAAAAACTTATAAATTTATGCAAGAACTATTTAACTTAACTCTGCTAAGTTATGTTCCAACTATCAGCTAAGTATCAATTATTTGGATGTTAAACATATACAAATACACAAAGTCTGATCACAAAAGAACCAACCTCACACTGTCACTACCCCCGTCTCTCTCAGAGATTTCTGGTCAGATATGGCCAGTTTAAATGTTAAAGAGTTAATACTGTGTATATGAACAATTTGCCATGGAGGTTTAGCCTCCAGGCTTCATTATGACATATTGGCATGTATCCTGCAGTTATCAAATCATAACAGAGAGAAGACTCTTCCTTGATGATCAGGTTAAACTTCTTTTAATCTAGATGCTACCATATATATTATTGCTGGTAGCATTTCCTTTCTACATTTCATCTTTACATCTTTCATTCACGGTGCCAGCACAGTGATCTTGGTTAACATAATCATTGGTGTCACCACCACCACCACTAGCAGCAGCACCATGACAACCACTACCACTACCACCACCACCACCACCACCACCACTGCTACCACCATCACCACTGCCACTGCCACCATCACCACCAGCAACACTTCCACAAGCAGCAGCAACACCACCACCACCTCCACCACCACAACCACCACAACCACCAGTAGCAGCAACACCACCACCACCACCACCACCACCTCCACCACCACAACCACCACCACCACAACCACCACCACCACAACCACCAGTAGCAGCAACACCACCACAACCACCACCACAACCACCAGTAGCAGCAACACCACCACCACCACAACCACCACCACCACAACCACCACCACCACCACCTCCACCACAACCACCACCACAACCACCAGTAGCAGCAACACCACCACCACCACAACCACCACAACCACCACCACCACAACCACCAGTAGCAGCAACACCACCACCACCACAACCACCAGTAGCAGCAACACCACCAACACCACCACCACAACCACCACCACAACCACCACCACCACCACCTCCACCACAACCACCACCACAACCACCAGTAGCAGCAACACCACCACCACCACAACCACCACCACCACAACCACCACCACCACCACCTCCACCACAACCACCACCACAACCACCAGTAGCAGCAACACCACCACCACCACAACCACCACCACCACAACCACCAGTAGCAGCAACACCACCACCACCACAACCACCAGTAGCAGCAACACCACCAACACCACCACCACAACCACCACCACAACCACCACCACAACCACCAGTAGCAGCAACACCACCACCTCCATCACCACCACAACCACCAGTAGCAACACCACCACCACCACCACCACCACTATCCTACCACCACCACTAACACCACCACCACCACTATCACTACCAACACCACCACCACCAACACCACCACCAACACCACCACCACTATCACTACCACCACCTCAACCAGTAGCAACACCACCACCAACACTACCACCCCCACCACACGACTATTTTACACGCCCCTGTTGTTTTCTTAAGCTTAACTAGTCAGGTGACCATGTCTAGCTCATACATCACATTTTGGAGTTGGTTTCTAAAGCTGGATACCTTTCGTAACAACCACTTTACAGCATGTCCTGGCAACATTTTTATCATGACTACATCACTAATACCTTACAGTGCTGCTAAATAAATACCTTACAGTGCTGATAAATAAATATACACATATAGCATACAAAAAGCACATTTGTCTATTATACCGGTAAAGTAGCCTTTTTGTAATTTAAAACCAAGTTAAATCATCATCGTCATCATCACCATCGTCGTCATCATCATCATCATCATCATCATCATCATCATCATCATCATCAACATTTTACGTCCACTTTCCCTGCTTGCAAGGGTGGGATGTGTCCTATTCAGTACAGCATCTCTCCATTCGTCACAGTCCTTTGTCATCTCCTCCATGAGCTTCAACGATCTGAGATCAGAGGTCAGCTCACACTACCTCTGCCCATGTTTTTCGTGGTCTTCCTCTACTGTGTCTTCCTTCCACTGGGATTTCTTGGCACTTCTTTACCCAGCGGTCATCCTCCATGCGCATGTTCGAAAACTATATTGCAGCCTCCATTTTATGCCACAAAAACTGGCAATGGGCCTGTGACCTGTCCTGGGAGGCATGGGATAGAAGCACAAAGGTTGCATATCCCGAGACCCGAAAGATAGACTGGAGGGGAGAAAATTGTGTTGCTTCTGACAAGACCAGCTGGAGGGAGTGATTGAGGACTTTCCCCCACAACCCTCTCAGGAATAAATGGGCAAAGAAGAAGGGTGGGTGCATTTTTATCATGTCGCCATCACTGGGGAGGCATTGATGGGGATGCGACCTTGAAGTGTCATTTTATCTAAACACAAAGTCTGTAAGTTTGACTGCCCTGTAAAAAATGAATTTTTTTAGATATATACACTATTTAATAAAAGAGTAACTACATGAACAAATGACTATAAAATAATTTCTACAGCTGAGTAAACTGAAGCAATGTGAAATAAAGTGTCTTGTTCAAGGAAACAACACATCACCCGGTCTGAGAATTGAACTCACAACATTTTGATTGCAAGCCCAATGCTCTAACAATTAAGCCATGTGCCTCCACTTGTATATATAATTTTTTTATTTATTTATATAATCAATTTAAACATCCATATAGAGCTAGTAAGCCATAACAGACTTGGGGAAGTATTGAGTACTCCTTACAGTTGGTAACCAAAAAGAGCTAGTGAGACAAGTGATAAAATAATAATAATTTAAAAACAAATAAAATTTCAAATATTGAAGGCCAATGGGAGGCAGTTTACCATATTTCCTGGCGCTGAAGACGCTTTATCCTCGAGGACACACCCTAATTTTGACAACCAAAAATTTGAAAAAAAAATAATAAATAACCTTCGGCCTCCAGGTCACATGGTAAATTTTTTAGACTTATTTTAGGAAAAAGGTAGCATCTTCAACGCCAGGAAATACGGTATGTCATAAGAAAATGAAAAAGAAAAGGAAAAGAGGAAACAAGGGAAGCTATAAAACATCTAGAAGTTTCTGTTGAATCTTTTCGTTGCTTCCATGTACTCAAAGATTTTGTTTATATTTGTTAATTTTAACCTGCATTTCTAATGTAATGTGATAAATAAATAATTTTTATCATTTATTTTTATTTATGAATATTTTCTATTATTCATAATTCATAACTACAAATATGTGACATCAAATTTCCACATCACTATGCTTTAACTCTTTTGATATCAAAGGCATATGAAATTAATCTGAATTTCATAGAAAACTATCCATTTCAAAATATTTATACTTGTATTAAAATATTGCATCATAATTTCATATGAGAGACAGAATTTTAAGTAAAGTTCAAAAAATCTGCTTACTAATGGAAAAGTTATTTTTTCAATTACTCTAAATGTTTGGTTATTAAAAAAAATCGATGAAACACATAGACAGTGTATATCATTAGATATATGGTAATAAGAGTTAAATAATTACACTTTTAAATTCTAAAATTGCTTCACAAAATCTCTTTGTATCTTCGTAACCAACAACAAATCAAATTTTTAACCACAAATTTAATGTTAATACTGAATATCTTATTACTAACATTTATAATATGGATACTGATATATGTAGGAATGCAAAATGGACGCTAAGATGAAGGCAACAAAGAAGTTAGTTGTAGATCAATCATTTTGATTCAAAGCCACTTAAAACTGACCCTGGTTTTATGAGATACAACTGTTTTAAAGGGTTTATATATACCATATTTCCCAACACCGAAGATACTTCATCTTCGAGGACGCCCTCTAAATTTGACAACCAAAAATTTGAAAAAAAATAATAAACAACCTTCGGCCTCCATGACACATGCTAGATTTTTTAGACTTATTTTAGGAAAAAAGTCTTTGACGCTGGGAAATACGGTATATATATATATATATATGAAGGTGCATGGCTTAGTGGTTAGAGCATTGGGCTTGCAATCGAAAGGTTGTGAGTTCAATTCTCGAACTGGGTGATGTGTTGTTTCCTTGAGCAAGACACTTTATTTCACATTGCTCCAGTTTACTCAGCTGTAGAAATGAGATGATAGGGACTAGGGTCCCTATCATTCCACTGCAAAGAGGTCGTGGAGGCGCCACGGCAAAAAAGCACCCACCACTCACTGTAAATGAGGTTGGTGTTAGGAAGGGCATCCAGCTGTAGAAATCAAGCCAGAATCAGTTCTTGTATGAGCAAGAAAAGGTCAGCCGACCGGACACTGCCCACAACAGGACAACCCGTCTAACCCATGCTAGCGGGGAAGAACGGACGTAAAACGATGATGATGATGATGATGATATAGATATAGATAGATAGATAGATACATGTAAACTCTTAACCGCAGAGCCAAGCAGTTTCAGTTTTGCACCGTCTCTACATCTACCCATGTATTGAGTACTCACATGATTAGTGGTCTCCTTGGTCTCAGCACTGCAGACTCTATTTATATAAAAATTAAATGGTAGATTTACACATGGTAGACTTTTAAGACTTATTTTAAGAAAAAAGTAGCGTCTTCAACACTGGGAAATATGGTATCTAAAAATCTTCTATCATAATTTTATGAAACAGCCTTTGTTAGTAGTTATGTAGTTATGTTCCAAACACCAGCTTAATTAGAAAGTTATATTACTAAATCACCACCAAATTCCTGATAACTGAAAAAAAACAACAAATTGAAAATCATATACAGTTTAATAAAATGTAGTTTGCTTAAAGAGCCTTGTATATAATATAATGTGGAAAGTGATTTCTGTAAAAAAGCTTAACAATGCGAAATGAACAGTAAGATGAAGGTAACGAAAATGTTAGTTAACTGGTAATCTTTGTTGTTTTTTTTGTTGTTTCTTTTGTTCTAATATTTCAGGACTTAAAATTCCCTTTGTCAGAGTATAAGGAATTCTGAGAAAAAAAAAAGTTCTGGTCTATTCACTTTGAAATTAGATTTAAATTAATTTGTTTTTGCTTGTATTGAGTTCCAGCAGAAAGAGGGGGGAAAAGGGAGCATTACCTGGCTAGTAACCATTAGTAATTTCCACCTTGCTTTTGCTGGAGCCTGCTAGGTGGTGCCCTACCACCAGCTCTTAAAATTCATAGCTAAAGGCTTTCAAATGTTTATTTGTAAGCATACACATACTTATATGTATACAGATATATTAGAGCAAACACCATAACCCTTCAGCATTATATTTTTACAGTAAAGGCTTTATCTCACATAATATCGAATCTATGAGATTTTGATATTATCTATTTTAAGAACAATACCATAACATCAGTATGAGTGGCCAGTTACAGTCAGTTTGAATGGAAAGAGGTGAGAGAATTGTAGCTGGATACAGCCGGTTTAAATGCTAAAGGGTTAGTTCTATTTAGTATTGCTTAATATTAAATGATATATAATGAAGAATTGTTATCCATAACCAATCAATATGATTAAGCTATAATAACTCATTAACAACATTCACAATAAATTAATAAAAATGATGACAAAATTTAGTTAATAAATTAAATTCATTTTATCAGTTTTTAAGATGGTAATTCTTGTTACAAGAAAATATCTAAATTAATATTTAAAATTACAAAATTATATTTTTTATTACAGTGGTTTTAAGTGTATTAATTAGAGATTTAATTTTTCTTTTCCTGAAATTCAAATTCTTGCTGTTGTAGTAATTAATTTGAAACAAAATAATTTAGGTAATGAAGTTCAATAGATGAAATGAAAGCTGTTAGATTTTTAAATAATTGAGCAATTGTGCATATGTTTATGGAAATATTTTAAAGATTAGGCTTTGTGGCTATGTGTATCCAGTTTAGAATAGGTACACCATATCCCTGTATTTTCCACGCTAGCATGGGTTAGATGGGTTGTCCCGTTTGAGGCAAATCAGGTCAGGTGACCATGTCTTTCTCATACAGAACTGCTTCAGGCGTAGTTTCTATTGCTGGATGCCCTTTCTAATGCCAACCACATTTACAGTATGTGTGGGCTGGGTGCTTTTGGTCATGACCACTTTACAGTGTGGTCTGGGTGCTTTTTGTCATGACACCTACATGACTACTTTACAGTGTGGGCTGGGTGCTTTTTGTCATAACACCTACATGACTACTTTACAGTGTGGTCTGGGTGCTTTTTGTCATGACACCTACATGACTACTTTACAGTGTGGTCTGGGTGCTTTTTGTCATGACACCTACATGACTACTTTACAGTGTGGTCTGGGTGCTTTTTGTCATGACACCTACATGACTACTTTACAGTGAGTGTGGTCTGGGTGCTTTTTGTCATGACACCTACATGACTACTTTACAGTGTGGTCTGGGTGCTTTTTGTCATGACACCTACATAACTACTTTACTGTGTGGGCTGGGTGCTTTTTGTCATGACACCTACATGACTACTTTACAGTGTGGGCTAATAAGAGTTAAAAATGTAAGTACCAGGAGGTTGTAAATCATTGGTTGTAAATCATTGCATCAGAAATGACCCCATGGTGGTTATGAAGCTTGCCATGGGAGCTCACAAGGTTCACCCTTAATTTAGCAAGGAAGAACGCTTGTTATTATTTCTACGGAGGCTTGGCAGTATCAGTAGAAGGTCGGACGCCATGCTTTCCAGCATAGTTACGTCTCTTTACGGTCTGAGTTCAAATCCTGCCATGGTTAACTTTGCCTTTCATCCTTACGGGGTAGATAAAATAAAGTACCAGTAATGCACTGGGTAATTGCTGGCCTTGTGCCAAAAGTAGAAACAATTATTTCTACTTTAGGGGCAGTGAATTGCCAGAATCGGTAAAGTGTCAGACACCATGCATCACGGCTGACTACTTGACATGCCTTGGTTGAAGGTACCTTGGAGATGAAAATAGTTGAAAATAGGCATGATGCAACTGCATTAGCAGTTAATTTAGTTAGCTGGTGCTGAATGGAAGATGTTACATCAAGTTGCTTAAGGAGATTCCATGCTTTCCTATTAGAGTGAGTGAAATCCAATTCTTCCACCCTTTTCAGCCAGCATGTGCATCTAGCTGTGTCAAGAGAGAGTAAGGGTTTTATATAGAACCCTTTGAAAGACATGCCTGGGGACTCTGATGCCACATCTCTCAGGAATAAGTGTGAAAGAAGAAAAAAAAGACTTTCAACTCTCTAATTTGTCTTGCTGCAAGTTAAATATTAAAATGAGATTTCAGTGATTCACTCAAGCAGGAAATTATTCTTCATCTTCATTCCTCTTTTATTTTTCAAAATTTGAGCTTTATTTCATTAATTTTAGTTAACATATGTAACTAGCATTAGTTACTCGTGTCAAGGATTAGTAGTAGTAGTAGTAGTAGTCGTCCCTCCTCCCAGCCTTCTCCTCCGCCGCCCACTTAATCCTTGGAGGGTCGTTGGGGCAGGGTTCTCAAAAGCTCCTTCTAGCAAGTCCTGTCAAAAGCAACCATCTCCAACTAATCTGGCTGAATCCTCAAGGGAGACCAGCCAAACTCATGGAAGTTATCCAGCCATCTTATCTGGCTGAATCTCCAGGGGAGACCAGCCAAGCTCATGGATGTTATCCAGCCATCTTATCTGGCTAAATTTCCAGTGGAGACCAGCCAAACTCATGGATGTTATCCAGCCATCTTATCTGGCTGTATCTCCAGGGGAGACCAGCCAAACTCATGGAAGTTATCCAGCCATCTTATCTGGCTGAATCTCCAGGGGAGACCAGCCAAGCTCATGGATGTTATCCAGCCATCTTATCTGGCTAAATTTCCAGGGGAGACCAGCCAAACTCATGGATGTTATCCAGCCATCTTATCTGGCTAAATTTCCAGGGGAGACCAGCCAAGCTCATGGATGTTATCCAGCCATCTTGCTTGCAGTCTACCCCTTTGTCTCCTGCCAGTTGGATTTGCCTGTAAAATATGTCCAGTAATTCTTTCCTGAGACATTCTAACCACATGGCCATAGTATCAGATTAAGGATTAGTTAATCATAACATATGATGCGACTTATTTCAAACACAGCTGACATAGCTTAACATAGTTTGAAACAGCTTAACACAGAAGGACATATTTTCATGAAGACTAATGCATGAAATGAGACAAAAATTATCTTATTATTGTGGAAATTAGTTATCTTAATGATTACTTTGTATGCTTTCATGTATTAGATCAGAGGTTCTCAATGTGGGCACTCCCCCCACCCCATGGGCATTGAGAAGGTCCAGGGAGCTCTGGGGCCTAAGGGGGCAATAGAGATGATATAATAGTATATTAAATATCAAATGATACATATTATATATAAAAATAGTAAAAATAAAAAATATATATTTATTTATACATAGTATATATTATTTATTATATATAAATTAATGATATTATTTATTATATATTACTATATATTATATATTATATAACAGGGCGATGGATTGGCAGTATCGGCAGAGGGTCGGACGTCATGCTTTGATGCATAGAGTTACGGTCCTTGCCATTCTGAGTTCAAATCCCGCCGAGGTTAACTTTGCCTTTCATCCTTACGGGGGGTCGATAAAATAAAGTACCAGTAATGCACTGGTTTATTGCTGGCCTTGTACCAAAAGTAGAAACAATTATTTATTATATATTAATTACAATTTTCGTGTTGGCAAGTCTCTCTGGAAATAGGGGTGGGGGTGCTTGAGGGTATTACGTGGCCCTGAGGTGGGAAGGAGGCCTCCTCAGTGTCCTCCAAATTTTCAAGAATAGATGATTGTTTTCTCTTGGCATTGCCACAAATACAAACTATACAATAGTTAAATTACCTACATCTATTGAAATTATATTTATTATCTAATTTTAGAATGCAATAATGGCAAGATTAACCTTAGTACAATATAAAATAGTCTCACTAAGTCAAGTGAATCTCTGTTTAATTGTCAACTAGCTCTAATGTATTGGAAGAAATTGATACTATTAGGTTAGCTAAGGCTATTTTGATTATTCAGCCACTACAAGTGCTTTCAATTATACATACACAGACTAAACAACAAAAGAGGCAGCGAGCTTAGGGCTCCACACTAAAATTCTAATAACTATTTCTATTGTATAATGGATAAGGATAGATTAAAATATATTATGTCCTGTGTGCTAGAGCAGTGGTTGCCATGGACCACTAAATTCATAATTGTTCAATCCCGAGGACCCCTAATATAAATTAAAAAAAAAATATATAAATACATTTGTAAAATAATTGTTCCTACTTTTGGCACAAGGCCAGCAATTATCCAGTGTATTACTGGTACTTCATTTTATCGACCCCGTAAGGATGAAAGGCAAAGTTGACCTCGGCGGGATTTGAACTCAGAATGGAAAGGGCCGTGTGACTCTATGCGTCAAAGCATGACGTCCAATTCTCTACCGATACTGATAATGATCAGAGAACTTCCATTTAATTATAACAAAATTATAAATGCCTATGTAATCATAACAAAATCTTTAAAGTAAATAATGTCCAAATTTTTCTGCGGCCACCAAAATTTTCTCCACAGACCACAGGTTGGTGAACGCTGCACTAGAACCAGGGTACTTTATTTCTTGATGCCAAAAGAAAGAAAGGCAAAGTTGATCTTGGCAGGATTTGAATTCACTACACAGAAAAGCAGAACAAGTACCAAGGCACTGCTCTAATATTTTTGCCAATTTACTCTTCTAATTGAACAACCCAGACCTCTCTATCCAACACCCAGACCTCTCTATCCAACACCCAGACCTCTCTATCTAACACCCAGACCTCTCTATTTAACACCCAGACCTCTCTATCTAACACCCAGACCTCTCTATCTAACACCCAGACCTCTCTATCCAACACCCAGACCTCTCTATCTATACCCAGACCTCTCTATCCAACACCCAGACCTCTCTATCCAACACCCAGACCTCTCTATCTAACACCCAGACCTCTCTATCTAACACCCAGACCTCTCTATCTAACACCCAGACCTCTCTATCCAACACCCAGACCTCTCTATCTAACACCCAGACCTCTCTATCTAACACCCAGACCTCTCTATCCAACACCCAGACCTCTCTATCAATACCCAGACCTCTCTATCTAACACCCAGACCTCTCTATCCAACACCCAGACCTCTCTATCTAACACCCAGACCTCTCTATCCAACACCCAGACCTCTCTATCTAACACCCAGACCTCTCTATCCAACACCCAGACCTCTCTATCTAACACCCAGACCTCTCTATCCAACACCCAGACCTCTCTATCTAACACCCAGACCTCTCTATCTAACACCCAGACCTCTCTATCTAACACCCAGACCTCTCTATCCAACACCCAGACCTCTCTATCAATACCCAGACCTCTCTATCTAACACCCAGACCTCTCTATCCAACACCCAGACCTCTCTATCTAACACCCAGACCTCTCTATCCAACACCCAGACCTCTCTATCCAACACCCAGACCTCTCTATCTAACACCCAGACCTCTCTATCCAACACCCAGACCTCTCTATCCAACACCCAGACCTCTCTATCCAACACCCAGACCTCTCTATCTAACACCCAGACCTCTCTATCCAACACCCAGACCTCTCTATCAATACCCAGACCTCTCTATCTAACACCCAGACCTCTCTATCCAACACCCAGACCTCTCTATCCAACACCCAGACCTCTCTATCCAACACCCAGACCTCTCTATCCAACACCCAGACCTCTCTATCCAACACCCAGACCTCTCTATCCAACACCCAGACCTCTCTATCCAACACCCATACCTCTCTATCCAACACCCAGACCTCTCTATCCAACACCCAGACCTCTCTATCCAACACCCAGACCTCTCTATCCAACACCCAGACCTCTCTATCCAACACCCAGACCTCTCTATCTAACACCCAGACCTCTCTATCCAACACCCAGACCTCTCTATCTAACACCCAGACCTCTCTATCTAACACCCAGACCTCTCTATCTAACACCCAGACCTCTCTATCTAACACCCAGACCTCTCTATCTAACACCCAGACCTCTCTATCCAACACCCAGACCTCTCTATCAATACCCTTCACTAAACATTTATAGTAATTCCAATGAGATTTTAATGGCAATTTGATATTTTAACAAAAGAAAACTGTAAAATATTTTTTCTCATTTTTTCACATGTTGTTACTTTGATATATTTTTAATTATATTTGTCTGTTTAATCATCATCATCATCATCATCATCATCATCATCATCATCATCATCATCATCATCATCATCATCGTTTTTATGTCTGTTTTTCCTCACTTGCATGGGTTGGATGGGTCCTTCTCAGCACAGCATCTCTCCATTCACTGCATTTCTGTGTCATCTCCTCTGTGAGTGTCAGTGATTTGAAGTCAGCTCTCACCAACTCTGACCTGGTCTTTCTTCGGTCTACCTCTACTGTGACTTCCTACCACTGGCATTTCCTGGCATTTCTTCATATGATGATGATGATGATGGTGGTGATGGCGGTGGTGTTGATGATGGAGTGATAATGATGATGATGATGGTGATAGTGATAATGATGAAGGGGTCGTGATGTTGATGATGATGATATGATGATATGATGGTTGATTGGGTGGTGTTGATGACATTGATGATGATGATATTGATGATGATGATGATGATGTATTTCAAGTATCTAATTTTTTGCAATTTTCTCCTTTTTTTTGTTAGATCCCTGTGATACACAATTTTGTGCATTTGGTGCTGAATGCTTTCTTAAAAACAACACTACACCCTATTGCAAATGTATTGAGAAATGCAATGACATCTTTTCTCCTGTATGTGGTAGTGATCTGGTCTCTTACACCAGTGAATGCAACTTGAAAAGGTCCAGTTGTATAAAACAGAAAAGAATTAAAGTTTTATACGCTGAAGCATGTGGAGGTAAGGATCTTCATTTTTGTACAATTTAAAATTAATTTCTAATATATTCAGGGCCCAAGAGCTAAGAAGACCCCACAGCAACAATGCAACATCCATTTTCAGAAAAATCTTTGCCTGCTTCAGGCCCATAAGGGGTCTTGTACTGCCATGAAAAATTCCCCCAGGAGGTCCAGTATATATATATATCCATTGTTTTAATGTTTTATAACTCTTTTATATTGCTCTTATCCAGCTTCTCACTCCTTACTCATAAACAATACACAATGAAGACTTTCACATTCTTTACATTTTTGTAAATTTTCTTTGAATTAGTATTATATTCTTTAGACTTATTAGAATAAAAAAATGTCTACTACAAAAGAATAAGGCATGTCCCTTGGACATCATCGGTAGTGTGGAGAGGGGAGACTGGTATTCATGGGTGACTACTGGTCTTCCTCAAACAACCTTGCCCGGACTTGTGCCTCGGAGAGACATTTTCTATGTGTAAATCACATGGTCTTTCATGACTGAAGGGGGTCGTCGAGTATTATATCTGTTGCTCTCTCTCTCTCTCTCTCTCTCTCTCTCTCTCTCTCTCTCTCTTTACTCTCTCTCTCTCTCTCTCTCTCTCTCTCTCTCGCTCCCCATCTCTCACTATTGTAAGAAAATGAGGGCACACGTGTTGGCCACCCTGTGGTCTGAGCAAACGGATTAGAGAAGGTGTTTCCCCAAAGGATGGTGAGGGAGATGTGTTGGAAGAGCCGTTCCATCTCGTATGGCTCACAAATTCACAAACTTATTTTTAGATATTTTTTCCTAAATCAATACAGGATGTTTATAATTAGTTTAGTAGCAAGAAACTCTGTTGGGAGCTAGAGAGGAGAAGATTCTAAAGAAGAACCAATCATGCAGTGTTTCAGCCCTTAACACTTTACACTTTAAGAGGTGCCAGGCTGTACCCCAGCCATGACGTGTGTGAGCTCTTCTGCTATTTGAGACTTATTATGTGTACTTAAGCCTTAGGAAGATCGGACCTGTTCCTTAATCATTTCCAGCTGGATCCCTTTTTGGTTACCGCTGCCATTGTCTTTAGGGTTTTGCTCCTCTTCTTCACAAAAACAGATTATTTCAGGAGAAGCTGTGCACATTTGCCTATAAATCCTCTTGCTCCAATTTCTTCTTCTTAGCCCACATATTCCTGAGAGGGTCATCGGAGCAGAGTTCTGAAACACTCCTTCCAGCAGGTCCTGCCAGAAGCAACCATCTCCAACTGATCTGGTGGGATCCCCAAGCTCATGGATGTTATCCAACCATCTTGCTCTGGTCTACACCTGGATCTCCTATCAGTTGGTTTTACCCATAAAAAATGCCATCATGCCACCTATGAAGCTGTGTCCTCATTAGTGCTTTGGAAACCTCAAGCAGTCACTAATAAGAGGGGGCACAAGCTCTCCTATCCCGCTGTCATCTCTATAGATTCTGGTATTGAAATCCAGGACTTGGCAACAGACCCACGTGCAGATCAATTGTTGAGTCTATTTCGGTTGAGGCCACAGTATGATGATATGATGAAATACTAAATGCTTAAGCATACATTGATAGGAATATTAAAGTGTATGGAGGCACATGGCTTAGTGGTTAGAGCATTGGCATTACAATCGAAAGGTTGTGAGTTCAATTCTCAGACCGGGCGATGTGTTGTTTCCTTGAGCAAGACACTTTATTTCACATTGCTCCAGTTTACTCAGCTGTAGAAATGAGATGATAGGGACTGTGGTCCCTACCATTCCACAGCAAAGCGGTCGTGGAGGTGCCACGGCAAAAAAGCACCCAGCCTACACTGTAAAGTGGACGTGTAGGCACCACGGAAAAAAAAAGCACCCAGCACTCACTGTAAATGAGGTTGGTGTTAGGAAGGGCATCCAGCTGTAGAAATCAAGCCAGAATCAGTTCCCGTCCCATCCTTGCAAGCAGGGAAAACCGGACGTAAAATGATGATGATTTAGAAGTCTATAATAAACATCAGTAAAGAGAATCTTACTTATAAGTACTCTATTATATGTTGACATATAGGTGTGAAGGCAGAGTTGGATTTAGACGTTGGGGGCAGGTTTGGGTGGTGGGGGGTGGGTGCTCATACACACAATTTAGAACACACATCAAACCCCTCAATTTTACATATCAAAGTTAGCTTGGTGCAAGTAATTGGTATTGAAAAGTTATACATACAGGTATTAAATTCAAAAATTCTAACCATCCTAAAACTAAAAAGCCCAGCTGAGGGCACACATAAATTGCTACGGCTGTTGCTCGTGAGGGCCCTCACTGTAGGAGCCATGGGGCAGTTGCTTCCTTTCTCCCTTATTAAATCTGGCCCTGCACACACACACACGCTCATAACTGATTGTCCCTCTGTATACACATGTCCCCATCTATTATTGACTGCTTCCATTTCACACAATTGGCCAGTACTTATATTGAACAATAGTAGATGAGATGTTGTGTATTACATTCTTTATTCTTTATCATCATCATCAACATCATCATCATCTTCATCATCATCTTCATCATCATCATCATCACCATCATCATCATCATCATTATCATCATCATCTTCATCATCATCTTCATCATCATCATCATCATCATCTTCATCATCATCTTCATCATCATCATCACCATCATCATCATCATCATCATCATCACTACACTGTCATAGTGTTGATTATCTTGCGAATCTCAATTTCCTCTTTTCCCTATCATCCATTCTCTCATCAAACAATGTGCTATGTTGTCTTCAATGATGTTTAGATGACTTCTGTAATTAGATTGAAATGTGTGTAATGAAAGAGATTTTTTTTATTATCTTGTGAATGTCATACATATAACAGACATATTCTTTTATTCTTTTACTGGTTTTAATCAGATTCTGGCCAAGCTGGGGCACTGCCTTAATCCTTTAGCATTTAAACTGGCCATATCTGGTTGGAATTTTCTCAGCTCTTTCTGTTCAAACTGACTGTAACTGGCTGCTCATACTGACACTAAAGTATTGTTCTCAAAATAAATGATATCAAAATCTTATGAATTTGATATTATGTGAGATAAAGCCTTTACACAAAAATACAACAGTAAATATAGAGTAATGAAAATGGTAAAGGTTTAACTCTAGCAGTTTTATGATAGTTTCAGAGATACATCACCGTCCTCAATATTACTTTTTTATGTTGGTATGGGTTAGATAGAATGTTTTAGCCCTTTAGAATTTAAACCAGCCATATCCGGCCAGAATTCTCTCAGCTTTTTCTATTCAAACCAGCCATAACTGGCCACTCATACTGATGTGAAGATATTGTTCTCAATATAAATAATATTAAAATCTCGTAGATGCGATATTATGTGAGATAACTATGTGAGATAAAGCATTTACCATGAAAATACATAAGTAAATATAGAGTAATGTAAAGGCTAAAGGGTTAAGGCTATTTTCTCTGTTAAAGCAAGGGCTAGCTTTGCAGACCTCAAGACAGACTTCAATATCATCATGCGGTTCTTTTTTAGGCAATGTTTTACAGCTTGATGCCTTTTCTGTTTCTAACCATTTTAGTCCCCTCTTAGGACATACAAGATATGGTACACCTATTCTAAACTGGATGAACATGGAGCAACTTCTGTAGAATATTATTTTCCTATCTGCTAACGAGGGTTGGATGGGTCATCACAGACCATGTCAGTACATGATGGAAGTTACTGAACTCCAAGAAGGGTCATGGGTCACATCAGACATAGATTCATCCCCACACTTCAGAAAATGCTGTGTGCATTTTATTATAGCGCTAACACTGCAGAGGTTTTCATCTCTTTGACACAACTGAAGATTTTGGACTTTTTTTTTTTTCACTATCAGATCAGTAGTTTCCTCAGAAATTTAACCCTTTAGCATTTAATTTACTCTACATTTACTATTGTATTTTCATGGTAAAGGCCTTATCTCACATAATTATCTCAAATAATTATCTCAGATAATGACGAATCTATGAGATTTTGATATTTATTTTGAGAACAATACCTTAACATCAGTATGAGTGGTCAGTTACAGCCGGTTTGAACAGAAAGAGGTGAGAGAATTCTGGCCAGATATGGCCGGTTTAAATGCTAAAGTGTTAATGTGATCCTCTTTTGAATTTATGGTTGATTTTTCTAGCCATACCCCAATCTTTTGTGTTGGAAGTCTCCAAGGGATTAAAGCCCTCCATACTAATACTACTGTAGTGTTGTCACACATGAATGAACAGAAGTGAACATACACACTTGTTTCAGTTAAAGATAACTTGCTCTAGGTTGGGCAGCTTTCAACAAGAACAAGGAACTACTAGCATCAAAATGAGTTTCTTATCATTTGAAGGCTAAGATTTTTGATACTTACATCCTACCAGTTGTGTTATATGGTCTTGATTGTGTTAACTGGACGACAAGGTCACTTCAGAAGCTCTCTACGTTCCAGAACCGCATAATGAGACTTATGACTGGCAAGCAGCTCAGCGACCGTATCTGTATCAGTGAGCTGCTCAACATTACCAGACTTAGACCAATTAAATCAATTGTCAAGTCAAGAGTACTCAAACTATACGGTCATATAAAAAGATCAACTCGTGGTGTGAGTAGGTTATGCCTGGAAGTAAGGTTGGCTGGTAAGAGAAGCAGAGGCCAGCAGCCAAAACGATGGCTTGATAATGTCAACTTATGGACTGGACTTGATCTTTTGCTTTTTAAACTCTGCTGCTGGTGATCGAACTTTGTGGAGAAAAATATCATGTTGATGTGTAGTCTGCAACTGGTGGAGTTTAGTGTCAAAGAAAGTAGCTTGGATTAACAGATTATCTTGATTCCTTGATTCGTTGTTTGGGTGCAGTTGTATTATTCTGTGTAGCACAGGGACACGATATTCCAGTTTAAATAGCTTTCTCTAATTACTTTCGATTAAATTACATGTAAAAGTCAATTTTAATGGAACTTCTAAATTCTGAAATTTGTAAAATGTTCAAATTTATTGAAACCAAATTTCAATAAAATTGTAAAATATTCAAGTGTTTAACAAGAAATAGAATTAATGGATGTTTTGTATAAAAGATACTATTATGTTACCTTTATATTGGCAACATTTTACTTCTATCATCATCATCATCATCATCATCATCATCATCATGTCATCAACATCACCATCATCATCACCATCATCACCACCATTACCACCACCGCCACCACCATCACCATCATTACCACCACCACCACCACCACCATCACCACCATCATAATCATCATCACCACCATCATAATCGCCATCACCATCATCATCATCTTCACCATCGACACCATAATCATCATCATTACCATCACCATCATCGTCATCACCATTATTGTCATCACCATTACCACCACCATCATCATCACCACCATTACCATCATCGTCACTCTCATCATCATCATCATCATCATCATCATCACCTTCACCATTTGAAATTGGTTTTGTTCACACCTAGAGAGTAGATAGTAACAACTTCCTGCCTACAATTCCATCAAAAGTTAAGGATCTGTACATAATAAGTTATATTTTCTCTGGTGGAATCTAACAATTAAGACATAATCACTGTACGCTGGTGAAGGTACATGGCTCAGTGGTTAGAGTATTGAGCTCCCCATTGTAAGTTTGAATACCGGACTGAGTGATGCATTGTGTTCTTCAGCAAGACACTATATTTCATGTTGATCCAGTTGACTCAGCTATAGAAATGAGTTATGACATCACTGGTGCCAAGCTATATCAGCCATTGCCTTTCCTTTGGACAATATTGGTGACATGGAGAGGGGAGATTGGTATGCATGAGTGATTGCTGGTCTTCCACAAACACACATTGGAGGGGGTACTTTCTAGCTGCAAAACCATGATCATTCATGACCAAAGGAGGCCTATGACTGCATGCTGCTATTTTTTAAGTATTAGGGGCTGCTTTCTTATTTTAACCTCCAGATATCTTGACAATAAATACTAATAATATACCAAGGATAAATTGATTGAAAGTAACCACCACAAGAATCTCATGAACCAAAGACTAAACTCAAGTAATGATTAAGTCATCTTAAATATCATGTTTGTAAAAGAATATCATAATTTATAATTTGAAAATACAATTAAGAAATGACAAGTTTTTTGTTTGTTGGTTTCTGCTGATTATATAGCTGAACATATTTGGTGCATCAAAATGATTTTTCAAATGTATTGATTCATCAAAATTTAATAAGTTTATTAAATTAGTCTTTGATGAATAATTAATGTCAGTTAATAATTTGTAATCAATTCCAATTTCTATGTATTCTTTGCAAAGTTCACTACATTAATTCTTAAATAACTTATCTAAATTGTTTCTGGTTGGTGAATTGTGGAATATTGGTGTTTTGTGTTCATTGAAGTTGAATTTGCTTGTTATATATTTAAGCCACTAGCATTTAAACCAGCCATATCTGGCCAGAATCCTCCCACCTCTTTCTGTTTAAACTGGCCATACCAATGTTAAGGTATTATTCTCAAAATAAATAAAATCATCAAAATCTCATAGCTTCGATATTATGTGAGATAAAGCATTTACTGTGAAAATATAATAGTAAATATATATAATAATGTAAATATATATAATAATGTAAATGCTATGTGAGATAATTATGTGAGATAAAGTAGTATATATAGTAGTATATATAGAGTAATGTAAATGCTAAAGGGTTAAGTAGTATGGCAGAAACTTCTTTGTGAACCAAATCTGTGATACAGTTTTGGTCTTTGATTAGAATCATTTCATGTCATTTGTGCTAAAGATCTGAGGAAAGGCCAGAACATTGTAACATGACATTGTTCTATGTCCTCAAACCTCAAGGGGCATTACTTTACCACAACATGCATTTTGAGGCCATTTTCACTGCTAAACCAGAGATTAGATATGTGGGCTTCATATCAGACTTTATATTCACCATGGACTCCTATTGGAGGCAATGATTTACTATCAAATTATTGGGATAAAGAATGGTTGAATAAAGTTTAGTTTAGTTATCAGTATAATATTTGTCTGTTTTCTGATGGTAACTTTCCAGATGTATTTCTAAATTATTGTGATCATAAAGATAGCACAGGGATCAATACAGTCTAGAAAGGTTGTATTGGTTAAACAGCATCAAAGCTGATACCAAATAAGAACTGTGATAGTCAGTTAGATTTAGACCTTGGGGGGCCCGAGACACTTCAGGTTTGGAGTGGGAAGGGGGCCTCTCATACACATAGAATTAGAATACACAGCAAACCTTCCAATTTTACATTTGAAAGTCAACTTGGTGTAAGTTATTGGAATTGAAAAGTTATACATACAGGTATCAAATTCAAAAATTCTAACCATCCTAAAACTAAAAAGCCCAGCTGAGGGTACAAATAAATTGCTACCGCCATTGCTGGTGGGGCCTCCACTGCAGGGGCCAGGGGCAATTGCCCCCTTTGCCCCCCATTAAATCAAGCTCTGGTCAGATGCCCTTCTTGGTGTCAATTGTTTCAGTTCGCTTTTACAGCACACAATGATACAATATCCCTATTCTAAACCAAATATTGGCAAAAGTTTCATATTCAAATTTAAAAATAAATATTTTATGAAAATATTTTGTAATGTGAAAAATTAATCAAGTTTTTTTAAGTGTGTCAATACCTTTATTTCTTTAACTTAAAATCAATTTGAGAATTTTCTGTAAAAAGAAGAATTTCCATTTCCACAATTTGATTCTTTGTGAAATCTAATCTTCCATAATTTTTCCTAGGTGTAGATATATATATATTTATTTATGGGTGCACATGGCTTAGTGGTTAGAGCATTGGCTTTGTAATCGAAAGGTTGTGAGTTCAATTCTCAGACCGGGTGATGTGTTGTTTCCTTGAGCAAGACACTTTATTTCACATTGCTCCAGTTTACTCAGCTGTAGAAATGAGATGATAAGGACTGGGGTCCCTATCATTCCCAGCCCACACTGTAAAGTGGATGTGTAGGCGCCATGGAAAAAAAGCACCCAGCACTCACTGTAAATGAGGTTGGTGGAGGTGCCACGGCAAAAAAGCACCCATCACTCACTGTAAATGAGGTTGGTGTTAGGAAGGGCATCCAGCTGTAGAAATCAAGCCAGAATCAGTTCCCGTCCCACCCTTGCAAGCAGGTAAAATTGGACGTAAAATGAAATGATGAAATGATGATGATATACATATATATATATATATATATATATATATAGGAACAAGTATGACCCCGACGGCAGAGCTCAAGCCGTTTCGACGGTTCCTTACCACAATTCCTTTGTTATATATATATATATATATATGTCTGTTCATATCTATGTTGACATTTGCTGTTTTGTCCTGTAACTTAATGGTTTGACAAAAGGTGATGCATAAAGTAAATACTAGGCTTGAAAAAAGTAAGTATTGGGGTTGATATGATTGATTAAACCAAATTCCTTGAAGCCAGGGCCCCAAGATAGCGATAGAGCTGTAACTTAAACAAGTAAAATAATTGTTTCTACTTTTGGCACAAGGCCAGAAATTACCCAGTGTATTACTGGTACTTTATTTTATCGACCCCGTAAGGATGAAAGGCAAAGTTAACCTCGGCAGGATTTGAACTCAGATCATAACTCAGATCATACTCTATGCTTCAAAGCATGGTGTCCGACTCTCTACCAATACTGCCAATCCACCAAAATAATAAAATATATCAGTTGAGCTTTTCAAACGAATAATAATATACTAGACATCATTTCAATCACAACATTTACATCTTGTGTCTTCTGGGAGTTATGATTAGTTTCAATGTTCTGATTAAATTGTAGCAATCTTCTGAAGACAGCTAACACTATAAACTACTGCTGTAAAAGCAACTCTTACAATTCTGTGTAAATCTATTTCTAATGTAAAGCATTCAACTACAGAGTAAGAATAGAACCTAATTATTGCTATGATGACTGAAGCATGTAGAACTAATTAAACTATTTGTCTAGTCTATGGATTGAACTCAAACATTTTCCAGCATAATTACTTCCCAAATATATAAAACTATTTAAGAAATATGTAAAGCTAATCTGAAATTGAAAATCACAAAATCGGATATTGAAGGAAGATATAATTAATTATTAAACATATAATTTCATGACTATATATCTGATGAAATACACTGCTTGTGTATTTTAATGAATTTGTTCAATCAATGGAAAAGCCTGTTTATGAAACTTTAGGCAAAAGTGACTGAGCATTCAACAGACATGCACTTTTAACCCTTTAGCATTTAAACCAGCCGTATCTGGCCAGAATTCTCTCACCTCTTTCTGTTCAACCCAACAGTAACTGGCCGCTCATACTTATGTTAAGGTATTGTTCTCAAAATTAATAATATCAAAATCTTATAGATTCGATATTATGTGAGATAATTATGTGAAGTAAAGCCTTTGTCATGAAAATATAATAGTAAATATAGAGTAATGTAAATATTAAAGGGTTAATGTAATTTTTATAAAGATTCATTAATTAATTAAAATAGAGAACATTTCATTAGAAATACGGCTATGAAAGGGTTAATATTAACAGGGGGTAGTACCAAAAAGAAACTAAATAATTGCATAATATAATTTTAAAAAACAATTATAAATAAACATTATGTCAAATATGTTTTACAAACAGAAGTTATACAATGATGGAAATATGAAAAAAAATGGAAAAAAAAACAAAATTATGTAATGAAATGGGGGTGGGATAAAGAAGGGCAGATATGGGAAAGTAGAGGAAAGGACTATAAAAGCCATAAATGAGAGGAAAAGGAGGGAAAAAGCGAGGACTATTAGGTGATGGGCTCTATGCCTAGGGTGGAGTAGTAAACTAATTACAAATGAAATGTCTAAAATCTGTCTCAAACCAGAAGGCTCGTTAGGCCGGTGCTTATCCCGTGGTGTGAAGTGACTGACAGTACAAAACTTCCCCCTGGACAGGACGCCATTCCATTGCAGGGTTAAATCCCCAGCTATTGCTGCTACTCATTTTCAGCTGAGTATACTGGAGCAAACTGAAAGGAAGTGTTTTACTCAAGAACAAAACATGCAACCCAGCCCAGGTACCGAACCCACAATATTATGATCATAAGTCCAACACCCTTACCACTAGGCCCCACACTTTCATGGAGTGTAGTATATTTAATTCTAAACATTTATCTATTCATATGCAGAAAGATTATTCACATATTGTATTTGACAATTTAGAAATTACAATTGTCTGTTATCAAGATCAGGGCAGGACTTCATTATTAGTACAAATGACTGTACTTCAGCTTGCCTCTTATGAGATAATACTTTTCCCCTGATTGAACTAATCTGCTTATAATAACTAATTAGTCAAGTATTAAGATGTTTTGGGAATGAAATAAATATAAGTGCAAGTATGGCTGTGTGCTTAAGGAGTTCACTTGGCAACTATGTAGTTTTGCGTTCAGTTATAAAGTGTAGCACCTTGCATAAGTGTCTTCTACTACATTCGCAGGTTGAAGAGTGTTGTGTCAGTGAAAATTGATAAATAGACACTGTACAGAGGCCTGTTGAGTGTGTGTGCGCGCACACACACACACACACACACACATTTGAAATAAGAAACCTCTCTTTAGATCATTTTTAAGAGCTAAATAAATTTCAGAATCTTCAAACTACTTTTAATAGCAATATTTAAAAAAAGGAAGCTTTGAGGGTTTCCAGTTTAGAATAGGAATGTGTGTGTGTATGCATATATATATATATATATATATATATAAGCAAGATAGAGGAAACTATAGAGGCATTAAGTTAGTTGACCAGATCATGAAGGTCACAGAAAGAGTTATAGCGCAACTAATCAGAGAGCGAATTGATCTAGATGAAATGCAGTTTGGGTTTGTGTCAGGTAAAAGTACCACAGACGCTCTTTTCCTTGTACGACAACTACAAGAGAAGTGCCTAGCTAAAAGTAAACCCCTCTACTTAGCTTTTGTAGACCTGGAAAAAGCCTTTGACAGAGTCCCCCGCTCCATTATCTGGTGGGCTCTTAGAAAACTAGGTGTAGATGAATGGCTTGTGAGAGCTATACAAGCTATGTATAATGAAACAGTCAGTAAGGTTAGAATTAACAATGAATATTGTGAAGAATTTAGTGTAAAAGTTGGTGTTCACCAAAGCTCTGTCCTTAGCTCCCTCCTATTTATTATTGCCCTTCAGGCTATAACAGAGAAGTTCAAGACCGGCTGCCCATGGGAACTCCTGTACGCAGATGATCTAACGCTCATAGCTGAATCAATGGCTGAACTAGAAAAGAAATTCCAAACATGGAAGCATGGCCTAGAATCAAAAGGCCTTAAAGCTAACTTGTCTAAGACTAAAGTCCTAGTTTGTAGAAAGGAAAATAAGGCACAGGTACCCTCAGGGAAATGGCCTTGCTCAGTGTGTAGGAAAGGAGTAGGCAGAAATTCAATTTTATGTCCCAAATGCAAAGTATGGGTACATAAAAGATGTAGTAGGATCACAGGTAAACTATCTAAGAACGTAGACTTTATATGTGGCCGATGCTCAGGTGCAATAGGTAGCAAGTGTCCACAGGATACTAGCCCCTTCTATTGCCCAGATGGTTCTATAGAAATAGTAGAAACTTTCCGTTACCTGGGTGATGAAATCAGCAGTGGTGGCGGGTGTTCTGAAAGTACAGTAACCAGAGTCAGAACGGGATGGAAAAAGTTCAGAGAGCTTATATCGCTGTTGGCCACTAAAGGTTTCTCTCTAAAAATGAAAGGCAGATTGTATGATGCTTGTATACGAACAGCAATGCTACATGGCAGTGAGACATGGGCATTATGTGCAGAGGACCTGCGTAGACTGGAAAGGAATGAAGCATGCATGCTCCTTTGGATGTGTAATAGTAATATACGTGAACGGCAAAGCATAAATGAACTAAGTGAGAAATTAGGAATAAGAGGGGTCAGATGCTCTTTACTCGAGAGAAGACTATGTTGGTATGGCTGCGTGATGCGCATGAAAGACGACAGCTGTATATAAAAGTGCAGGGCGATCAAAATTGATGGTAGTTAGACCCAGAAAAGTAGGTAGACCAGAAAAACCTGGGATGATCTGATAAATTCCAACCTTACACACTTGCACCTCTCTGAGACAATGTCACTGGACCGAGATCTTTGGCGCTACACAGTAATACAGATGACCCGCCTTGCCTATGTACAAAGCAAAACCTACAGTCAGTAGGCACCTCTTAACCAAATATACACCCCAATCCACTACACCTACCCTATCCTCCCACTCCCACCAACACCACCCTCTCTCTGTAAAGTTGGTACCACAACATCCAGTCCAAATAAATGAGATAATGAGATCGAGATCGTGTAGGTGTCACGAGAAAAAACACACAGTCCACGCTGTAATGTGGCCGTGTAGGTAACACGGTAAAAGTTCCCAGTTCCACACTGTAAATTTGGTTGGTGTTAGGAAGGGCATCCAGCCGTAGAAAACCTGCCAGATAGTCCTATATGAGCGAGACACGGTCACCCGACCAACCTTGCCTCAAGTGGGACAACTCCTGTCTAACCCATGCTAGCGTGGAAGATGGACGTTAAACGAAGATGATGATGATGATGAAGCAAAGAGATATTTAATTTGTTGGTTATTCAACAAATTTATTCATAACAGATTCGAAGCACTCTACAAGTTTTCTGGAGTATAATATCAATGATATTAATAAATGGAGACTATATTTATTATATATATTTCAAGGGTACCAACATTTTGGTACGCCCTCATCAGATAAAATACAAAATTTGTTTTATAAATGGTGACATACCCCAGAAACCCGACCTTATCGGTTCAGGTTCCAAACTGAACCTGAACCGATAAGGTCGGGTTTCTGGGGTATGTCACCATTTATAAAACAAATTTTGTATTTTATCTGATGAGGGCGTACCAAAATGTTGGTACCCTTGAAATATATATAATAAAATAAATATGGTTTTATAAATTTAGTTTCCATTTATTAATATCATTGATATATATATATATATATATATTGTTATACTTTGGGAGGGTCATGTTGCCAATAAGAAACACACGCACCAGGTAAAAGTAACACACGCACCAGGTAAATATATATATATATAAGTAACACACGCACCAGGTAAATATATATATATATATATATATATATATATCATCATTATCATCGTCGTCTAACGTTCACATTCAACTGTTTCTGGCCAGATTTCTACAGCAGGATGCCCTTCCTAATACCAACCACATTTACAGTGTGGACTGGGTGCTATTTGTTGTGATTCCTTATATATATATATATAATTATAATTATGGGGGTATAGTCACTGCTTCTGTCTCTCTCACTCTCCCCATCTCTCACTATTATAAGCAAATGGGGGCCACACACTGGCCACACCACACTGCAGCCCTAGCAGATAGAATAGAGAAGGAGTTTCTGTATATCTACATGCTGTAAGAGGGAACTAAAAGGTTTATTTCAGACATTGTTTAGCTCTTATTTCTAGCAGGCCAGGCTCCTACAAAGATGATCCCTCGTTTTAGGTATAGGGTATTATTAAGCTTTTACAATTCAGTATATGAAAACAATAGGCAGTGAATTGGCAGTGACTAGAACATCAGATAGAATGGTAGAGTCACTAGAACATCAGATAGAATGGTAGAGTCACTAGAACATCAGATAGAATGGTAGAGTCACTAGAACATCAGATAGAATGGTAGAGTCACTAGAACATCAGATAGAATGGTAGAGTCACTAGAACATCAGATAGAATGGTAGAGTCACTAGAACATCAGATAGAATGGTAGAGTCACTAGAACATCAGATAGAATGGTAGAGTCACTAGAACATCAGATAGAATGGTAGAGTCACTAGAACATCAGATAGAATGGTAGAGTCACTAGAACATCAGATAGAATGGTAGAGTCACTAGAACATCAGATAGAATGGTAGAGTCACTAGAACATCAGATAGAATGGTAGAGTCACTAGAACGTCAGATAGAATGGTAGAGTCGTTAGAACGTCAGATAGAATGGTAGAGTCGTTAGAACGTCAGATAGAATGGTAGAGTCACTAGAACATCAGATAGAATGGTAGAGTCACTAGAACGTCAGATAGAATGGTAGAGTCACTAGAACATCAGATAGAATGGTAGAGTCACTAGAACATCAGATAGAATGGTAGAGTCACTAGAACGTCAGATAGAATGGTAGAGTCGTTAGAACGTCAGATAGAATGGTAGAGTCGTTAGAACGTCAGATAGAATGGTAGAGTCACTAGAACATCAGATAGAATGGTAGAGTCACTAGAACGTCAGATAGAATGGTAGAGTCACTAGAACATCAGATAGAATGGTAGAGTCACTAGAACATCAGATAGAATGGTAGAGTCACTAGAACGTCAGATAGAATGGTAGAGTCACTAGAACATCAGATAGAATGGTAGAGTCACTAGAACGTCAGATAGAATGGTAGAGTCACTAGAACGTCAGATAGAATGGTAGAGTCACTAGAACATCAGATAGAATGGTAGAGTCACTAGAACATCAGATAGAATGGTAGAGTCACTAGAACATCAGATAGAATGGTAGAGTCACTAGAACATCAGATAGAATGGTAGAGTCACTAGAACATCAGATAGAATGGTAGAGTCACTAGAACGTCAGATAGAATGGTAGAGTCGTTAGAACGTCAGATAGAATGGTAGAGTCGTTAGAACGTCAGATAGAATGGTAGAGTCACTAGAACATCAGATAGAATGGTAGAGTCACTAGAACATCAGATAGAATGGTAGAGTCACTAGAACATCAGATAGAATGGTAGAGTCACTAGAACATCAGATAGAATGGTAGAGTCACTAGAACATCAGATAGAATGGTAGAGTCACTAGAACGTCAGATAGAATGGTAGAGTCACTAGAACATCAGATAGAATGGTAGAGTCACTAGAACATCAGATAGAATGGTAGAGTCACTAGAACGTCAGATAGAATGGTAGAGTCGTTAGAACGTCAGATAGAATGGTAGAGTCGTTAGAACGTCAGATAGAATGGTAGAGTCACTAGAACATCAGATAGAATGGTAGAGTCACTAGAACATCAGATAGAATGGTAGAGTCACTAGAACGTCAGATAGAATGGTAGAGTCGTTAGAACGTCAGATAGAATGGTAGAGTCGTTAGAACGTCAGATAGAATGGTAGAGTCGTTAGAACGTCAGATAGAATGGTAGAGTCACTAGAACATCAGATAGAATGGTAAAGTCGTTAGAACGTCAGATAGAATGGTAGAGTCACTAGAACATCAGATAGAATGGTAGAGTCACTAGAACGTCAGATAGAATGGTAGAGTCACTAGAACATCAGATAGAATGGTAGAGTCACTAGAACGTCAGATAGAATGGTAGAGTCACTAGAACATCAGATAGAATGGTAGAGTCACTAGAACATCAGATAGAATGGTAGAGTCACTAGAACGTCAGATAGAATGGTAGAGTCACTAGAACATCAGATAGAATGGTAGAGTCACTAGAACGTCAGATAGAATGGTAGAGTCACTAGAACATCAGATAGAATGGTAGAGTCACTAGAACGTCAGATAGAATGGTAGAGTCACTAGAACATCAGATAGAATGGTAGAGTCACTAGAACATCAGATAGAATGGTAGAGTCACTAGAACGTCAGATAGAATGGTAGAGTCACTAGAACATCAGATAGAATGGTAGAGTCGTTAGAACGTCAGATAGAATGGTAGAGTCGTTAGAACGTCAGATAGAATGGTAGAGTCACTAGAACATCAGATAGAATGCTTTATGGTATTCGCTCTGGCTCTCTGCTCTCTCAGTTCAAATCCCACTGCGGTCAGCTTCGCCTTTCATCTTTCTGAGGTCAATAAAAAAGTACCAGTCTACTACTGGGTTGATTCTTCCTCTCTCTAGAAGAAATCTGCTGTCCTCAGGCCTGGAGAGGGGTGAGCTCCACCAGGCTTAAAATGCCCAAGAAATACTGTATGTCAATATGGTGCCCCTACGACTCTATCAGGAGTTATGGGACCATACCACACCATGTCAAAACAACCTTCAAGCATCAACACACATGCTGGCTGATATTCCAGCGATGTTAGAGTAAAAGCCAACAAACTAAATATCCTTTCAGGTAATAATCTTAACTATTTCTGATTGAGCAATGTCTTTAAACACTTGCCAAGGGATAACATATACATATATACATAAATAACATATACATATATACATAAATAAACACAGCTTCCTGTACATTTATATACTTCTAAGCTTTACTAGCCTACATTATTGGTTTTTGTTTCATTTCATTTTACTTAACCCATTCATTACCATGTTTTTGATGAAAGACTGCCAATGATTTTTAAATAACTTGGAAATTACTCAATATTTTGCAAGGATTTAATAATATAACTAACTTCTTTATTAATTAAGCTGGTGTTTGGAACATAATTTAACCCTTTAGCATTTAAACCAGCCATATCTGGCCAGAATTCTCTCACCTCTTTCTATTCAAACTGGCTGTAACTGACCACTCATATTGATATTAAGGTATCGTTTTCAGAATAAATAATATCAAAATCTCATAGATTCGATATTATATGACATAATTATGTGAAGTAAATCCTTTATTGCAAAAATATAATAGTAAATATAGAGTATTGCAAATGCTAAAGGGTTGAAGGTTTATTCACAATTGTATAAATAACAATACAAATTATTTATAATACTTACAGAATGAAAACAGACATGAATAATATATGTAATAATTAGATATATACGGTTAAACAAAATGACCATCAATTCATCACCAAGTGCGACAACCGACTGCACATCATAAGGGTCAACAGAACACTTTGAGGCAAGCCAACATGCTCACAACATTACGATGTGTGATGGTGAGGCTAAGGTGCTAAAACAACCAGGCACCCTCACGGGCATCACCTGACACCTCAGTAAGGCAAGCATTCAGTTGTATATTAAATTATGAAGATTTAAGGTTCATTTACTTTATAGGCAATGAGTTGGTAGATTTGTTAGAACATCTGATAGCATGTATAGCAAGATGGTCAGCAGTGAAATAAAAAGGTGTATAATAAATCAGGCGTTTTGATTGAAAACAAACACAGGAATTTATTAAGTCAAGTGACAAGCATGACTAATGCAGAATATGTGACAAATGTGTGAACAGGTCAGTGGGAAATAATGTTCAAGTCCATGAGTGTTGCAAATATTAGCTTTCAGTTACTCATGTTGACGAAGTAAAAAGTCCTTGCTTCGTATATAAGAATAATTATTTCTACTTTTGGCACAAGGCCAACAATTATCCTAGTGTATTACTGGTACTTTATTTTATCGACCTTGTAAGGATGAAAGAATAATGCCATGATGTGGCATTTGAAATGTGTCAGCTAGTGATGTCCTCAGTTGTTGATGGTGATAGCACTGGACAGGTCTTAGCAGGCTGAAAAACTAGCAGCCACTAAGCTGTTCAGTTCAAGTATTCGCGTTCGTCACACTTGGGTGGAAGTGATGTCACCGAGCCTTATGCACATGTATTCGCTACCCATGCTTTGTGGTATTCTTTCCAACTCTCTGCTTTCTGTATTCAACGTTGCCTTTCATCCTTTTGATGTAGATGAATAAAGTATCAGTTCAATACTGGATTTGATTCCACCTCTGTATCCAGAGCTGGATTTAATGAGGTAGCAAACGGGCCATTTGCCTCAGGCCCCCTGCAGTGGGGAGCCCTACCAGTGGTGGCCATAGTAATTTATTTGTGCCCTCAGCTGGGCTTTTTAGTTTTAGGATGGTTAGAATTTTTTAATTTAATACCTGTATGTATAACTTTTCAATACCAATTACTTGTGCCAAGCTAACTTTAATATATAAAATTGGGGAGGTTTTCTGTGTATGAGGGGCCTTCCAAAGTTGAAGTGCCACGGCCCCCCCCACCCCCCACCCTTGTCTAAATCCAACCCTGTCTGTATTTCTGTTTTACTTTTTCTCTCCCTGTTTCCTTCTTCTCTGGAATAAATCGGTTGTGTCTAGGTGTTAAGGACTCAATACATAGATGTATGTATAGACTTGTATAAGAAATAGAGAAAGGACTATATCATACACTATGTCTAAATTTAGAACATAGTAAGTACTATAGTATGACTAGGTTTAGAACGTAGAAATCTCAATATCATACACTAAGATTAGATGTAGAACTTAGTACACTATACCATACACTAAGACTAACTGTAGAATACTCTACATTGTACACTATGACTAAATGTTGAAGATAGTAAGTACTATGTCATACATTCAGAATAGCTGTACAATACAGTAAGCTCTACATCACACACTATGCTAGACATAGAACAACATTAAGACTTGATGAAGACAATAGTAAGTACTTTAGCATTCACATTACTCTATATTTACTATTGTATTTTCATGGCAAAGGCTTTACTCACATAATTATCTCACATAATATCAAATATATGAGATTTTGGCATTATTCATTTTGAGAACAATACCTTAATATCGTTCTTGTGGATAATAATCTAGATCCTAATGGTAGTAAGTAGAGCGATAATTGAGGGACCCAAAATACCAGGTATTTTCCCTGCTACTGTTTCATCAGAGAGATAATTGAGGGACCCAAAGCACCAGGTATTTTCCCTGCTACTGTTTCATCAGAGAGATAATTGAGGGACCCAAAGCACCAGGTATTTTCCCTGCTATGGTTTCATCAGGGAGACAATTTAGGGACCCAAAATACCAGGTATTTTCCCTGCTATGGTTTCATCAGGGAGACAATTGAGAGACCCAAAGCACCAGGTATTTTCCCTGCTATGGTTTCATCAGGGAGACAATTTAGGGACCCAAAGCACCAGGTATTTTCCCTGCTATGGTTTCATCAGGGAGACAATTCAGGGACCCAAAGCACCAGGTATTTTCCCTGCTATGGTTTCATCAGAGAGATAATTCAGAAACCCAAAATACCAGGTATTATCACTGCTATGGTTTCATTGGGGAAATGGTGCTGGGACCCAAAGCACTAAATATTTTCACTTCTATGGTCTCATCAGAATGATAATTCAGGGACCAACAGCACAAGGATCCAAAGAACTAGATAATTTCACTGTTATAGTTTCATCAAAAAGATAATTCAGAGACCCAAAGCACCAACTATTTTCACTGCTATGGTTTCATCAGCTTGCTATCATCAGTCTTTCAGGCAATGGAGCCTAGGTATAATGATGATTTTATCAGGTTGCTGCTAGAGTAAATTCTTGATTATTTTCAAATATTGTTTTAAAATCATAGACAGTGTAATTTAATACATCTTTTTTTATGAAATAAATAAGGCCGCTGGTTTCTATCCTTTGAGACATTTTTGCCCATCACTGTATTTGACAGCATTTAGCTGTTTTAACAGCTGTTCTAGCAATGAGTTTTTTGATTTTTATATGTATTCAAATACACTCTCGCTTCGTCTTGATCAGAGACAACATTGTTTTAAATAAATAAATGTTGTTCTTGAAACTGTGTGTAATGATTGGTTGTCAGACTGTTTTAACTTCCTTCTTTTTACAAGTAAGCTGATTATTGAAAAAAGTATTCAATTTAACAAGCCAGTGATTTCACTGTCAATAATTTACCTTCTCTAATGCAATTAGGATATGAACAATATAGCTATTGTTTCCAGTTTTCAGTGTTTATACAGTACAATGTAATGTTTAAAGAAACACTTATATATGCTTATATACATATGAGAGGTGTGTGTGTGTGTGGGGGGGGGGGGCGGATATAGTGGGTGTCGCTAGCCATTTGCCCACGAGAATGCTTTTCAGGTCCAGTCCACAGTGCACAGCCCCATTACTACTGCACCCTAGGCCCATAGCCCAATCTCCCCCACCCCTCCCCATTCTTCTGTGACACTAGATCCCTTGCCCTTTCCTTGTTTACTGTTTATGTTTGCTGGATTTGAAACATAAATGTTTGTGGTGGTACTTTTATTGATAATTTCCATAATTTTCTTATCGTTTATCTTTGTCTAAAATGTCTATAATATTGTTATGCCATCTGGCCTTTTGCTGTCTCTTTGGTCCAGCCCCACTGGCTTGAGCTGGGGGGTGGGTAGCCTACAGCATCCAAGCCATGTGTTTATGACCTCGTTGAGAGCAGCATGGTGTGGAAGGGGACCGGCACTGTCACGAGAGGACAGCAGATGGAGGCTGAAAGAGTCTACGGTAGATCTGCAGTGGCATTTATGTGGCTTGCAGATCTGGAGGACAAGCCTCAGGGAAACCCCGATTCCCAGGCTATCCTTATCCAGCTGTGTGCCAGTTGAAAAGTAGGATAAGGCATTGAGCCAGGCACTGCTGTGGGGTTGCGTGGCTGAGTGAAAACATGAGAGGCGGTGCTGTTCGAGCTGGCATACTAGCCTGTCCGAGGCCATGTCGCACTGGATTGCATCCCATATACTGTGAGGAAGTGGGGTGGGTATTTAATGTCTACAGGTAGAAGAGGAGGAGGGACATCTACTGGGTGGATTCCGAACTGGTTTCAAGTCTTGCAGGCAGCCTCACATTCCTCAATCACAGTGGGTTCTGTTGTGTTGTGGAGAATCCTGTAGATGAGCACACAGCAAGAGGTTACCAATGAAAGAAATGCTGGCAAAGCCAGTGAGACCGGAGACCAAGGCCTGATTATATAGCAAGTAATTAATCCTAGTGTTTACTCTTGTTGTTGTGGAATTTTACATTTTCATATATATAATGGGCGCACTTTGTTACATTCCACTTCTATCTTCAATGACAGAGAAGGAACCTCTACATGGTCTATTGTCAGGGCTAGGTTTAATGGGGAACAAAGGGAGCAATTGCCCCAAGCCCCCTACAGTGTGTGTGTGTGAGGAATCCCACCAACAATGGCCGTAGAAATATATTTGTGCCCTCAGCTGCGCTTTCTAGTTTCAGGATGTTTAGAAATTATGAATTTAATACCTGTATGTATTACTTTTCAATTCCAGTTACTTGCGCCATGTTAACATTGATATGTAAAATTTGTTGGGGTGTGCTTTGAATTCAAATTCTTTGTGTATGAGGGGACCACCATAGAGCATGAAGCTATTGGGAATTTCTTCACAAAGAAAATGCACCCATTCTACTTGGTAAAATGGCAGAGCTGATGCCATTATAAACTGCACCTAGTACATTCTGTAAAGTGGTTGATGACATTCAGATGAACATCCTGGGATAAAACCTATGCCAAAATATGGAACATTTGAGCAAGATTTGCATACCAATCAAACTTGTCTCAGATAGTCATGATCCATTCCAGTGATGGAAAACAAATGTAAAAAGATTATGATGATCATGATCACAATTTAAAATATTGTTATTAGCTAATTTGTCATCAGCAGACATTTAATCCATTAAAATCTGTGTCAGAATTGCAGTCAGCTTTTTCTTTCTATATATATCTTAATATCATTATTTGACAGTTTTTGAATGGTGTTTTCTGGTTAGAAAATATTTTTTGTTTACTAACAACAAATGATTTATATAAAAATCCAAACACTTGCACGAAATCTTATTAAGAAATTGATATCTTTTTGTAATTTCAGGTACTTTTATACTATTACTTGTTCTTTTAATTTTTTACAACCTACATAGGGTACATGCATGGCCGGATTTAATATGGATCAAAGGAGGCAATTGCCTCAGGCCCCCTGCAATGAGGGCTCCAGAATCGACGGCAATAGCAATTTATTTGTGCCCTCAGCTGGGCTTTTTAGTTTTAGGATGGTTATAATTTTCGAATTTAACACCTGTATGTATAACTTTTCAATACCAATCACTTGTACCAAGCTAACTTTGATATGTAAACTTGAGGGGTTTGCTGTGTATTCTAATTCTTTGTGTATGAGGGACCCCCCAAACTTAAAGTGTCCCAGACTCCCCAAGGTCTACATCCAATCCTGGGTACAGGGTTAAGAAGTTCCATTTAACATAGGGTACAGGTGTTTGGTTAAGAGGTTTAGAAGTTTGCTTTGCAAACTTGTGGATCAAAGTTTGATTTGGCTGTGCATTATCTTGGTTTTGACAAATACTATGTGAATGAAATTTGTTAGACAGAGACTGTGTGGAAGCCTGTCATATGGAGATAAATATATTTATGTAGTACATATAAAAATGAGAAAACTCACTAGAACAGCAATTAAAACAGATGTCCTTCTCCTTGTCCTCCTATTTCATCTGCCTGTCACCCACCTTGTGGATTGTCTCTCTGTTGACCACTGGCCACCGGTCTCTGTCCTCTGAGACATTATATATCATCTACCTGTCACCCACCTTGTGGATTGTCTCTCTGTTGACCACTGACCACCGGTCTCTGTCCTCTGAGACATTATATATCATCTACCTGTCACCCACCTTGTGGATTGTCTCTCTGTTGACCACTGGCCACCGGTCTCTGTCCTCTGAGACATTATATATCATCTACCTGTCACCCACCTTGTGGATTGTCTCTCTGTTGACCACTGACCACCGGTCTCTGTCCTCTGAGACATTATATATCATCTACCTGTCACCCACCTTGTGGATTGTCTCTCTGTTGACCACTGACCACCGGTCTCTGTCCTCTGAGACATTATATATCATCTACCTGTCACCCACCTTGTGGATTGTCTCTCTGTTGACCACTGGCCACCGGTCTCTGTCCTCTGAGACATTATATATCATCTACCTGTCACCCACCTTGTGGATTGTCTCTCTGTTGACCACTGACCACCGGTCTCTGTCCTCTGAGACATTATATATCATCTACCTGTCACCCACCTTGTGGATTGTCTCTCTGTTGACCACTGACCACCGGTCTCTGTCCTCTGAGGCATTTTATCCAATTGCTTTCTTTGACAGCATTTAGTTATTTTAATGGTTGTTCTAGTGATGAGTTTTCTTGTTTTCATATGTATTCAGATACACTCTCGCTTCGTCTTGATCAGAGACAACGTTGTTTTGTCATGCATATAGTGTATATACACATGCACATACACATTCACTCATATGCACAGCTTTATTCCTTTATGACCAGATGCTGTGACTTGTTTCTGATAAGACAACAGTTGTAACATATACTTTGTGAGTGAAATTCATTAGACAGAAAGTGGCAGCTTCTCAGGTGCATATAAATATATGTATGTGTGTATATAGTGAAACTTATCTTGAGGCTCGAAAGATTGATATGGAGAACTGGGAAAGACTGGCTGAAGGCTGTACATCATGTAGAAAGATCATCAAATAGGATGTGATGTCTTTGATAAAAAGCAAGTGGAGCATGCTGTTTCAAAGTGTTCACTTTGTAAGTGGGACTCAAGTGCAATGTCTACAAAAATTCAGCAGGAATTGACGTGCAGTGTATGTGGCCGATTTCTTCTAACATGAGTTGGTTTTGTTAACCATCTGAAGTCACACGAGCCAGGGAGAAATCGAGCCTCCTTTCAGATAATTCTACTGCCATAAACTCCACGATACATTTGCAGTGAGTGTGGCTTAATTTGTAAGTCAGTGAGTGGACTGACCAGACATGGTAAAATGCATGAAAACACACCCCAGCCAGTATTACCAGGAGACAGACAGTTCCAGTGTCGCATCTGTGAATGTACCTGCAAAAAAAAAAAAAAAAAAAGTGTGTCTGAAAAGTCACCTACATGCTCATAATCGTGCAATGTTCAATGAAGGGATGGCACTCTTCTGACAAGAAGTAGCAATCAACATATAGTGAAGGCATGTACCATAGTTATTAGGGTGTTTAGCTCATTGATATGATTCAGAATATGTGGTGTTTGAGTTGTCACTGATATATAATCATATATATATATATATATGGAGGCACATGGCTTAATTGGCCTTGCAATCGAAAGGTTGTGAGTTCAATTCTCAGACTGGGTGATGTGTTGTTTCCTTGAGCAAGACACTTTATTTCAAATTGCTCCAGTTTACTCAGCTGTAGAAATGAGATGATAGGGACTGGGGTCCCTATCATTCCACTGCAAAGTGGTCGTGTAGGTGCAACAGCAAAAAAGCACCCAGCACTCACTGTAAATGAGGTTGGTGTTAGGAAGGGCATCCAGCTGTAGAAATCAAGCCAGAATCAGTTTCCGTCCCACCCTTGCAAGCAGGGAAAAGCGGACGTAAAATGATCCTTATATATATGCAGAGGTTATATTTAATTTGTTGGGATTCAACAAGCTTAAAATGTTTATAACTGATATAAAGCACTCAACACATTAGTGGAGTAAATACACAATATATTAATAAATGGAAACTATATTTATAAAACCATATTTATTTTATTATATATATTTCAAGGGCAACCAAGGCAAATTATGGTGCGCTTTCATCAGATAAAATACAGATTTTTAGGAAGCTCCAACCGTTAAGGTTGTCTTTTTTTCTGGGTACGTCAATATTTATTTATAAAACAAATCTGTATTTTATCTGATGAAAGCGCATCATAATTTGCCTTGGTTGCCCTTGAAATATATATATAATAAAATAAATATGGTTTTATAAATATAGTTTCCATTTATTAATATATTGTACATATATATATATCATCATCATCACCGTTTTACGTCCGTTGTTCCATGCTAGCATGGGTTAGACGGGTTGTACTGTTGTGGGCAGTGTCTGGTCGGCTGACCATGCCTTGCTCATACAGGAACTGATTTTGGCTTGATTTCTACAGCTGGATGCCCTTCCTAACACCAACCTCATTTACAGTGAGTGCTGGGTGCTTTTTTCCGTGGCGCCTGCACGTCCACTTTACAGTGTGGGCTGGGTGCTTTTTTGCCGTGGCACCTCCACGACCACTTTGCAGTGAGAGGGTGTGGGGCATATTGTCTATATGCTTCAGCTTGTACCCATGGGAGGTCGGGTACTCTGTATTACTGCGTGCCGCCAGAGGTCACAGTCGTGTGTCATCGCCTTTGAGAGGTGTAATTGGGTAAGGTCGGCTTTTATCACCTCATCCCAGGTCTTCTTGGGTCTCCCCACTCCGCGGTTTCCATTGACTTCTAGTGCTCTGCACCTTTTTATGCAGCTGTCACCCTTCATACGCATCACATGTCCATACCAACGCAACCGCCTCTACTGCACACAGCATTTGATTCCTCTTATGCGCAGCTTCTCTCTCAATTCATTTATGCTTTGCCGTTCGCGTATATTACTATTACACATCCAGGCTTCATTTCTTTCTAATCTACGTAAGTCTTCCACCTTCAGCGCCCAGGTCTCACTACCATGTAACATTGCTGTTCGGATACATGCATCATACAGTCTGCCTTTCATTTTGAGGGAAAAGCCTTTTGCAGCTAGCAGTGGCAGTAGTTCCCTGAACTCCTTCCATCCCGTTCTTACCCTAGTTATTGTACTTTCTGAACACCCATCTCCACTGCTAATTTGGTCACCTAGGTAGCAGAAGCTGTCTACTGTTTCCACAGAGCCCTCCCAGAGATTGGTGGTACTTGTTTCCTGTGGCTGTTTGCTGCTTGCTGTCCCAGCACAGCTGCTACATGTGAAGCCTACATTCTTAATTAAGCCTCCTGAGATCCCGCTACATCTCTTGTGTACCCATTGTTTGCATTTGGGGCAGAGAATGGAGTTCCTACCTACACCTTTCCTACATACTGAGCAAGGCCATTTCCCTGAGGGGATCTGGGTTCTGTTTTCTCGTCTACTTACAAGGACTTTAGTCTTTGTCATGTTGACTTTGAGACCCTTTCTTTCTAGTCCCTGCTTCCAAGTTTGGAATTTCTTCTCTAGTTCTACCATAGATTCGGTTATAAGTGCGAGGTCATCTGCATACAGGAGTTCCCATGGGCATCCGGTCTTAAACTCCTCCGTTATTGCCTGCAGGACTATGATGAACAGGAGAGGGCTAAGAACAGAGCCCTGGTGGACACCAACCTGTACGCTAAATTCCTCGCTATACTCATTGCTAATCCTAACTTTGCTGACTGCTCCCCTATACATGGCTTGTACAGCTTTCACAAGCCATTCATCTACTCCTAGTTTTCTAAGAGCCCACCAGATTATAGCACGTGGAACTCTGTCAAAGGCTTTCTCGAGATAGACGAATGCCAGGTAGAGTGGCTTACTTTTAGCTAGGTACGTTTCCTGTAACTGCCTCACAAGGAAGAGGGCATCAGTAGTGCCTCTTCCTGGTACAAACCCAAATTGCATCTCATCTAGTTTCACCCAGTCAACTGTGCTATAACTCTTTCTGTTACTTTTATGACCTGGTCCATCAGCTTTATACCTCTATAGTTTCCTCTATCTAGTGCATCACCTTTACCTTTGTAGCAGTTGACAATGATGCTACTGTACCAATCTTTTGGTATGACACCTTCTAGTATTACCTGGTTAACAATACGTGTGGTTATAGTGTGACCTACAGACCCAGATGCCTTCAGCATCTCGGCAGCTATCCCCGATGGACCGGTTGCCTTCCCTATCTTCATATCTTTGATTGCCTTACTTACTACGCTGCTGCTGACTTGTACTGCTGGCCCCTCTATAGGGTCTACTTGGGGTAGGGTCTCTTCTTCCCATGCATTCTCCTCATTTAGTAATCTATCATAATGGCTCTTCCATGCATCTTTCTTCTCAGCACTTGTGACGGCAAGCTCACCTTTATCATTTCGGATACACTTCACTCCAATGACATCACAATTCTCTCTGACACACTGCCTCGCAATCTTGAACACCTCCTGTTTCTGGTCCTCACGTTGCAAAACATGCTTGATATATATATATATATAATTATCTTCTGATGGCTGACTAGCAATAACACATGCTTTCTCTCCTTTCTACATTTTCTTTATTTTCTTTTTACTCTCGACTATCCTCATTCATATTCTTTCTCTCAAACATTCCCTCCTCTGTCTCCTTTCTTTTGATAAAGGACTAGCATCCGAAACTTTTAGACTCTATTTTCAGCTGTATCAAGCATGAAACTGATATACAATCATTGTATTACTTAGTTCTAACATTTTTTGATATAATCATAAAGAGATGTATAATATAAGATGCAACCTCTGTAGGAAGTATGTGTTTCATAAGAAACATGTAAATAGTATTAAGGATATGATATGAGAAGTATTTGTGTGTGAGTATGAGTTTTTCAGGAAAGCTACATTGATTCCTTAATATTGCAGTGTTTTCTGAAGTTCTCTGTTTGTTGATGCAAGAATATGGCTGGAAGTGAATTTTATGTTGAAAGACAACCGAATATTGATATTGCTTGAGGAAGTATGTGCTTCATTAGAGATGGCAGCCAATAGATTGATTAAGCAGAGCAATGATCAAAGGCTTTTGATTTGATTTTTGATGTTTTCATCTTTTCAGCAATAGTGTACCTTAGCAAATATTATCACAATGTGTTGTTTATTTAAGATGGTAGAATGTAGTTTGAGGAAGATTTGGCTATTATTTCTTGCTAGTTGGATGATTGCACAGAGGGTTCTTCTAAGTATTTTAACTCTTTTCATATAAAAAAATGTTTCTAATGAAATACACAGCCTATGATTATAAAATAATTTAGAAAATAATCAAGAATTTGGAGGGATTTAGTAAAATAACTAACTTCTTCAATATTAAGCTAATATAAGGTTCCCTGCTTACCACCATTGGTACAGAGTTGGCTACCCACAGGTGTGAGCCACGTGAGCTGGAATGGCTCTTCCAGTGCGTCTCCCTCACCATCCTCTATGGAAATGCCTCCTCTACTCTGTCCGTCTGGACCGTGGGGCGGCCAGCATGTGGGCCTCCATTTGCTCATAATAGTGAAAGATGGTGGGGAGTGTGAGAGACAGTAACAGTGTGAGGTTGGTTCTTTTGTGATCAGACTTTGTGTATTTGTATGTTTCACATCCAAATAATTGATACTTAGCTGATAGTTGGAACATAACTTAGCAGAGTTAACTTAGATAGTTCTTGCATAAAATTTTAAGTTTTTACATAAATATAAACATTTTGAAATAAACAGCCATGTATGTTAGACCGAGAGCTGGTTTCAGGATTAACCATTTAACATTTAAACTGGCCTTATCCAGCCAAAATTCTCTCACTCCTTTCTGTTCAAACCATCTGTAACTGGTTGTTTATACTTATGTTAAGGTATTGTTCTCAAAATAAATATCAAAATCTCATAGATTCGAGATTATGTGAGATAATTGTATGAGGTAAAGCCTTTACTGTGAAAATATAATAGTAAATATAGAATAATGTAAATGCTAAAGGGTTAAGGGGTTTATGTCTTTCACACAACTAAAGAATCCTCTTGGCACTTTGTTTGGCATGTCTTCTAAGGATGGATGCCTTTTCTATCATCTACCCTTCTTTACAATGTGTAACAATTTGGAAGTGTGAGACAGTTTTATGTATTACACTGTTCATAATCAAACACTAATTTCCATGTTGTAAGCCATCCAAGAGCTGCAGCTAAATTTTTCCTTTATTAATATTATGTGAAAGGGTGTTGGACTAACAGTATCAGTGGAGTGTTGGACAACATGCTTTATGGCATAGGGTTACGTCACTTTACTATCTGAGTTCAAATCCTGCCGAGGTTAGTTTTGCCTTTCATCCTTATGGGTTGGGTAAAATAAAGTACCAGTAATGTCGATTTAATTGACTTTCTCCTCCCCACCAAATTGCTGGCCTTGTGCCTAAATCAGGAACCAATATTATGTGACATTTCTGTGTCTATCTGCTATATCAGGGGTCCCCAACCTTTTGGGTCCACGGTCCGGATAGCCGGATGCGCAATTAATACTACTTATATACAAATAAGTAATCATTTATTTATCCCTTATGTTAGATTTGAAACAAAATTAATATTGATACTTAGAGCTGTCCCAACCAGAAAAATACATTTAAACATTGTTTTATTCGGCAATATCAATAGATCGGGTGCAAATTTATTGCAAACTGTACCCTTTTTAATACTGATATACCACAAAATAATAAATTGAATAACGCAAAGCACCAATTCTCCAGAATAATGAAAGCCATTAAGGAAAATAAAGTTTTAATGAGAAATCTGTTTCTGTTTATTATTTGACAATTTTTCAATATCAGGTGAAATAGTTGTCGTTGACAGAAGCAAGACATCATCCAAGTGGTTGTCCCGTAATCTTGTTCTCAATCGATTTTTCGTGAACTTCATCTTCGAAAATAGTTGTTCGCAGGAATACGTACTTCCAAATAATGAAGCCATCATAAGTCTATGAGGTCTAACTGATATTTTTCCTCGACTATTTCCGCATCTGTTTCAAAGGGTGAACCAAATAGTTTCAATTGGGTTTCATACTGTCGGAAGTCAGTAAATCGGGAAGAAAACTCATTTCTCAAATCTTGAATGATCTTCACAAAAATATCTTGGTAATGTCGTCTGTATGATTTTGGAGATTCAGAAAATGAGACAGAAATTACCTTTCTGTAACTGCAAGTACCACAATTGAAGTTTACGTTCAAATGCTGTGACGTGGCCGAACATATCATAAATTAACTTATTTTATCCTTGAAGTTCAAGATTCAATGAATTCAAGTAATTTCTCATGTCGACCAAAAACGCTACTTTACCAATCCACTTTTGATTGGTAAAGTGTCTTGCATCTTGTCCTTTTATCTCCAAAAATTGGAAAATGTCTTCCCGCAACATGTAAACTCTATGCAGCATTTTGCCATGGCTGAGCCATCGGGCATTTGAGAAATAAGTTAAATCGTCATATTCTGCTTCAACCTGTTTGAGGAACTCCTGAAATTGGCGATGCTTAAGCCCTCTTGAACGGATGAAATTAACTATTTTCACAACCTCTGTCATAATATCTTTGAACTCCACTGACTTTGCACAAAGTGCGACCTGATGGATAATGTAATGGAGTCTGATTAATTGGCGATGGTGTCCAATGTGCTCTTGAAGTAGCGTAACAAACCCCTTTTTGACCCCGATCAGCGCTGGTGCTCCATCGATGGTTACACCAATGAATTTTGATAAATCATTATTATTCTTGCTTGCCCATTGGATAATTTTCATGAAAATATCGGCGCCTGAAGTCGTGTCCTTCATGGGAATTAATTGTACGAATTCTTCAACGATATCAAACGTTGGTGTAACACCCCTTACAAATACAGCTAACTGAGAGGTATTCAGCCATATCGATTGTTTTGTCAATGGCAATTGTGAAGTACTCAAGTTTGTTCAATATATCCCCTTGGAAATTTCTGACATTTTGTGTCAGTTCTTCAATTTGCCTTGTTACGGTTGTAGCTGATAAGCTGATTGAAGAAAAGAGATTGATTTTTTCTGGACAGACAGTCTTTAATAAAATCCCCATCGGAAAATGGTTTCATTCTCTCTGCTATTATTTTCGAGACCTCAAAGCTAGTTTGAGCAGTCCTGTCTGTTTCTTTAACCTTCATAGTAAAAAATGATGTTTGTTTTGTGAAACAGCTTTTCAGACGTTCAACTTCCTCTTCTCGTGCCGCTCCAATGAAATTGTTATAATGATTATGACGAGTTTCGTAATGCCGCTTGATATTGGAAACTTTCTCCACGGCAACAGTTTCTTGACAAATCAAACAAATACATTTGCTTTGGTGCTCTATGAAAAAGTAGTCAAGTGTCCATTCTTGATTAAAATTTCGGGACTCAAAATCCACTTTCCTCTTCTTGTTTTCCATTTTTTGTTATAAGTCAAGAGATGCAGGATCCTGGAAAGGAAGGCAAAATATATGAATGATTGTGATTGTGAGTGTAAAACACAAGTGAAAAGTGATTATAGACAACACGTTGACATATGAATGTTAGAAAGCCTGCGCATGTGCTGTAGATGTTTTATTTTACCAAAAATAAGATGCCGTACACCTGCGCAGCTGTGTTGCGACATACGCAAACAATAGGGTCAAGGTCATTGGCGTCCACGCATGTGCATCTGGTAAAAATGGACGGATAGGTAATAACGAAATACTGCTGAATTCTGGAGTGTCATTTGAGATAAATGAAATCTTGATATTTACGAATTCCCATAGAACCCTCGCGGGCAGCATAAAGGCCTTCGCGGCCCGAGGGTTGAAGACCCCTGTGCTATATCTTTGTTAAGATATAACAGATAGGCTAGAGATCAAAAATATCCTCTCTTTGGACATGTGCTGCCTTAAATGCAGGAAAAGCTTCCTAAAGAGCGTCATGCCCCTTGGAACATCAAGCATAAGTAGTGAAAGAGTCACTAGCTGGGAAGAAAAACTTAACAACCTCCCATCAATAACAAGAATGGAGCTAAAGGCAAGAGATACACTGCCTCCTGGAGCAGATACAAACTATGCAGTGTGGAAATGCCTAAACAAACTAAGATTGGGTGTTGGACATGCAAAGATCACTCTTGCAAAATGAGGATATTTAAAGGTTAGGGATGTTGTGTGACTGTGACATCAAACCACAAACTACACAGCACCTCCTGATATTCCCCCTGTTGGAACACCCCTGCACAGCATTGGACTTGGCTGAGTTTAATGAGAAAAGACAGCAATGTGTTATGTCTGTCGGAGAGGAACGGTACGTGGCCCCTGTTGTCCGCTGTTTGTGTGTATATAAACCTCCCAATATTTCCTCATAATGGAATAACCTCAAAGACGAAATTCGGAGCTCTTTATATATGTGTATTCCTCTCTTTACTGTCAGTTTGGTGCATCTTCAAAGTAAACAGTCACTCTGGATTGGCAGTATCGGTAGAGGGTCAGATGCCATGCTTTGACGTATAGAGTTACGGCCCTTGCCATTCTGAGTTCAAATCCCGCCGAGGTTAACTTTGACTTTCATCCTTACAGGGTTGATAAATTAAAGTACCAGTAATGCACTCAGTAATTGCTGGCCTTGTGCCAAAAGTAGAAACAATTATTAATAACAAATATGGATTTATTAATTAGCAAAGTAATCATAATTTATTGTAATATAATTATAGATAAATCATTAAGTCAAGCTTGAATGTAATTATCTTTTAAATATTTCCATTGTTTAGTTACACAAAACGTTGTTATTCAACATTGGGCTATATATTTAGTCCTTTATACTTTGTTAATTGAAATAACAAAACTTAGTTTGACTGGAAACTGAAGCCTGTTAAATTCAAATGGAACAGCTGTAGGTATGAGGATAATTTTTAGAATAAAGACATTTTTTTTCAATATTGCAAACAAATAAGTATCAACATCCCCCCAAAAACTGTATTAACCTCTATTTTTGTATGCAGTGGAAATTAACCAAATATAAGCAAATGTATTAACTGCTAATTTAATGGTATGAGAATAATCGAATAGACACACATACATCCACACAAACATGCTTATAAAAAAAAAACACAGACATACATTCATACAAACGCACACACAGTTTCACCCCCAGCATTTTGTTATGTCACTCATTGCAGAAATGTATGTATACTCACACACACATACACTCTCACATACACTCACACACACATGTATAGATGTATGTGTGTGTTTAATTCTCTGTTTATCTGATTAAATATTTACGTGAAGATGTATGTGTATGTAACATACTAAGGCCTAACGTATGTAACGAACACGCAATCACACACACAGACACATACTCACTCATACAAAATGTGATGTCATCGTCGTTCTGTTATAAAATGTCCGTTTATTTATAGATAATCTATTGTAGATTATTTTTGATAAAATGTTATATTGTTTTAATCCAAATAAAAATTACATGTTGTTAATCCCGGGGTCTAATACTAAAATTTGACTTGATTTGGTCTAGCCATTTGAGAATGCACAAGGAAAAGACAGACAGACAGAGAGACAAAGAATTTTATATAGAGAGAGATCTATGGTGGTGGGTTGGCAGTATCGGTAGAGCATTGGATACCATGCTTTGTAGCATAGAGTTATGGACTTTTACGTTCTGAGTTCCAATCCCGCCAAGGTTAGCTTTGCCTTTCATCCTTATGTGGACGATAAAATAAAGTACCAGTTGTGCACTGGGATCGATTTCTGGCCTTGTGCCTAAATCAGAAATCATTATTTGGTGGTTTGGCAGTATCGGTAGAGGGTCGGACAAGATGCTTTGCAGCACCGAGTTACGCCTCTTTCTGATCTGAGTTCAAATCCTGCCAAGGTTAACTTTGCCTTTTATCCTTACGGGGTCGATAAAATAAAGTACCAGTAATGCACTGGGATAATTGCTGGCCTTGTGCCATAAGTAGAAACAATTATTATTATATCTATATTTTATGTTACTAAATTCAGCATACATTTGTATATTTACTGAGAGAAACCTTTTCCTAAGTAGAGGCATTGCTCCAGTATTTTTATGTAACTGTCCAGTTTTATTGGCAACTGTTCAGTGTTTATAAGAATGTTATTTAATGAAATTTTAACAAAAAACTATTTCAATGTAAATTACATGAACTACATGTTTTTTTGTTTTTCATAAAATGTGTTTATTAAGTCTGAGAAGAAAAGAGAATAGTGCCCATAACCTTTTCTGTGTGACATAATAACTGGCTAACAGACCCATGAAATTAATATTTTGTTAACCTCTGTGCCAGACACTTGACATAGTAGTTAAGATGTTTGACACAGAATCAGAAAGTTGTGGATTCAATTCCTAGCCTGGGTAGCACATTGTGTCTTTAACACTTTAGCACTTAATCCGGCCGTATCAGGCCAGAAATTTCTCATCTCTTTCTGTTTAAACCAGCCGTAATTGGTCACTCATACTGATGTTAAAGTATTATTCTCAAAATAAATAACATCAAAATCGCATAGATTCAATATTATGTGAGGGCAGTGGATTGGCAGTGTTGGTAGAGGGTCTGATGCCATGCTTTGTAGCATAGACCTAAGTTCAAATCCCGCCGAGGTTATCTTTGCCTTTCATCTTTACAGAGTCAATAAAATAAAGCACCAGTAATACACTGGGGTAATTGCTGGCTTTGTGTCAAAAGTAGAAAGAATTATGTGAGATAATTATGTAAGGTTGCTTCCGTCAATTCAGCTGAAAAGCAAAGGAAAAATGAAAATGTGTAACAGCAGCAGGGAGATAATCCCTAGACCAGACATCTGAGTTGAGTCCTTTTCATGATAGAACTGAGACCCCTGTCATTAAAACATCCAAAAGATCTCTTATGAGAACCATCTTCATAAAAGTCAGCTAAACCTGCATTGATGAGATATGTAACTGTAATATTTACCTTGAACTATTGAAGGCTAATAGTTGTAGAGAATCATAAACAATGTGATATGTTTGTTAATTTATATTTCTAAAGTTAGAATGATACTGGGAAGAACTTAACCCTTTAGCATTTAAACCGACCATATCCGGCCAGAATTCTCTCACCTCTTTCTGTTCAAAGCAGCTGTAACCAGCCACTCAAACTGATGCTAAGGTATTGTTCTCAAAATAAATATCAAAACTTCATAGATTCGATATTATGTGAGATAATTATTTGAGGTAACACCTTTACCTTGAAAATATAATGGTAATAAATGTAAATGATAAAAGGTTGACTTAGTTACTGTGTAAGGATGAGATGCAAAGTGTTCCATAATATTTTTTAAAGGTAGTGCCCCAGTATGTCCATAGATCATAAGCTGGAACAAATAAAAGAGAGAATTCTAGAAATCTGTAGTTCTCTGGAGAAATGATTATAGAATGTAGAGAGTAGAAGAAATAATGAATGGGCTGTAGAGGCGATTGGAAAATGTAAGGTTAACAATAAGTATTCTGTTCATCATGATAACGTAACTAAACACTTACTTTAATATCTTATCTGAGATATTCTATTGCTTTGATCTATTATCTTAAGTTGAAATATCTTGAAATACTTGGAATATCTTCAAGTGTTTTCAGATAAAGTATTACCTGAAGGTGAAGTATCTTAAGATAAACTCTTAACAACTAAGGTTTAGTCTCAACTTCAAAATTTTTTTTGTCGGATTAATATAAAATATTAATCAGAATAATAAAGAAAAAATTATGCTTCTTTTCCCTCCCATATCATGTCCTCTTGGGTCTCTGCTTATTAATTTTTAAGATCCCCCCTCCCATACACACACCACTTATTAAATTTTGCTAATGAATGGATGAAAGGCAAAGTTGACCTAGGATATATATGTATACAAAATGTAATATACAAATTAATATTTCCATTTCAATCATATTATAAAGCAGAAGTTCTCAAACTTTTTGGTTCTCCAGCGCCCTTCACGGCCGTGTAATACCCTCAGCGCCTCCCAATCCTATTTCCAGAGAGACCTGCCTTCATACAAATTGTAAATAATATATAATAAATAAAATCGTTAATTTATATATAATAAATAATATAATATATACTATGTATAGATAACTATTATATATTTTTTATTTTACTATATTTATATATAATATGTATCATTTGATATTTAATATACTATTATATCATCTCTACCAACACCACTGCCCCCTTAGACTTCAGCACCTCCTTGAACCATCTCCATGCCCTCCACCCCCCCCCCCGCGGGGGGGGGGGTAGCGCCCACTTTGAGAATCTTTGCTATAAAGAATAAGCTCCTCAGTTATGTATTTATATCCTTATGGTTGTTTAGCCGATGTACATATCGTTTCAAGAGAACCTAAAAAGTTTTGAAAAGTGATTAAAGCTCTCTGTGGTTATTTCAATATAGAAGGAAATATGTACATTTGACATGTTTACATGTCTAGGATACTCAGTGTGGAATTTTGTATATACATTAACACAGTTTTGCTTAATTAACACTTTAGCATTTACATTACTCTATATTTACTATTATATTTTTGTGGTAAAGGCTTTATCTCACATAATACCTCACATAATATTGAATCTACGAAATTTTGATATTATTTATTTTAAGATGGTGGATTGGCAGTATCGGTAGAGGATCTGATGCCATGCTTTGCAGAAAAGAGTTACGGCCCTTTATGGTCTGAGTTCAAATCCCGCCGAGGTTAACTTTGCCTTTCATCCTTACGGGGTCGATAAAATAAAGAACCAGTAATACACTGGGATAATTGCTGGCCTTGTGCCAAACGTAGAAACAATTATTTATTTTAAGAACAATACCTTAATATCAGTATGAGCAGCCAATTACAGCCAGTTTAAACAGAAAGAGATGAGAAAATTGATGTCGGATAAGGCCATTTTAAATGCTAAATGCTTTAGTATTGTATATATATCTTAGTCTTAGATCCTCTTATGCCCTGGAGCATATAGGATGAGTCAGTGGCATGCAGAGCTCTGGTGATGCCCAGGGCAAATCTTGATTGTATGCCCCAAACACTCAAGTATAAGGCCTAATATACTGAGAAAAGAAAAGACTTTGAATATATAAACACAGATGAAACATGAAATAAACTCTTTATTTGATTTTAATATAAATCAATAAAATTTATTAAGTTCTTTTCCCCAAATGATGCCCCCATCGAAAGGTTGCCCGGGGCCAATGCCCCCCCCCCCCCCACTCTGCACGCTACTGCAATCAGTCCTCTCCAATTTACCCGATCAGCTGCAGCATCTTGTGTAGTTTCCCAGTCCAGTTTAATCCTCTGAAGATTTTGTTTGAAAGTTGAGCGCCAGGTTTTCTATCTATTGTATATATATACAGATATAAATTTATGCATACACTGCATATACGAGATATAAAGAATAATTCTTAGTTTGTTTTTTTTTAATTACAGAATGAACAATATTTTTATTCTATGTAAAAAATATATCATGTTAATACAATTTTATAGAAAAAGAAAAAAAGATTATATTGAGAAAAAAGAATTGAATATAAAATAAAAAAAAAGAATGGAAAAGGAAGGGAAAGGCAAGGGCTCTAGTGTCACAGAAGAATGATGAGGGTAAGGGTGACTAGGCTGTGGGTCTAGGGTGCGGTTCTTATAGTTATTGTGCTTATTTACTATTCTACTTAACTGTTTAACCCTTAATGCTGTTCCCTACATCCTGCCATAGAGATTCAATTCTGCCAAATTGCCTCTCTTTATATTTTTGAGCACTCTTTGCAGATTCTAGATTCTTAATTCTTTATATTCTGTACAGCCTCTTAATATTTTGCTTCTGACCATTTCTAACTGATCTCAATTCTCTGCTGGTTTCCTCTGGCATCTATTTTGCTTCCTTTTCCTTTCACCTTCTGTATGCAGCCATGTCATTGTGTATGTATATCTCCTTTTGTTCATCTCTTCTTTTACTTTACATTCTTCTTCATCTCAACTACCTCATCTCCTCTGACCTCCACTAACTCCCTCCCTTTTCAACTTTGATCTTGTTACACATATTGACTTCCACCTTCTAATTCTCCCCCATACTTCATGCACCATTCACTATACAGTTCTTAAACCATGACTTACTACCCCCTCACATAGCTTTTACATTACTACTCTTACTTTCTCTACCACTCATTCTGACTGACATCAAGCCCTTAATATTTTTACTTTACTTTGTTTATTTTATCCAATTTCTCCTTCACAATTTTATGACCTCAATGACCTAGGCAATAACATTTCTATTCTTCCACTCTGAAGAAGGACAAGTGCCTGAAACATTAAATCCTTTAACTCTTCATAGCAAATCAACTCTGAATACTTTTCCAAACTCTCTTAGCAAATCAATTGAAGTTAACAACATTTCACTAACAAGAATTATTCCCTTTTGATTTTCCAGTTACTTTAGTTAGGAATTTTATTGGCATCAAGATGAAAGATAACAATTCTACTTCACAATACTCTGTTATAATTAGGAATGGTCGCCAAGTATAAAATTAGTAAAGAGATGTAATTTGAGTGTTTGTGGAGAGGAAGGACAGCTCTCACTCTTATTTTACATGTGAAATGTTTAAAATATGATTATACTATAGCTTTAATAATTCTTTTCCAAATTTAATCCTCGACACACCCAGGGTTGGACTTAGACCTTGTGGGGCCCGGGACACTTCAGGTTTGTGGGAGCCCCTCATCATCATCATCATCATCATGATTTCATTTTACGTCCGCTTTTCCCTGCTTGCAAGGGTGGGACGGGAGCTGGTTCTGGCTTGATTTCTACAGCTGGATGCCCTTCCTAACACCAACCTCATTTACAGTGAGTGCTGGGTGCTTTTTTGCCGTGGCACCTCCACGACCACTTTGCAGTGGAATGATAGGGACCCCAGTCCCTATCATCTTATTTCTACAACTGAGTAAACTGGAGCAATGTGAAATAAAGTGTCTTGCTCAAGGAAACAACACATCACCCGGTCTGAGAATTGAACTCACAACCTTTCGATTGCAAGGCCAATGCTCTAACCACTAAGCCATGTGTCTCCATATGCCTCATACATAAAAATATAGAATACACAGCAACCTCCCCAATTTTACATATCAAAGTTAGCTTGGCGCAACTAATTGGAACTGAAAAGTTATACATACAGGTATTAAATTAAAAAATTCTAACCACCCTAAAACTAAAAAGCCCAGCTGAGGGCACAAATAAATTGCTATCACTGTCACTGGTGGTGCACACCATTGCAGGGGTCCTGGGACAATTTCCCCCTTTGCCCCCCCCCCCCCCCCCCATTAAGTACAGCCCTGGACACACCTGATGAGTCAACAGGATCAAGACAATTCTTCACTTGTGTCAGGCCATGATAATCTTTCTAGTATTGGTGACACGATAAAATACACCTAGTACACTCTGTAAAGCGGTTGGTGATAGGAAGGTCATCCAGCCATAGAAAACTTGAAAGACACACAATGAGTTGAGATGATTTTTCAGTTGTGTCAAAGACATGACGTCTTCCTCAGTGCTGGTTCTATGATAAAATACATCCGGCGTACTCTATAGAATGGCAGCACATATGTAAGTGAGATGCAGATATTGGCTCATGAGAGGGGTCTGTAGCTCCTTAGATGATAATAAGGATTGACATAACCTACTATAACTAGACCATTCTTGCAAGCAAGGAAAACGGACCCTAAATTATGGTGATGATATAATCCCACATGCACACAAAAAAACCCCTGTAAGAACATCTCTTAAATGGAAGCTAGAGATAGAGGACATGAGAAGTGAGGCTATCTTGACAAGGCCATGTTGAGGACTGTGGGAAAAGAACTAAGTGGCATGGATCTGGTGTGAGAGCAGGTTCATGATAGGACTTTGATTGGGGCTACATGGAGGTCCTCCATCACCTGACAATCAATAAGGAGGAGGAGGATGAATTAAGACTAAGATAACATGATATTTAGATAAATAAGGTCCAACATTTTTCTTCTCTTCATCATCATCATCATCATCATCATTATTTTACGTCCGCTTTTCCCTGCTTGCAAGGGTGGGACGGGTCTTATTCAGCACAGCATCTCTCCACTTGTCACGGTCCTTCGTCATCTCCACCGTGAGCTTCAGCGATCTGAGGTCTGTTCTCACCACCTCCGCCCATGTTTTTCGTGGTCTGCCTCTACTGCATCTTCCTTCATCTGGCATTTCCTGGCACTTCTTTATCCATCCTTCATCCTCCATGCGCATCACATGTCCATACCACCTCAGTCTCCTCTCTCACACACTACGTTCTATCCCTCTCAGACACAGTTTCTCTCTCAACACATCCATGCTGGGTCGTTCACGCACATTGACATTGCACATCCAACGGAGCATGCTTGCCTCATTTCTCTCCAGCCGTCGCATATCCTCTGCAGTTGCTGCCCATGTCTCACTACCATGCAGCATCGCGCTCCTCACACAGGCATCATATAACCGGCCTTTCGTACGCAGGGCGAAACCCTTCTTCATCAGCAGAGGAAGCAGCTCCCTAAACTGCTTGATGTTTATAATTGTTTCTACTTTTAGCACAAGGCTAGCAATTATCCCAGTACATTACTGGTACTTTATTTTATCGACTCCGTAAGGATGAAAGGCAAAGTTAACCTCGGCTGGATTTGAACTCAGATCATAAAGTGCCGTAACTATTTGCTGCAAAGCATGGCGTCCGACCCTCTACTGATACTGCCAACCCACCACCTTGTTGGAGGTCATCCAACACAACATTTATAATGTTTGATGTTTATAATGTGTATGATTTGTTAGCCGAAATTTATTTATACATTGTGGCACATGGCTTAGTGGTTAGAGAATTGGGCTTGTAATCAAAAGGTTGTGATTTCAATTCTCAGACCGAGTGATGTGTTGTTCCCTTGAGCAAGACACTTTATTTCACATTGCTCCAGTTCACTCAGCTGTAGAAATGAGATGATAGGACTGGGGTCCCTATCATTCCACTGCAAAGTGGTCGTGGAGGTGCCACAGCAAAAAGGCACTCAGCCCACACTGTAAAGTGGACGTGTAGGCGCCACATAAAAAAAAGCACCCAGCACTCACTGTAAATGAGTTTGGTGTTAGGAAGGGCATCCAGCTGTAGAAATCAAGCCAGAATCAGTTCCCGTATGAGCAAGACAACGTCAGCCGACTGGACACTGCCCACAATAGGACAGCTCATCTAACCCATGCTAGCGTGGAAAAACGGACGTAAAACAGTGATGATGATGATGTGGCATTATCTCCTTATAATATATAACCAGCAATTTCTCTGTTTGTCTATCTGTCTGTCCGACAGTGGAAACACGTGCACGTGTGCGAATGTTTTTTGCGCACGCGTAGAGAGAGTAAGAGTGAAAGAAAGAGACAGACTATAAGAGGGGGATAGCGGGAGGGAGAGAGGGGGGAATTGAGGAGTGCTACAGAAACATATATACATTTCTGTGTGTGTGTAATATATATATATATATACACACAAAGAAATATATATATATACACACAGAAATATATATACATTTCTGTGTGTGTAATATATATATATATACTAGCAGAAAACCACACGGGGGCGGTTTTCTGCTAGTCTATATATCTAAAACAGAGAATGTCTGTCTGTCTGACTCAGTAAAAGTCGAGAACCACCCAACTGATTGTTTTCAAACTTTACACATGTAATACTTATGGTCCAGTGAGTATTTTGAGCAAAACATATTTCAAATTTTCTATGCCCTAGGGACCGCATTAGGCGATTTTAGCGATCTCTCTCTATAATTCTTAGTCTTTCTTTTTAGATAGATACATAGATATAATGTTGCACCCTTATAATATCTGTCTGTATGTCTGGCTGTCTGAATTACAACATTATGACGTCGCTATCTCTGTGTGTGTGTATATATCTATATATAGTGTGTGTATATATTTAGTGTGTAAAGTTTTTCGAAATATTTACTTCTGCCCTCACAGATTGATTTTTTTTATTTTCATAAGATCCCGTTAAGGTTGAAAGCAGCGATTCTTTGCTTAAACTTTAATCTGTTATTTTAATCATCATCATCATCATCATAATCATCATCGTTTAACGTCCGTGTTCCATGCTTGCATGGGTTTGGACGGGAGTTTTCCCACTTGAGGCAAGAGTGGTTGTCTTGCTCGCATAGGACTGTCTGGCGGGTTTTCTACAGTTGGATGCCCTTCCTAACACCAACCACATTTACAGTGTGGGGCTGGGAGGTTTTTACCGTGTTGCCTACACGGCCACATTACAGCGTGGACTGTCTGGCAGGTTTTCTACAGCTGGATGCCCTTCCTAACACCAACCACATTTACAGTGTGGGACTGGGACGTTTTTACCGTGTTGCCTACACGGTCACATTACAGCGTGGACTGTGTGTTTTTTTTTTCGTGACACCTACACGATCTCATTTGTTTCGGCCTGGATTTTGTGGCACCAACATAACTTTACATTGAAAGGGGCGGTGTGGATGGGGTGGGGGTGGTGGGACGGGGGTGTATTTTGTTAGAGATGCCTACTGACTGTAATATATATATCTATATATAATTATATATTCGTGCCAAAATCAGTTCCTGTATGAGCAAGGCATGGTCAGCCGACCAGACACTGCCCACAACAGGAGACAACCCGTCTAACCCATGCTATCATGGAAGAACGGACATAAAACAGTGATTATGATGATGATATTTTTGCATACACAATAACAAAATATAAACAAACATATTTATTCACTAGGCTCGATAAGGATAAATATATATGAAATATATAAGAACCCTAGAACAAATCCCAAGGAATGCCGGGCCATTCTGCTAGTATATTACTATAATGGTGCTACTTAAGCTATTGTGAAGTCTGAGAACATTGAAGATACTAATAGAAACCAGCACAAAAAAGAATCAGTCAGTCAATGCCTGGTATTTGGTTTTTATATGTGAAATGACATTTATTAATACCTGATCTTATGTGATATCACATTTCACTTCATCAAATGTGTTGTATATCCTAGAGAAAACCTTTGTTGTTAGTGTAAACATTCAGTTGTTTCTGTATCTTTAAATGTTGTTACTGTTTACAGCTGGATTCATTCTCTCAATGGAGATAGTATTGTTTGCCTTTAGTTTAGCAAATATCTTAGTATTTTAAGTTTTCCATGTGTAAATCTATCTATTTACCTAATTACTTGTCTCTCTCTCTCTTTCTATCTACCTATCAACCTACATACCTATTTATCTGTCTACTTACTTACCTGCCTATCCATCCATTTCTATGTGAGCATTCATTTAGTTATCTATCTATATAATACTAAAACTCTGTGATTGCTTGCTTGTCTATAATGTAATACAGCCAAAAGGGTGCATAATGGGAAAATACTTTGACAGGAAGTTGCCCCTGAAATGGGGATATAAATGGAATAAATCAGACCACGGGTTCCCAAGATATGGGGTTTTTCTGGGTACCTTCATAAACAGAGAGAGAGAAAGATGGAGAGGAAGAGATAGTGGTTGTGAGAGAGTAGATTGAAAGAGAGGGAGAGGAGACAGAGAAGGAGAATCGAAGAGAGAGAGAGCTGGTGGTGTTGTGTATATATATATATATATGTGTGTGTGCGTGTGTGTGTGTGTGAGTCTATGACCAGTGCATATAGATCACAGACACCCACATATATACACACAGATGCATATATATGTATGCACACACACCCACATTTATATATATACATACACACACGTATATATATATGGGCCTTCCAGTTTCATTTAACATTATATACATGTCTGTGTATATTTTAATTATTTAAAAATCATTTTTAACCCTTTAGCATTCACATTACTCTCTATATACTATTATATTTTCATGGTAAATGCTTTATCTCACATAATATCGAATCTATGAGATTTTGAAAGTATCTATTTTGAGAACAATACCTTAACATCAGTTTGAGTGACCAGTTACAGCCAGTTTTAACAGAAAAAGGGTTAAGTGAACATGATTTAAAAAAAATATTTTGAAATGAACGTGACCCAACGGGTCACAGGTGGTCTAGTTGTATTTTAAAGTTCATAACCCTTGATGGTAGATCTGACATTTACAAAGTATTTGTCTCTTAACCCTTCAGCATTTAAACCAGCTGTATCTAACCAGAATTCTCTTACCTCATTCTGTTCAAACTGGCCATAACCAGCCGCTCATACTGACTTTAAGGTATTGTTCTCAAAATAAATAATATCAAAATCACATAGATTTGATATTATGTGCAATAATTATATAAGATAAAGCCTTTACCATGAAAATGCAATCGTAAATATAGAGTAATGTAAATGGTAAATTGCTAAACAACCAGAAGACTCACTTTAGAAATTTTGCTTTGTCTTTGATATTAGTGATTGACACAGCATGATTGAATGGTTAAATAGTTTGCTTCACAATCATAGGGACCCAGGTTCGGTCCTGCTGTGTGACATTTTTGACAAATATAATTTACCATAGCCTGGATTAACTCAAAGATGTGAGTGTGTGTGTGTGAGAGAGAGAGAGTGTGTGTGAGTGAGAGTGTGTGTGAGTGAGAGTGTGTGTGCGTGTGGCCGATTTCTTCTAACACAAGTTGGTTTAGTTAACCATCTGAAATCACACGAGCCAGGAAGAGATTGAGCCAACTGTGAGATGGTTCTACCACCACACACTCCACGGTACATTTGCAGTGAGTGTCGCTTCATCTGCAAGTTAGCAGGTGGACTGACCAGACATGGTAAAATGCATGAAGACTCACCCCAAAAATCTTACAACACAAGTTACTATGTTAGTAATGAAATAATTAATAATTTTAGTTAATTAAGTTACTATGTTAGTAATGAAATAATTAACAATGTTAATAAATCCCTCAAAATACTTAATAAATTTGAAATAGTGTTTCATTAGAAATGTGGTCATGAAAGGGTTAATTAATAATTAATGGAGTGACTATAATGCAAATCATCTGAACCCACCTATGTCTACCTCAGTCACCATATCAACTGAACCCACCTATGTCTACCTCAGTCACCATATCAACTGAACCCACCTATGTCTACCTCAGTCACCATATCAACTGAACCCACCTATGTCTACCTCAGTCACCATATCAACTGAACCCACCTATGTCTACCTCAGTCACCATATCAACTGAACCGACCTATGTCTACCTCAGTCACCATATCAACTGAACCCACCTATGTCTACCTCAGTCACCATATCAACTGAACCCACCTATGTCTACCTAAGTCACCATATCAACTGAACCGACCTATGTCTACCTCAGTCACCATATCAACTGAACCCACCTATGTCTACCTAAGTCACCATATCAACTGAACCCATCTATGTCTACCTCAGTCACCATATCAACTGAACCCACCTATGTCTACCTCAGTCACCATAGCAACTGAACCCATCTATGTCTACCTAAGTCACCATATCAACTGAACCCACCTATGTCTACCTCAGTCACCATATCAACTGAACCCACCTATGTCTACCTCAGTCACCATATCAACTGAACCCATCTATGTCTACCTCAGTCACCATATCAACTGAACCCACCTATGTCTACCTCAGTCACCATATCAACTGAACCCATCTATGTCTACCTCAGTCACCATATCAACTGAACCCACCTATGTCTACCTCAGTCACCATATCAACTGAACCCATCTATGTCTACCTCAGTCACCATATCAACTGAACCCACCTATGTCTACCTCAGTCACCATATCAACTGAACCGACCTATGTCTACCTCAGTCACCATATCAACTGAACCCATCTATGTCTACCTCAGTCACCATATCAACTGAACCCACCTATGCCTACCTCAGTCACCATATCATCTGAACCCACCTATGTCTACCTCAGTCACCATATCAACTGAACCCACCTATATCTACCTCAGTACCATATCATCTGAACCCATCTATGTCTACCTCAGTCACCATATCAACTGAACCCACCTATGTCTACCTAAGTCACCATATCAACTGAACCCACCTATATCTACCTCAGTACCATATCATCTGAACCCATCTATGTCTACCTCAGTCACCATATCAAATGAACCCACCTATGTCTACCTAAGTCACCATATCAACTGAACCCACCTATATCTACCTCAGTCACCATATCATCTGAACCCATCTATGTCTACCTCAGTCACCATATCAACTGAACCCACCTATGTCTACCTCAGTCACCATATCAACTGAACCCACCTATGTCTACCTAAGTCACCATATCAACTGAACCCACCTATATCTACCTCAGTACCATATCATCTGAACCCATCTATGTCTACCTCAGTCACCATATCAAATGAACCCACCTATGTCTACCTAAGTCACCATATCAACTGAACCCACCTATATCTACCTCAGTCACCATATCATCTGAACCCATCTATGTCTACCTCAGTCACCATATCAACTGAACCCACCTATGTCTACCTCAGTCACCATATCAACTGAACCCACCTATGTCTACCTCAGTCACCATATCATCTGAACCCATCTATGTCTACCTCAGTCACCATATTAACTGAACCCATCTATGTCTACCTCAGTACCATATCAACTGAACCCACCTATGTCTACCTCAGTCACCATATCAACTGAACCCACCTATGTCTACCTCAGTCACCATATCATCTGAACCCACCTATGTCTACCTCAGAGTCATCATACTCAGTATTTGTAAGCTAACAAATTTCCCGCCTGTTTTCCTTGCTTGCTAGGATTGGTCAGGTAGTCATAGCTTATGTCAATGTTGATCATCTAAGAAGCTACTAACTGGTTGCTGCTATTATTTATAGCAATAATAATTGATGAATGAAAGCATTGAGAGTTCATTGGATTAGTCATGTGTGGATATGTATGTTAACCTACATGAATTAGATAAGGCTTTCTCTAAGTGAGAGTTGTTGCAAAAATAAAAAGAAGAAAAATCAGGGTATTTGCAAGCATGCTTGAATGGAAACCCCCATGCACTGCAAGCAACACATTGAGCTGGTGCTTATCGCAGTTTCATGGTGAGAAGCGACTGAGAGTACAAGATTTTCCCCTGGACAGGATGCCAGTCCATCGCAGGGTTAAACCCCTAGCTATTGCTGCTGCTCATTTTTAGCTGAGTATATTAGAGAAATATGAAAGAAGTGTTTTGCACAAGAACACAACACACAACCCAGCTCAGGGATCGAAACCCACAACATTACAATTGTAAGTCCAATACCCTTACCACTAGGCCATGTGCCTTCACTTGCATCACAATTGAGAAATTTGTTTTCAGGATCATTATTTGCTGGTTATTACAATTTTTCTTGTAAAAATTATAACTTTGTGATTGCACATTTAAAAAGAAATCCACTAATTTAAATTTTATTAATGACCATGCTGAACAATTATATTTTATTGAAATAAAAATAATTGTTTCCCATTTAGGCACAAAGCTAACAATTTGAAGGGAGGGGGAAAGTCGATTAAATTGACCCCAGGGCATTACTGGTACTTTATTTTATCGACCCTGCAAGGATGAAAGGCAAAGTTAACCTGGGCGGGATTTGAACTTTGAACAGGATATCATATTAAAATAATTTTCTACTTTTGACACAAAGCCAGCAATTACCCAGTACATTACTGGCTGGTACTTTATTTTATCGACCCTGTAAGGATGAAAGGCAAAGTTGACATCGGCGGGATTTGAACTCAGAATGGCAAGAGCCGTAACTCTATGCATCAAAGCATAGTGCCCGACCCTCTACCGATACTACCAATCCAAAATAATAACACAAAATTATTTTAGCAAATGAAATGGGAGCATCATGACAATTTCTTTTAAAGGGAGTCATCATTTAAAAAAGTTTAAAAGGGCCTTAGTTTGACTGATATGAAGAAAAAATGGGAACATATTTTCTCAGTGAAAAAATTAACCACAATCAGAATCTTTACTGATTGACTAAAAAAACAAAATAAGTTAGAGAATTGATCATTTTTTAAAATGTTCTGAAGATTCTTCTTACTTTATAGTAACCCTGTTTTGGCCACTTGTATTTATAAATGTATTTTTTTAATCATAACTGAAGATACATGACCATAGATAAGGGTAGGCACTAACACATAATTGAAGATAGATAGCTTGACTTTACTCCTATCTTTCTTCATTTGATCAACAAGTGCTGAAGCTAGCAAATTATTGCACCAGTTACATCAATTATTGCATTTAATTTAGCTTCCTGCCTTCCATCAATCATGAAAATGGCTTTGAGAGACTTGAATTTCTCCACCTGCTTCAGTGTAACTCCAGTGCACTGTGCAAGCTTTCTCGAGAGAACGAGTTATTCAGTCTTCGCAACACTGATTTTCATTTGTGCCATGCAGAACTCAGAAGCAAAGGTATCCAGTGCATGTCAGAGAGACCACCTTCTGATAAATTAAATAGTACTAACTCACCTGCAAATTCCTATATTGAAATAAGTAATTATTTTAGTAAATCCCATGAAAATGCATAGAAAAAGAGCCAGTTGTGGCTGTATTGTCAAAAGGGCCAGAAGAATTGGTCAGTTCCAACAGTGAAAGGAAATAATTTTCAATATTTACATTGTGAATGATGGTGGATTGGCAGTGGATTGGTAGAGTGTTGGACAACATACTTTATGGCATAGTGTTACATCCCTTTACGATCTGAGTTCAAATCCTGCTGAGATTAGCTTTGCCTTTCATCCTTACAGGGTCGATAAAATAAAATACCAGTAATGTACTGGAGTGAATTTAATGAACTTTCCCTTCCCCCTAATTGTTAGCCTTGTGTCTAAATCAGAAACCAATATTTGCATTTTGAACAGTGGTGGATTGGTAGTATCTGTAGAGAGTCTGACATGTTTTATGGGTTCAAATCCGGCCAAGGTTAGCTTTGCCTTTCATCTTTACAGGGTCGATAAAATAAAGTACCAGTAATACACTGGAATCGATTTAATCGACTTTCCCCTCCCACCAAATTATTGGTCTTGTGCTTAAATCAGAAACCAATATTATTATTATTATTTCAAATCCTGCCGAGGTTAGATTTGCCTTTCATTCTTACGGGACTCAATAAAATAAAGTACCACTAATGCAGTGGGGTTGATTTAATCCCCTCCCCTTCAAATTCCTGGCCTTGTGCCTAAAGTAGAAAAAATTATTATTATTGTCATTTCAAATCCCTCTAAGGTGAGCTTTGCCTTTCATCTTTACAGGGTCGATAAAATATAGTACCAGTATTGCACTGAGGTTGATTTAATTAACTTTCCCCTCCCACAAAATTGTTGGAAAACAATATTTATATTCTGAATGTTTTTGATGTTATCAAAGCTAGAGGTTTACTTCCGTTTAAGTCACTCCATGTCAACAATCAGATAAGACATCTGTACACCCTGAACACTTATTGCAACATTTATGAGCTTGGTGAGGCAGAGAAAGTAATCACCGACTGATATTATTGTCATATATGTAATCTGTTTCCAGAATCTGGCCATCATCATCACCGTTTTACGTCCGTTCTTCCACGCTAGCATGGGTTAGACGGGTTGCCCTGCTGTGGGCAGTGTCCGGTCGGGTGACTTTGTCTTGCTCATACGGGAACTGATTCTGGCTTGATTTCTACAGCTGGATGCCCTTCCTAACACCAAACTCATTTACAGTGAGTGCTGGGTGCTTTTTTTTATGTGGCGCCTACATGTCCACTTTACAGTGTGGGCTGAGTGCCTTTTTGCTGTGGCACCTCCACGACCACTTTGCAGTGGAATGATAGGGACCCCAGTCCTATCATCTCATTTCTACAGCTGATTAAACTAGAGCAATGTGAAATAAAGTGTCTTGCTCAAGGAAACAACACATCACCCGCTCCAAGAATTGAACTCACAACCTTTCAATTGCAAGGCCAATGCTCTAACCACTAAGCCATGTGCCACAATATATAAATACATTTTGGCTAACAAATCATACACATTATGACATACTTGTATATAAACAAGAAAGATATCTTGGTGAATGTCAGTATATAGTTCTCTTAGTAATGGAAACACATCATAGCATCATTGTATATCATCAACAACATTGTATACCTACTTTTCAAATTATGTTGGTATGAGTTTGGACAGTTATTATTGATAAATATGAAAGACAATTTAAAATGCTTAATGTTAGATCTTACATTTATTGAAATGTATTGCTATGGTTTCAGAATTTAACACAAAGACATTGAGATACTTGAGTTCTTATATTTATGGAAAATTCTGTATACTCATATCTCTCTCTCTCGCTCTCTCTCTCTCTCACACACACACACTGAAATTTTGGTGATCAAAAAATGTTTAAGCATATATATATATACACACACACACACACACACACATCATCATCATCACCGTTTTACGTCCGTTCTTCCACGCTAGCATGGGTTAGACGGATTGTTCTGTTGTGGGCAGTGTCTGGTCGGCTGACCATGTCTTGCTCATACGGGAACTGATTCCGGCTTGATTTCTACAGCTGAATGCCCTTCCTAACACCAACCTCATCTACAGTGAGTGCTGGGTGCTTTTTTTTCATGGCGCCTACACCTCCACTTTACAGTGTGGGCTGGGTGCTTTATTGCCGTGGCACCTCCACGACCACTTTACAGTGTGGGCTGGGTGCTTTATTGCCGTGGCACCTCCACGACCACTTTACAGTCTGGGCTGGGTGCTTTATTGCCGTGGCACCTCCATGACCACTTTACAGTGTGGGCTGGGTGCTTTATTGCCGTGGCACCTCCACGACCACTTTGCAGTGGGAGGGTGTGGGGGCATATTGTCTATATGTTTCAGCTTCGGCTTGTACCCGTGGGAGGTCTGGTACTCTGTATTACTGCGTGACACCAGAGGTCACGGTCGTGTGTCATCGCCTTTGAAAGGTGTAATTGATTAAGGTCGGCTTTTATCACCTCATCCCAGGTCTTCTTGGGTCTCCCCACTGCGCGGTTTCCATTGACTTCTAGTGCTCTGCACCTTTTTATGCAGCTGTCATTCTTCATACGCATCACATGTCCATACCAACGCAACATACATATATAAATGCATATATGTATGTGCGTATATATATATGTGTGTGTATATATATACATATATATATATATATAGTTTAGGGGTTGTAACGTCAAGTTACTGTAGGTTCCCCTAAGTGAGCATATGTATATGTATATGCATATATGTATGTGTATATATGTAAGTATATATATCTATATAACCACATGGCTTAGTGGTTAGAGCATTGGCCTTGCAATCGAAAGGTTGTGAGTTCAATTCTCAGACCGGGTGATGTGTTGTTTCCTTGAGCAAGACACTTTATTTCACATTGCTCCAGTTTACTCAGCTGTAGAAATGAGCTAAGTATAGTGGCTTATTCTTCTCTAAGAACCTCTCTTGTAATTGTCTCACCAAGAAGAGGGCATCTGTTGTACTTTTCCCAGGCACAAAACCAAACTGCATCTCATCTAGGTTGACCCTTTCTCTAATTAGTTGTACTAATATCCTTTCTGCCACTTTCATAACCTGATCCATTAGTTTTATACCCCTATAATTGCTCCTATCAAGAGCATCCCCTTTACCTTTGTAGCAATTTATGAGAATACTGCTGCACCAGTCTTTGGGTAAGACACCGCCATATATTGCCTGATTGATGATGCTTGCAACCAGTTTAGTGCCTACATCCCTTGATGCCTTCAGCATCTCAGCAACTATTCCCGATGGTCCAGCAGCCTTACCATTTTTCATTTCCCTAATCTCCTCTTGGACACTATATTCGTTAATCTCAATAGCTGGTCCCTCTGTATGTATATATATATACACATATATATATATATGTATATGTATGTGTATATATATGTATATGTATGTGTGTATATATATATCATCATCATCATTATCATCACCGTTTTATGTCCGTTCTTCCAATCTAGCATGGGTTACGTTGTACATCGGCCGGGAATTGAACCTGGGCAGTCCGTATGGCAGGCGAGCATTCTACCACATATGTTTCTTAATCACCATCATCATCATTATCATCATTTTACGTCTGCTTTACCCTGCTTGCAAAGGTTTGGGTGGGGGAGGGGTCTTATTAAGCACCGCATCTCTCTATTCACCATGGTCCTTTGTCATCTCCTCCGTGAGCTTCAGCGGTCTGAGATCAGCTCTAACCAACTCCACCCATGTTTATCGTGGTTTTCCTCAACTGCATCTTCCTTCTACGGGGATTTCTTAGCACTTCTTTACCCAGCGGTCATCCTCCATGCGCATCACATGTCCTCACCCACACACTACAGCCTATCCCTCTTATACACAGTTTCTCTCTCTTAGTCGTTCATGCACATTGACATTGCACATCCAACGGAGCATGCTTGCTTTATTTCGCTCCATTTCTAATGTGGTAACAAAAGAGTTAACTTATACATATTTTGTGTACCTAAAATGTTTATTTATGACTTTGATTAACATGAGCAAGCTTTGCAAACCTCAATATTTGTACGGTCCCAAACAGTAATAAGTCTGAAGTAGCATTCTTTTGGTACAGTAAATACAAATAAATAAGTAAATAAGTGTTGATGTTCTTTCTCTCTCACTCACTGGCCCTGTCTCTCTCACTCTCCCCGTCTCTCCCTTTCAATCACTGCCTCCTCTGTCTCTCTCACTCTTCCTATCTCTCACTATTATAAGCAAATGGGGGTACACACATTCGCCGTCCCATGGCCCCAGCAGACAAAATAGAGAAGGCGTTTCGCCCAGAGGATGGTGATGGAGACACATTGGCAGAGCCATTCCAGCTCACGAGGCTCACACCTGTGGGTAGCCAACTCTGTGCCGATGTTGGTGAGTAGGGAGGTGGTCCTAGGGCCAAGGACACCAGAAGTCTCCACTGCTACGGGGTGTTGATGGTGGTGAGTAGGGAGGTGGTCCTAGGGCCAAGGACACCAGAAGTCTCCACTGCTATGGGGTGTTGATGGTGGTGAGTAGGGAGGTGGTCCTAGGGCCAAGGACACCAGAAGTCTCACTGCTATGGGGTGTTGATGGTGGTGAGTAGGGAGGTGGTCCTAGGGCCAAGGACACCAGAAGTCTCACTGCTATGGGGTGTTGATGGTGGTGAGTAGGGAGGTGGTCCTAGGGCCAAGGACACCAGAAGTCTCACTGCTATGGGGTGTTGATGGTGGTGAGTAGGGAGGTGGTCCTAGGGCCAAGGACACCAGAAGTCTCACTGCTAAGGGGTGTTGATGGTGGTGAGTAGGGAGGTGGTCCTAGGGCCAAGGACACCAGAAGTCTCACTGCTATGGGGTGTTGATGGTGGTGAGTAGGGAGATGGTCCTAGGGCCAAGGACACCAGAAGTCTCACTGCTATGGGGTGTTGATGGTGGTGAGTAGGGAGGTGGTCTACTTTTTATTTATTTCTGGGAAACGGCCTTGTTCAGTGTGTAGGAAAGGAGTAGGTAGAAATTCCCTTCTATGTCCCAAATGCAAGTTATGTGTACATAAAAGATGAGTGGGATCACAGACAAGGTATCAAAGAATGTAGGTTTTATATATGGCTGATGCTCAGGGGCACTAAGTACAAGTGCCCACTGGATACTAGCTCCCTCAACTGCCCAGATGGTTCTACAGAAATAGTAGACACTTTCCGTTACCTGGGTGACAAAATCAGCAGTAGAGGAGGGTGTTCTGAAAGTACAGTAGCCAGCAAAAAGCATCCAGCACACATTGTAAATGTGGTTGGCATTAGGAAGGGCATCCAGCCATAGAAAACTAGCCAGAAACAGTCCTATACGAGCAAGACACAGTCACCCAACAAAACTTGCCTCAAATGGGACAAACCCTTCTAACCCATGTTAGTGTGGAACATGTTAAATGATGATGATGATGATGATATCACTTACAATTACAGAAATTACACATCCATTTTTCTATGATGTAATAACTTTATTATTTTTCTGTATTTTTCAGGTAAGCTTTTTAAGTTCCTGATATAGAAAGAAGTTTTGGTAAAGTATTAATTCCATTCAACCTGTTCTGTTTGTTTTTGGTGAAATACTTCAAACAACTTATTTCTATTGCATGTATCAAGATGTCTGTAATGTTTAGCTTACGTGTGGCAGCTTTTCTATAATTATATACCACATAATTTGCTGAAAAATATCTTGCTATTAGGCTAATTATTATGATGTAGTTAATTCTCAATTATATATGTGTGTTCATTGATTCAAATTATTGATATTTTCGAGTTTTGAATCATGTTATTATTTTATTAGAAATATTTTACCATTAGCTTCTAAATTTACTGTGTTTTATTATTGAACACAACATGAATTTGTATGCATGCATTTGACGATGATGATATATACATACATGTAAATTTATATGCATAAATATATGTATAAATATATATATGGATTTATATATATAATATATATATATATATATATATATATATATATATATATATGAATTTATATGCATATATATATATAATATAATATATATATATATATATATATATATATATATATATATATATATATATATATATGAATTTATATGCATACCATATATATATAATATATATATGAATTTATATATATATATATATATATATATATATATATATATATATATATATATGAATTTATATGCATACATATATATAATATATATATATATATATATATATATGAATTTATATATATATATATATATATATATATAGTAATAATAATAAATTTGAAGCCTAAAATCCTGTTTTCTTAAAATCTGTTATTTTAATAAATATATATATATATATATGAATATATATATATATATATATATATATATATATATATATATATATATATATATATGAATATATATATATATATATATGGATTTATATGCATATATATAATCATCATCATCATATATATATATATATTTGTGGATTTTTGTCAATGTATTTTCTTTCAATAAGTCTTGAATATGAGTTGTAGGAAATGTATGCTGTGAATATAAATTTGTGTGAACACTGAATATGTATTAATTAAATGTTGGCTACAACTGTTTTATATGCAGTGTTGTTGACCTTGCTTGTTGGTAACTTGAAATGTAGGCACTTGATCATTATATTAAACTAATATAACATGTGCCAGGAATATAGTGGCTATTCTAACCATATTCTTACATGAATTCATATTCCATACATTTATTTATTGTTGTAGTTAGAAAACCTTGACAATTTCCCTGACTGAACTCTTTCATTCACTCACTCTTTTTATCACTACTGATTAATTACAAAAGAATAAATGCAATAATTTTTCTTTAACATCTATCACGTATGCCGACATACAAGTCGACATTTGGAGCCTAAAAATATATTATTTTCAAAAGCAGGGGTCGACTTGTCTGCCGAATATAAAATGTGAACCTTTACCACTGACGGCGTAAACAGTGAAACTACCAGCCTAACACACGTTGTACACCCTTTACCATAACTCTAGCAGCCTACCACAATTATTTCCTACTGGATCTCATATTTGTTAAGTCTATTTAACGTAGAGATTATAATAATTGTTTCTACTTTTGGCACAAGGACAGCAATTACCCAGTACATTACTGGTACTTTATTTTATCGACCCCATAAGGATGAAAGGCAAAGTTAACCTCGGCGGGATTTGAACTCAGAATGGCAAGGGCCGTAACTCTATACATCAAAGCATGGCGTCCGACCCTCTACCGATACTGCCAAAATAATATCAATGACTTGCCATAGCTCATAGGGTAGGTTACTATAGGTTAGGTTACCATAGGTTAGGTTACTATAGGTTAGGTTACCATAGGGTAGGTTACTATAGGTTAGGTTACCATAGGTTAGGTTACTATAGGTTAGGTTACCATAGGGTAGGTTACTATAGGTTAGGTTACCATAGGGTAGGTTACTATAGGTTAGGTTACCATAGAGTAGGTTACTATAGGGTTGGTTACCATAGGGTAGGTTACCGTAGGTTAGGTTACCATAGGGTAGGTTACTCTAGAGTAGGTTACCATAGGGTAGGTTATCATAGGGTAGGTTACCATAGAGTAGGTTACTATAGAGCAGGTTACCATAGGGTAGGTTACCATAAGGTAGGTTACCATAGAGTAGGTTACTATAGAGCAGGTTACCATAGGGTAGGTTACCATAGGGTAGGTTACCATAGGGTAGGTTACTATAGAGTAGGTTACCATAGAGTAGGTTACTATAAAGTAGGTTACCATAGCATAGGTTACTATAGGTTAGGTTACCATAGAGTAGGTTACCATAGGTTAGGTTACCATAGGGTAGGTTACCATAAGTTTGTTAAAGTTAGACTAGGCTGGTTTACTCAGTGAGACAGACTAAGTCTGGGTGAAAGAGAGAAAATACCAACATATTTACTTCTTTATTCACTTGTATTTATATGTGACCTATATATGTATATGTATATATATATATATATATATATATATATATATATATATATATATATATATATGAATATATATAAATATATATGTATATGTATATAAATATATATATATGTATGTATATGTATGTAAATATACGTATGTATGTGTATATATATATGTATGTATATATATATATATATATAAATGTAAATATATATATATATGTATGTATATGTATGTGTATGTATGTAAATATATGTATGTATATGTATGTGTATATATATATGTATGTATATGTCATCATCATCATCATCATTTTAGATACTATGGCCTCGGAACACCCTCCTCCCATGCTAATCTGATCTCCTAGGTACCGGAAGCTATCCACCACTTCTATAGCGCCCTCCTGCATCTGAAAAATGTGTCTATCAATGCGACTTCTACTGTCTAATTTCCCTGTACATCTACTGCATACATATTTCTCCCTACCTGTTAGTTTGCTTGCTATCCCGCTACATCTCTTGTGTACCCAGGATCTGCATTGTGTGCATTTTATAGAATATATGTATGTATATATATATATATATATATATGTATATGTCCCCAACCAATTCCAGCGGCTTCCCGCCTACATTAGTGATCCCCTCTGGCTTCTCAACATTCTCTACCAGATATTTTGTTTTAGTCTCATTCATTCTCAGCCCCACACTCATCGACACAGTCTCAACCTCCCGCATCAAATCCTCTGCCTCCTTCACTGTATTTGTCACCAAAACTATGTCGTCGGCAAATTCAGCATCCGATACCTTTTTCGCCCCAACTCTCCTGCTCTGAGCCGGTGCTACAGTAAAGCCAGAGTCCTGGTGTTTCTCCAGTGCAAGGCGCATACAATAGTCCACTACGATGATAAAAAGGTAGGGAGCCAATGTATCTCCCTGGAGCACTCCAGCCAGTATCTCAAAGAACTCTGTCATCCCATCAGGTGTTGACATTGCACTCAGTTCTCCTTTGGGAGCCCCTACATGGACACACTAGAAGAGGAAGACCAAGGTTAACATATGTTGATGCCCTAAGGACAGACACTGGTCTGTTGGAGATGCAGGATATGGCAGCGATAATGAGGGACAGAGACCGCTGGAGAGAACTCGTCCATGGATCTCGGGAATTTTACCCGCCTTAGATAGATAGAGATATGTATATGTATGTATATATATATTGAAAAAAACTGGTTTTATGATGGCTGACTGGGAGATAGAAGCTCCTGAAAGAGAAACTTGGCGTGGAATGGTGAATGATGGGGTCCCTAATTTTGAGGACAGACACAGAGAGCACGAGAAGATCAAATGGGATGTGCGTAAGCAATGCCCTGGGGTATCCATTTAATTGAAGTGCCCTGAGTGTGGAAAAATTTGCTTGAGCAAATCTGATCCACAGTCACAGCCATGTTCAGAGAGAACCAGTGAACTATGATCTCAACGGTACTGTGAGGGTTCATGGGCAACCTGATGCAGGACCTCAAGCCAGGGAGATCCATAGTTGTCGTCAGTGTGTGAAGGAGTGCAAGTCTCTAGCAGGCTTGAAAAGCCATATCTGAGCGTCCCACATCTGAATCTGACAAGCGATTACAATACGCTTGTCAGAGTTTGCAGCCAACATATATGTATGTATGTTCTTCTGGTTTTATAATTTCACTAAGTTTTACCAATAGAGAGAGAGTCGGTTTCTAACATAGACACAAGACTCTCTCATTGGAATTTACACAACATCAACTAGGTAGATATGTATGTATGCATGTGTAGATATGGATGTTATTGTATGTGTGGATGTGTATGTTTTGAGTTGTATGTGGGCATGTGTATATGCTTTGTATCTGTACATGTGTATATGCAGTTATTAGATGCAAAATGTTTGGAATGTTTTACATATTTTTACTGTTTCAATAATGGATTGTACTTGTAATTTCCTAACTAGTTGTGTTCTTTCTGTTCCTGTGAAGCCTAGCTTCTCAAGATTTGTATTGAGGCAGTTACTAACATATCCCAGTGCCCCAATAATCACAGGCATAAATCTGAAGGTGTAATCAGGGTGGAGTATCTGCAGATTTTTCATCAGTTCTGCATAAATATTCTCCTTTTCACTAATCTTTGATATTATATTGGCATCTGCTGGGCAGCTAATTTCCACATGTATGTATGTATGTATGTATGTATGTATGTATGTATGTAAGGAGGCACATGGCTTAGAGGTTAGAGCATAGGCCTTGCAATCGAAAGGTTGTGAGTTCAATTCTTAGACCGGGTGATGTGTTGTTTCCTTGAGCAAGACACTTTATTTCACATTGCTCCAGTTTACTCAGCTGTAGAAATGAAATGATAGGACTGTGGTGGTCGTGGAGGTGCCACGGCAAAAAATCACCCAGCCCACACTACAAAGTAGATGTGTAGGCGCTACGGGAAAAAAAGCACCCAGCACTCACTGTAAATGAGGTTGGTGTTAGGAAGGGCATCCAGCTGTAGAAATCAAGCCAGAATCAGTTCCCGTCTAACCCTTGCAAGCAAGGAAAATCGGACGTAAAATAAAATGATGATGATGATGATATATATATTTGTAAATATAGTCAAGGAAAGAAGGACTAAATCTCTTATGTTATGTACTATATAAAGAGAAACAGATTGAATGTTATTGATATTGAATGTATATGTTTGTTTTATGTGTTTGTGTAATAACACACTAACCATGCACTGAAGAACACATATACTGTATATAGAGTGAATATAATATTTGGAGTAATGTTACTCGATAGAGTGTGTAGCTCGGTGATCAGAGTGTTACTCCAGATAGAGTTGCTACTTCTCTGAATAGAGAGATCACAGCTCTGATACTATGGGCATGAGGTTAGAATGACTCAGGAAAGAATCACCGGAGAGTCACCCCAGGTAGAGCTGCTACTTCTCTGAATAGAGAGATCACAGCTCTGATACTATGGGCATGTGGTTAGAATGTCTCAGGAAAGAATCACCGGGCAGATTTTACAGGCAAAACCAACTAGCAGGACACCCAGTGGTAGACCCCAAGCAAGATGATCAGATAACATCCATGAGCCTCACTTGGGTAACCACCCAGATCAGCTGGAGATGGTTGCTTCTGACAGGACCCGCTGGAAGAAGTGTTTGAGGTCACTGCCTTTACGACCTTCTCAGAAATAAGTGGCTGATGCAGGAGGAGGAGGAAGAGGAGAAGAAGTGACTGTTTACTTAATCAAAACATTGAAGTAACCAATCATTATAAATAAATACATATTTGATTCTGTCAATAAACATTTAATTATTTTCCTTGGAATCTTTCAGCAGATATTTTATATAACTTAATCTGATTATTTAAAAATATACTACCCTCCCCTTCTTCCACCATCATTTTACATTTATTTTCATACTGGCACAGATTGGTCAGATAGTTATAGTCCAAGTCAGTTTTATTCAGACTTACTGCCCTCCTAGCTGAGCTAGAGAACATGTCTTGTGTATGTGTATGTCTCTGTTTGTGCATGCATGTGTCTACTGTTTTGTATCTCTCTGATTTATATTTCTAAGTAAGTGTAAATGTTGAAACATTTACATAACATATGTTAGGAATAGTGTTTCTTACAGTACACTGCTTTTCCCAACACTGATCTACTAGCCAAGCATATATAACAATTGTTAGCTGTTCTCAGCAAACCAAGTATAAACATTGTTAGCTGTTCCCACTCAATCTTATATAGAAATTGTTAGCTGTTCTCGACCAACCATGAATATAAATTGTCAGCTTTTCTCAGCCATCCATGTATAAGAGTTGTCAGCTGTCCTCAGCCATCCATGTATAAGAGTTGTCAGCTGTCCTCAGCCATCCATGTATAAGAGTTGTCAGCTGTCCTCAGCCATCCATGTATAAGAGTTGTCAGCTGTCCTCAGCCATCCATGTATAAGAGTTGTCAGCTGTCCTCAGCCATCCATGTATAAGAGTTGTCAGCTGTCCTCAGTCATCCATGTATAAGAGTTGTCAGCTGTCCTCAGCCATCCATGTATAAGAGTTGTCAGCTGTCCTCAGCCATCCATGTATAAGAGTTGTCAGCTGTCCTCAGCCATCCATGTATAAGAGTTGTCAGCTGTCCTCAGCCATCCATGTATAAGAGTTGTCAGCTGTCCTCAGCCATCCATGTATAAGAGTTGTCAGCTGTCCTCAGCCATCCATGTATAAGAGTTGTCAGCTGTCCTCAGTCATCCATGTATAAGAGTTGTCAGCTGTCCTCAGCCATCCATGTATAAGAGTTGTCAGCTGTCCTCAGCCATCCATGTATAAGAGTTGTCAGCTGTCCTCAGCCATCCATGTATAAGAGTTGTCAGCTGTCCTCAGCCATCCATGTATAAGAGTTGTCAGCTGTCCTCAGCCATCCATGTATAAGAGTTGTCAGCTGTCCTCAGCCATCCATGTATAGAAATTGTTACCTGTTCTCATACAACCAGGATTTAAATTCAGAATGCAAGAAGCCAAAATTAATACCACAAAGCATTTTGTCCACTGCTTTAAAGTTTCTGCCAATTTGCTACCAAATATTAACAATTTTAAAAATAAAATATTTAATTTTAATTAACGAATCTTTAATATATTATTTTTAACATAGCAATTTTTTGTGTACACCTATGTGCTAGGTATGTGTTTAAAGAAAAATAATTTTCCAATCTAAATATTTTTGGAAAATATTTACTGAACCTTCACTAGAGTTATACAAATTTGCTTTGTTTGAATTCTGAAAAATTAAATAAAATGTCATATAGAAAGAACTGAATTTATTAAAACATTGACAAGGATGTATTTAAGATAAGTAAATTACAACACCGACATCAAGCTGATCTTGAAGAGAAGAAATATATTATATTTTTTGCTTTATTTCATAATTCTATTTTATCCTTTAATTTTGTTCTTGAAAGACATTGTCTAATATTGTCTAATATTAAAATGTTAACTCTAATTTTATCTTTATAATCTTTTATCTTTTAAGAAACTGCCTAGAAGAAAATATCTTTTGACAACTTATTAGAAATAATATCAATTTAGTTTAAATCTTATTTTTCCATATCTATGTTTTTGATTTATCGTTACTTGTGAAATATTCTAGAACTATTTCTTAAAACTATTTTTGTGTTAAATTGCATTTGTCTATTTATATATTATCTAAGTGACCTTTATTAGATTTTGTTTTTGCTGACAAAATGACGCCTGATATCGTTATAGCATTGATTATTATTGACATGTAATTATACATGTAAAATATAATCATTATTGACTATTTCACTGGTAGCTGTAATTAGAGTTTATATACTGTAGGCTTTGTTTTAAGCCTTTCTTTATCATATTTCTAATGAAAGACACTAACTTTCTCATTATTTAATAGCTATTTGGTATATAACAACAATTGGTGGCAAAT
>OZ024746.1:97512845-97542845 GCA_964016885.1 Eledone cirrhosa | reverse complement strand
ATAAACACACACGCACCGTGTTATATTTTGACGGTATTGTATTAGCTCAATGTATGAGAACAGAGACATTATATATAAAAGAAATCAAAGAACGCTTACATACTTAAACAGTTTTTATTTGCTTACAATGTTTCATCCATACCGTTGGGTAGGAATCATCAGAGCTTAATAAACACAGTAGGGAGGGTCATATTGTTGTTATAATATTGCCAGAAATAATAACAACATGCTCACTGTTTAGTAGACATACAATACAACAGGAGGAACATAATAGTACCACTGATGATGTTGCAGATGTGCAACGAAAGAACTTTGTTAGACTATATATATATATGTGTTTATATCTGTATTTTTTACCGTAGGTCAGTCAATGATAAACATTGAGGACCAAATGAATTAACTGTGGAGATATAAAAGATACAGAAGCAAAAGCCAACCAAACACTGAGTGTGTTCTGTTATTATTTCTGCCAATATTATTACAACAATATGACCCTCCCCAAGTATAACAATATAAGTATGTATATATATCCAAAATTAATTAAATTAAATTAAATTAAGGGAGTCATGCCCGAGACATACCCCATATCCACCGTAGAATAAGGTCAAAGATTCCAATGAATAGATCCGAGCATTTTATATCAACTAGAAATTGATTGACATATATACATATTTAAAATAAACACATGAAACAATCACAGAGGATAATTTGTAAAGTGTGTAATCACACATAGCTAGGTAGGTAACTAATTAAAGTTTAACTAGAGCTTCAAATATTACCTTTTAAAAAATGATTAATCTTCCTTGTATATATTTCATTAAAGAAATATATTTCACCATTAATCCGTAAAGTCTAGTTGATAAGTATGTATATACACACACACACACACATATATATATATCTATCCAGGGAGGGTAACTTGGAGTTACTGTAGCTTCACTTCAGTGTCGAGGTGTAGAGCTATACAGAGTGTATTATAGTTGAATAAGATAACAAGGATGATTGGTTTCTCCTTCATTATGTTTATTGGTTAGGTCAGATCGATACAGATCGAACCTTGATCTAGTCAGTGGCGAAACGCGCGTCACCAACCAATAAACGTAATGAAGGAGAAACCAATCATCCTTGTTATCTTATATACCTATATAAATGTCATCATCATCATCACCGTTTTATGTCTATTCTTCCACGCCAACATGGGTTAGACGGGTTGTCCTGTCATGGGCAATGCCAGGTCTGGTGACCTTGTCTTGCTCATATGGGAACTAATTTTGGCTTGATATCTACAGCTGGATGCCCTTCCTAACACCAACCTCATTTACAGTGTGGACTGGGTGCTTTTTTTGTCGTGACACCTCCACAACCACTTTGCAGTGGGAGGGTGTGGGGGCATATTTTCTATATGCTTCGGCTTTGGCTTGTACCCATGGGAAGTTGGGTCTTCTGTAGTACTGCGTGATGCCAGAGGTCAGTCTTGTGTGACACAGGTGCAATTGAGCAAGGTCAGCTTTTATCACATCATCCCAGGTCTTCTTGGGTCTCCCCCACTCCGCGGCTTCCATCGACTTTTAGTGCTCTGCATCTTTTTATGCAGCTGTCATCCTTCATACACATCACATGTCCATACCAACGCATCCTCCTCTTATGCTCAGTGTCTCTCTCAGTTCGTTTATGCTTTGCCATTCACATATATTACTATTTCACATCCATCGGAGCATGCAAGCTTCGTTTCTTTCTAATCTATGCAAGTCTTCTACAGACAGCTCCCATGTCTCACTACTATGTAGCATTGCTGACCAGATACAGTTTAACCCCTTTGATACCAAACTACCTGAAACTGCTCCTGGTTCTATGAAACAAGACTGTTTGTTTTAAAGTCTTTATATTTAGGTGAAAACCTATCTTAATTTTATGCAAGTACATTCCTTAAATTATGTTCCAAAGAACATTTTAATGAGGAAGTTAGTTATTTTGCTATATCCATCCAAGTTCTGGATTATTTTCTAAATTATTTCAAAATCATAGACCATATTTTTGATTAGAAACAATAAAAGAGTTAACACACTCACTACTTAGAGGGAGCCTCTGTGCAGTCATTCAACCAGCAAGAAATAGCAACTTAAATCTTCCTCAAACTACATCTTACTATCTTCCCCAAAATAAAACATTTGCATAGTGTATAAAAAATTCATGAAACTCGTAGGCATTGTGTTTCATTAGAAATATTGTAACGAAAGGGTTAAAGTTACACTAAAATGAAATAATTAAAGTAGATATAATTCTTAGAGTGGGATATAGTGTGGCATCTTTCCTCCTTCCCTTACTTTTATTTATCTTTTTTGTATTACATTCGTGGATTGGCAGTATCGGTAGAGGGTCGGACGCCTTGCTTTGATGCAAAGAGTTACGGCCCTTTCCATTCTGAGTTCAAACCCCGCCGAGGTTAACTTTGCCTTTCATCCTTACGGGGTCGATAAAATAAAGTACCAGTAATACACTGGGGCAATTGCTGGCCTTGTGCCAAAAGTAGAAACAATTATATAATTTAAATGGAATTTATTCAAATAATTACTATACCAGGTATAACTTAGAAATATAGTTATCTTCATGTAACATGTGTTACTTTTTCTTAGAGTCTTACTAATGTAAAATAATAGTTTCTACTTTTGGCACAAGGCCAGCAATTATCCCACTGCATTATTGGTACTTTATTTTATTGACCCGCAAGTATAAAATGCAAAGTTAACCTTGGCTGTACTGTTCAGTCAACAAAATTTTGCCTTTTTTCTAAGTTTGAGACCTGTTCTTGAATAATTTGGGGCAGGGCCTATGAGAGTGGGTCCAGCTGGTACTTTGTTCCGAGGCTCAAGAGCTAAGAAGGCCCCACAGCAACCTTGCTATATCCATTTTGAGAAAAATCTTTGTCTGCTTCAGGCCCTAAAGGACTCTTATACTGCCTTGCAAAATTTCTCTATGAGGCCCTGCTGCTGAGTTTTAAAATGACAATACTTTTTTCCTATCACATCAAGTTTTCACTTGGCCAACAAGGAGGGTACACAAAATATCCGTGTTTCCTGTGTTTATGGGATAGCCGAGCGAAAGATAAACATGAAAACCTGGTGTGTTAGGGGGAAATAGATGCCATATTTGAAATCAGTACCTCAAAATTAGCTAAAAACAACAACAAAACCTAAGTCCGCAAAAAGTGTGTTGATCAATGTAAACTATCCTGTAAACTATCAGATTTTCCAGTAGTATTGAAAAATATCATTCATTACCATGAAAATAATACGAGGGAAAGTATTGTAAGGGGAATAACTCTTGCAGCTCTTTTATAAATAGAAAATGAACACCTTTTGAAAAATATCGTTAAAAAGTGTTTTCATTTAAAATTAATTATTACTAGTATATTTGTTTTATTTTTTATATATTTTATCTTCTAGTTAGCAAACTAGCTAACATTTATAACCTACAGAATTTTAAAAATTCTTTAATATTAATGGCTGTCTAGTAAAGTCTAAAACATTATTGCTCTGACTTTTCCTAGCTTTTGTACATTATTCTCTGTACTATATAGATCCAGTGAAGGCGCATGGTTTAGTGGTTAGTTCGATTCTTGGGCCAGGTGATGCGTTGTGTCCTAAAGCAAGACACTTTATTTCACTTTGCTCCAGTTTACTCAGCTGTAAAAATGAGTTGCCATGTCACTGGTGCCAAGCTGTATCAGCCATTGACTTTCCCTTAGACAACATCGGTGGCGTGGAGAGAGGAGGCTGGTACGTATGGACGACTGCTGGTCTTCCTCAAACAAACTTTGCCCGGGTTTGTGCCTTGAAGGGGAAGTTTCTAGGTGCAAATCCCATGATCATACGTTACCAAAAGGGGTCAAATCCCATGGTCACTCGTGACTGAAGGGGGTCTTTGATATAGGTCGATGGATTGGCAGTATTGGTAGAGCGTCAGACACTATGTTTTGCACCAGAGTTATGGCCCTTTGCGTTCTGAGTTCAAATCCTACCAAGGTTAGCTTTGCCTCTCATCTTACAGGATTGATAAAATAAATCACCAGTAATGCACTGGGATCGATTTGTCCCCATACTATAAATCATTATTATCACCATAGTATATAAAATATCTTATTTATGATCATATGAAATTTATGTTAATGTTTATGAATTACAGAAAAGATAGGAGGCACATGGCTTAGTGGTTAGAGCATTAGCCTTGCAATCGAAAGGTTGTGAGTTCAATTCTCAGACCGGGTGATGTGTTGTGTCCTTGAGCAAGACACTTTATTTCACATTGCTCCAGTTTACTCAGTGGTCGTGGAGGTGCCACGGCAAAAAATCACGCAGCACTCACTGTAAATGAGATTGGTGTTAGGAAGGGCATCCCACTGTAGAAATCAAGCCAGAATCAGTTCCCGTCCCACCCTTGCAAGCAGGGAAAGGCGGATGTAAAATGAAATGATGATGATGATAGTGAGGCTAAGCATCCTCACTTGCATCACCTGATATTTCAGTAAGGCCTCCTGGGCATGGATACATTAAAGCTCTGACATCTGTCAACTGATTTATTAACCATCTTGCTGACAACATCCCTGAGCACCTCTTTGAGTTCCATGTGTCTAACAACCGTAGGCATGTTTATAAAGCCAGAAAACAGCACAGCTCCCATGACGTTTGGAAACAGTTTTTCACACTCAAAGTTGCTGAAGCATGGAACAAACTCCCTGGATCAGTTGTTAGCAGTCAAAACACTGTATCCTCCAAAACTTCAAAAGGGGGGTTAGTAATGCATTAAATTGATGGCTTTATCTCCCCTCCCACCAGGGTTCAATTTTGACTTTGTGGGGTGGGGTACTTCAGGTTTGGGATGACCCCCTCATACACCAAAAAATTAGAATACTCAGCCCCCCCCCCCCAATTTTACATATCAAAATATAGCTTGACGCAAGTAATTGGAATTGAAAAGTTATCATACAGGTATTAAATTCAAAAATTCTAACCATCCTAAAACTAAAAAGCCCAGCAGGGCACAAATAAATTGCTACAGCCATCGCTGGGCACTTGGCACACATTAAATCCAGCCCTGCCTCCCACTAGTATTTCATTTGAGCATATTCTATCAGGAATTCATCATCATCATCATCATCGTTTTACGTCTATCTTCCACACTAGCTTGGGTTTACACAGGAATTGTCCCATTTGAGTCAAGATTGGTGGTCTCGCTCGTATGGGTCTGTCTGGCAGGTTTTCTACGGCTGGATGCCCTTCCTAAGACCAACCACGTTTACAGTGTGGTTATTATATATAATTATTATAATATTTTTTCCAGCCTGTCAACTTTCAGACATTTAGAAGAGCTGTTCCACTGACAACGTGTTTCTTGCCAGTTTTAGTAACTTGCCTTTCCATCATAACTGGTGATACTTATGATGGAGCTTAGCATTTTTTACCAGCACCTTAGCCTTGCTATCACTTAAGAGAAACTCCAGCAGTCCCTGTTGAGGCATATAATTGAATGTGTCTGTCTTCTCCCATGTGTTTTGATAGGTTTTTTTTCCCTGCTTACTGTTTTCTTTCTTTAGCTTTTTTTCCTCTGATTACTTTCTGACTGCAAATTGTAAACCCTTTCATGTCCATATTTCTAATGAAATACACACTATTTCAATTAGTTAATGAAGAATTTTGAGGGATTTACTAAAATTATCAATTATTTCATTACAAAGATAGTAACTTAATGTAAGGTTCTTATATAAAATTATGTTGTAAGATTTTGATTTAAATTGAAAACCTTTAAAATAGCTGGTTTTGTTTCACAGTATCAAAGCCGATTTTTGATTATTTTTGTAAGAAAAAAAAAATATATATATATATATATATATAAGAATACAACCTTTTCTTTTATCAATCCTAGAAAAAAAAATTGAAGAAGATAAAGGGAGATAACTGGTTACATCAGAAGGAAATGTTATCTAGCAATCAATCATTTCTACCTACAATCCATAAATATCAGTAACAGAAATAATAAGAGTTATCTAATAGATTTCTGGGACAAGACACACTTGATAAGACAACAATAAATGGTTCACAGAGTGTAATTGTATGGAATAGTGCACCTGATATATCAACCATTCAGCTACAGATAGTTTACATTTCCTCTATAATAATAATAACAATGAATGAAAATTGTTGTGTGTACAGTGCTCAGGTGCACTACAACTCATCAAAGGTGCATGTATAGTACATAGAATAATGTATAAATGTCAGGAAAGTGAACAGTATATGAGTCATGACACACACACACACAGACACATGTGTGCATGTGTATAGAGGGGGAATATCAGGTGTAGCATGGAAGTTTTGAAGGATGCAGTGTCCTCACAGCTAAAAGCGGTCATTTTGGTGTCATGATAAAAAGCACCCAGTTCACACTGTAAATGTGGTTCCTCTAGAAGGTAAACACGAGCAGGAAAAAAATGTGGTTCCAATGTGCACACACAGTTACATGCTGCAACAAGTGATGCTGAAGCTTCTCTCTAATAAAATTTGAAACAAGTCAACAAAATCACAGTATTACTGCATTTGAAGCCCTAAGCTATATAAAGCTTGGGGCACCTTGAAGCCCTAAGCTATATAAAGCTTGGGGCACCTTGAAGCCCTAAGCTATATAAAGCTTGGAGCACCTTGAAGCCCTAAGCTATATAAAGCTTGGAGCACCTTGAAGCCCTAAGCTATATAAAGCTTGGAGCACCTTGAAGCCCTAAGCTATATAAAGCTTGGGGCACCTTGAAGCCCTAAGCTATATAAAGCTTGGGGCACCTTGAAGCCCTAAGCTATATAAAGCTTGGGGCACCTTGAAGCCCTAAGCTATATAAAGCTTGGGGCACCTTGAAGCCCTAAGCTATATAAAGCTTGGGGCACCTTGAAGCCCTAAGCTATATAAAGCTTGGGGCACCTTGAAGCCCTAAGCTATATAAAGCTTGGGGCACCTTGAAGCCCTAAGCTATATAAAGCTTGGGGCACCTTGAAGCCCTAAGCTATATAAAGCTTGGGGCACCTTGAAGCTGTGGACGGAAGCCATTAAAAGATGAAAAATAATATTCATAGACCCTTCTTTTTCTTTGCCCACATATTCCTGAGAGGGTCATCGGAGCAGAGTTCTGAAACACTCCTTCCAGCGGGTCCTGCCAGAAGCAACCATCTCCAACTGATCCGGCTGCTAGGTTGGTGGGGTTGCCGGTTTAGTCGCTGAATACCTGACCATGAGACAGGTTGTACTGGGTTATATGTTACCAGTAGCACTCAAGAGGGACCTGACATATATATATATATATATATATACACAACATACATACACATATATATACACATACATACAAGCGCGCGCACACACACACACACACACACACACACACACACACACACACACACACACACACATATCAACTGCATGTATATTGAAGGAAGCCTATATTAAATAATATATATATATATATAGTGGGAAAATAGACGTTAAATGGTGATGATTTACACACACTCACATACACACACTTCACCACACACACACTTCACCACACACACACACAACACCACACACACACTACACCACACTCACACTTACATACATATATATAAATATTCATATTCAGAGATTATTGATCACTAGGTCAACTGTCACTTTCATCCTTCTGGGCTCAATAAAATAAATATCAATCAAGTTCTAGGATCGATATAATTGAGAAATCTCTCAAATATATTTGGCCGTCTTAAATTTTTTTAATGAAATTTGTAGCTGTTAGCAGTTGCTTCCCTTGGATTTTGTAGATAAAGGGATATAAACTCCATGTATTTGAAGTAAGTTTAATTTCCAAGTTGTCATTACTTTCATTAGCAGCTTCATTGGTTTATTCAACACCACTATCATCATTATCAGCATCTAGAGCAGCAAAAGCAATTAATAACCCAAACAGTTAGTGAATCAAACAGGAAAATGTTCAAAGTTTAAAATTAAAAAAAGAAATTGCATTACATTTTTTTTTATCCTTACAAATTCTATTAAGGCATAACATTCAACATAATGTTACAAATAGGAGCAAAAATAGAAAGAAAAGGGAAAGGAAAAAAAAAAGAGAAAACATTTAAAAAACAAAACAAACCAGCAGGTTATACACACATCTAGGGCGACATACACAACACAACCAGGTAATACATACATCTAAGACTACATACAACACATAAGCTGGTAATACATGCATCTAGGACCACATACAGCACACCAGCAAGTGATACACACATCTAGGACCACATACACAACACAAGCAGGTAATACACACATCTAGGACCACATACAGCACACAAGTAGGTAATACACACATCTAGGACCACATACACAACACAAGCAGGTAATACACACATCTAGGACCACATACAGCGCACAAGCAGGTAATACACACATCTAGGACCACATACACAACACAAGCAGGTAATACATACATCTAGGACCACATACAGCAGACAAGCAAGTATTACACACATATAGGACCACATACAACACACAAGCAGGTAATACGCACGTCTAGGAACACATACAACACACAAGCAGGTAATACACACATCTAGGACCACATACAACACACAAGCAGGTAATACACACATCTAGTACCACATAAACATGCAAGCACGCAATACACACATCTAGGACCACATACAACACACAAGCAGGTAATTCACACATCTAAGACCACATACAACACACAAGCAGGTAATACAGTAATCTAGGACCACATACAACACACAAGCAGATAATACAGTCATCTAGGACCACATACAACACACAAGCAGATAATACAGTCATCTAGGACCACATACACAACACAAGCAGGTAATACACATCTAGGACCACATACAACACACAAGCAGGTAATACACACATCTAGGACCACATACAACACACAAGCAGGTAATACAAACATCTAGGACCACATACAACACACAAACAGGTAATACAAACATCTAGGACAACATACGACACACAAGCAGGAAATACATATATCTAGGACCACATACAACATGCAAGCAGGTAATACATACATCTAGGACCATATACAACACACAAGCAGGTAATACATACATCTAGGACCACATGCAACACACAAGCAGGTAATACACACATCAAGGACCACATACAACACACAAGCAGGTAATACACACATTTAGGACCACATACAACACACAAGCAGGTAATACCACATCTAGGACTACATGCAACACACAAGCAGGTAATACATACATCTAGGACCACATACAACACACAAGCAGGTAATACACACATCTAGGACCACATACAACACACAAGCAGGTAATACACACATCTAGGACCAAATATAACACGTAAGCAGGTAATACATACATCTAGAACCACATACAACACACAAGCAGGTAATACATACATCTAGAACCATATACAACACACAAGCAGGTAATACACACATCTAGGACCACATACAACACACAAGCAGGTAATACACACATCTAGGACCAAATATAACACGTAAGCAGGTAATACAGTCATCTAGGACCACATACAACACACAAGCAGGTAATACACACATCTAGGACCACATACAACACACAAGCAGGTAATACACACTTCTAGGACCACATACAACACACAAGCAGGTAATACAACACACAAGCAGGTAATACACACATCTAGGACAACATACAACACACTAGCAGGTAATACACATCTAGGACCACATACAACACAAAGCAGGTAATACACACATCTAGGATCACATACAATACACAAGCAGGTAATACACACATCTAGGATGACATACAACACACAAGCAGGTAATACACACATCTAGGACCACATACAACACACAAGCAGGTAATACACACTTCTAGGACCACATACAACACACAAGCAGGTAATACACACTTCTAGGACCACATACAACACACAAGCAGGTAATACACACATCTAGGACCACATACAACACACAAGCAGGTAATACACACATCTAGGACAACATACAACACACAATCAGGTAATACACACATCTAGGACCACATACAACACACAAGCAGGTAATACACACATCTAGGACCACATACAACACACAAGCAGGTAATACACACATCTAGGACAACATACAACACACAATCAGGTAATACACACATCTAGGACCACATACAACACACAAGCAGGTAATACACACATCTAGGACCACATACAACACACAAGCAGGTAATACACATCTAGGACCACATACAACACACAAGCAGGTAATACACATCTAGGACCACATACAACACACAAGCAGGTAATACACACTTCTAGGACCACATACAACACACAATCAGGTAATACACACATCTAGGACCACATACAACACACAATCAGGTAATACACACATCTAGGACCACATACAACATACAAGCAGGTAATACCACATCTAGGACCACATACAATACACAATCAGGTAATACACACATCTAGGACCACATACAACACACAAGCAGGTAATACACACTTCTAGGACCACATACAACACACAATCAGGTAATACACACATCTAGGACCACATACAACACACAAGCAGGTAATACACACTTCTAGGACCACATACAACACACAATCAGGTAATACACACATCTAGGACCACATACAACACACAAGCAGGTAATACATTCATCTAGGACCACATACAACACACAAGCAGGTAATACACACATCTAGGACCACATACAACACACAAGCAGGTAATACCATATCTAGGATCACATACAACACACAAGCAGGTAATACACACATCTAGGACCACATACAACACACAATCAGGTAATACCATAACTAGGACCACATACAACACACAATCAGGTAATACCATATCTAGGACCGCATACAACAAAAGGCAGGCGAAAGGAGTGGACAAACAAACCGCTGCCAGAGCAAAAGATAACAATATCGCGAGGAGCACTGGGAAACCTCCCTAATAATTTTTGAGGCAAGCCAACACACTCGCAGCATTATATTGGGTGATGGCGAGGCTGAAACACTGGAACAGCCAAGCACCTTCATAAGCATCACCAGTTACCTCTGTCAGGCGAGCCACCAGTAAATTAGAAAAAAATAAATACTTAAGAGTATTTTGCATAAATAAATAATAAATTTGTCTTTCTAGTGATCTGTCATTCCATAAGGCCATGTGTCTAACGCTTGGTGATGCCCTTGAGCAACACACTTTATTCCACAAAGATAGGAAAAAAATGAGTTGTACTTTGTAAATCAAAGGACCAGCCAGGTACAATACTTTGTCATGCTGAATCTCCCTGAAAATTACATCAAGTGTATACATATATGTGGAATGCTGAACCACTTGCATGTTAATTTTGTAAGGTTATATGGTTGATTCCAGATATCCTTATTGTCATTACTATCATCAACAGTTTCATACATTTATTCACCAGCACCACCACCACAACCACCACCACCACAACCACCACCACCACCACCAACACCACCACTGTCACCACCACCACCACCAATCAATCATCCTAACAGTTAGTTACTTTAATGAGTCAAACAAGAAAAAAGTTCAAAGTGTAGATTTGTAAAAAAAAAAGCCCCCCCCCCCCCCCCCCAAAAAAAAAGCATTAAATATTAGATAAATAAATAAATACATAAAATTATTTTGCATAAATAAATAGTAAATCTGTCGTTCTATTGATCTATCATTCTATTGATCTGTCATTGCTAAGATTGCATGATAAGATACTTCTACAGATTTCTTCTCTGAGATTTGATCATTTATTCAATTTCAGAGATTTATATTTTAACATCTGTGGGTTTTTTTTTTTAATTAAATTTAGAAATTATTTATTTATCACATTTATTTTTCAAACCATCACATATTAATTTTTCATTTGAAAATACACTCAGTTACCGGATTCCATAGTACTTTTTATTGTTATTGCGAGTGACAGTTGTATTAAAAGGTAAAGTTAGATCAGTCGGCAGATATCTTATATAGGTAATATAGGGGAAAATATCATTTTCAGTAATTTCTCCCTCTGTCATCATCATCATCATCATCACCGTTTTACGTCCGTTCTTCCATGCTAGCATGGGTTAGACGGGTTGTCCTGTTGTGGGCAGTGTCTGGTCGGCTGACATATGCCTTGCTCATACAGGAACTGATTTGGCTTGATTTCTACAGCTGGATGCCCTTCCTAACACCAACCTCATTTACAGTGTGGGCTGGGTGCTTTTTTGCCGTGGCACCTCCACGACCACCTTGCAGTGGGGGGGGGGGGGGCATATTGTCTATATGCTTCAGCTTGTACCCATGGGAGGTCGGGTACTCTGTATTACTGTGTGACGCCAGAGGTCACGGTCGTGTGTCATCGCCTTTGAGAGGTGTAATTGGGTAAGGTCGGCTTTTATCACCTCATCCCAGGTCATCTTGGGTCTCCCCACTCCGCGGTTTCCATCGACTTCTAGTGCTCTGCACCTTTTTATGCAGCTGTCATCCTTCATACGCATGACATGTCCATACCAATGCAACCGCCTCTCCTGCACACAGCATTTGATTCCTCTTATGTTCAGTCTCTCTCTCAATTCATTTATGCTTTGTCGTTCGCGTATATTACTATTACACTTCCATCGGAGCATGAAGGCTTCGTTTCTCTCTAATCTACGTAAGTCTTCCACCTTCAGCGCCCAGGTCTCACTACCATGCAACATCGCTGTTCGGATACACGCATCATACAGTCTGCCTTTCATTTTGAGGGAGAAGCCTTTTGCAGCTAGCAGTGGTAGTAGTTCCCTAAACTTCTTCCATGTTTATTACATAACTAATAAGGTCTCTAGCCTACATAGAGCACTCTGACATCATCATCATCACCGTTTTACGTCCGTTCTTCCACGCTAGCATGGGTTAGACGGGTTGTCCTGTTGTGGGCAGTGTAGAAAGGTAGTATAACCACTTGTAAATTGAAGGACCAGCCTTGTCACATACTTTGTCATGCTGAATCTCCCTGAGAATTACATCAAGAGTATACATGTATGTGGAATGTTCATCCACTTGCATGCTAATCTCATAAGGTTATATGGTTATATTTAGATATCTTAGTTTTAATTACTATCATCAACAGCTTCATACTTTTATTCACTACCACCTCCACCTCCACCACAGCCACCTCCACCATCAGCATTACCACCACCACCACCACCACCACCATCAGCACGACCACCACCACCAGCATCAATACCACCACAACCACCACCAGCATCACCACAATCACCTCCACCATCAGCATTACCACCACCACCATCACCACAACCACCACCATCACCAGCATCAATACCACCACAACCACCACCAGCACCATCACCATCATCAATACCACCACAACCACCACCACAATCACCACCACCACCACCAGCATCACCACCACCACCACAACCACCTCCACCATCAGCATCACCACCACCACCACCACCACCAGCATCAATACCACCACCACAACCACCACCAGCATCACCACCACCACAACCACCACCACCACCAGCATCAACACCACCACCATCACCACCACCACCACCACCACCACCAGCATCAACACCACCACTAGCACCACCACCAACATCATCCACACCAACATCATCATCAACAACAGCAAAAGCAATCAATCATCCAAGCAGCTACTGAATGAATCATTAAAGATGACTGAATACAGCATAAATAAATTGCAGGATTTATTAAAATTATTAATTTGCTACTAAGATAGGAACTTAATGGAAGGTTCTTATAGAAAATCATGTTGGAAGATCATAATTTAAAATGAAAATCTTTGAAATGGGTGGTTTTATTTCATAGAACCGGGGCTGGTTTTGGCTGGGTTGGTAACTGAAAGGTTAAACTCTAATAATTGTTTCTACTTTTGGCACAAGGCCAGCAATTACCCAGTACATTACTGGTACTTTATTTTATCGACCCCCGTAAGGATGAGAGGCAAAGTTAACCTGAATGGGATTTGAACTCAGACCGTAAAAGGACGTAACTATGCTGAAAAGATGGCGTCCGACCCTCTATCGATTCTGCCAATCCACTGCCTTCACCACAGTTATAATAATATGAATACCTTATTATCTAATCCAACCAAGCAGTCTTTAGTTTCTAGTGGTTCCGTGATTCAACTTCATTTGAGAATATGTTACTGTTCAACTGTTCACTCTTTCAAATATTTAATCTTCTGCTCTTTATATCTTCTATCTAAACATTCGTTGTAGAATATATTAAATTCTCTGTCATATTAGACATGACAATTAAGTTGCTTTTGTTGGACTTCTGAGACTCGTATTGTTAATTAATTCTCCTCGTCATCATTATACATGTTCACCATCAAATTAGCTAAATTGTATACATCTCAAGTAGACTCTAAGTTAACCTTTGTTATTCACAACTGTCAGTCACTATGTATATACAAGATGAAAGGTGACTGGTCAGTTTTGATAATGGACATTCAGGTATTTAATAAACTGCATGTCCAGAATTAATATGCAAATGGCTGAGGATTTCACAGATGTATGTGCTTGTACCCAGGGCTGGATTTAAACCTTAGAGTTAATATACCAGTGCCATAATAAAATGCACCCAGTCCACACTGTAAAGTGATAGTGCTGGTGTGATAAAAAATGCCCACCTACTCCAACCTGTCAGAAGGTAGTGACAGAGCCCCAATAAAACGCATCCAGTACCAGGGTCAGATTTAGACCTTGTCAGGCCCAGGGCACTTCAAGTTTGGTGTCCCCTCATACACAAAAAGATTAAAATACACAGTAAACCCCCCCCAATTTCACATATCAAAGTTAGGTTAGTGCAAGTAATTGGAATTGAAAAGTTAGACATACAGGTATTAAATTAATAAATTCTAACCATCATAAAACTAAATAGCCCAGCTGAGAGCACAAATAAATTTCTACACCCGTCGATGGGAGTTGTGAGGAACAAAGCTGTAGTTCATAGAATTTTATTCAGAGGCATCATATATCTTCATTACTCGATAGAATGCATAGCTCGGAGATCAGAGAGTCACTCAAAGTAGAGCCGCTACTTCTCTGAATTGAGAGATCACAGCTCTGATACTATGGGCATGTGGTTAGAATGTTTCAGGAAAGAATCACTGGAGAGTCACTCCAGGTAGAGCCGCTACTTCTCTGAATTGAGAGATCACAGCTCTGATACTATGGGCATGTGGTTAGAATATCTCAGGAAAGAATCACTGGAGAGTCACTACAGGTAGAGCCACTGCTTCTCTGAATTGAGAGATCACAGCTCTGATACTATGGACATGTGGTTAGAATGTCTCAGGAAAGAATCACTGGAGAGTCACTCCTGGTAGAGCCATTACTTCTCCGAATTGAGAGATCACAGCTCTGATACTATGGACATATGGTTAGAATGTCTCAGGAAAGAATTGCTGGAGAGTCACTCCTGGTAGAGCCACTACTTCTCCAAATTAAGAGATCACAGCTCTGATACTATGGACATATGGTTAGAATGTCTCAGGAAAGAATTGCTGGAGAGTCACTACAGGTAGAGCCACTGCTTCTCTGAATTGAGGGATCACAGCTCTGATACTATGGACATATGGTTAGAATATCTCAGGAAAGAATCACTGGAGAGTCACTCCAGGTAGAGCCATTACTTCTCCGAATTGAGAGATCACAGCTCTGATACTATGGACATATGGTTAGAATATCTCAGGAAAGAATCACTGGAGAGTCACTCCTGGTAGAGCCATTACTTCTCCGAATTGAGAGATCACAGCTCTGATACTATGGACATATGGTTAGAATATCTCAGGAAAGAATCACTGGAGAGTCACTCCTGGTAGAGCCATTACTTCTCCGAATTGAGAGATCACAGCTCTGATACTATGGACATGTGGTTAGAATGTCTCAGGAAAGAATCACTGGAGAGTCACTCCTGGTAGAGCCATTACTTCTCCGAATTGAGAGATCACAGCTCTGATACTATGGACATATGGTTAGAATGTCTCAGGAAAGAATTGCTGGAGAGTCACTCCTGGTAGAGCCACTACTTCTCCAAATTAAGAGATCACAGCTCTGATACTATGGACATATGGTTAGAATGTCTCAGGAAAGAATTGCTGGAGAGTCACTACAGGTAGAGCCACTGCTTCTCTGAATTGAGGGATCACAGCTCTGATACTATGGACATATGGTTAGAATATCTCAGGAAAGAATCACTGGAGAGTCACTCCAGGTAGAGCCATTACTTCTCCGAATTGAGAGATCACAGCTCTGATACTATGGACATATGGTTAGAATATCTCAGGAAAGAATCACTGGAGAGTCACTCCTGGTAGAGCCATTACTTCTCCGAATTGAGAGATCACAGCTCTGATACTATGGACATATGGTTAGAATATCTCAGGAAAGAATCACTGGAGAGTCACTCCTGGTAGAGCCATTACTTCTCCGAATTGAGAGATCACAGCTCTGATACTATGGACATATGGTTAGAATATCTCAGGAAAGAATCACTGGAGAGTCACTCCTGGTAGAGCCATTACTTCTCCGAATTGAGAGATCACAGCTCTGATACTATGGACATGTGGTTAGAATGTCTCAGGAAAGAATCACCGGAGAGTCACTCCTGGTAGAGCCATTACTTCTCTGAATTGAGAGATCACAGCTCTGATACTATGGACATGTGGTTAGAATGTCTCAGGAAAGAATTGCTGGACAGATTTTATGGACAAAACCAACTAGCAGAAGACCCAGGAGTAGACCCCGGGCAAGATGGTCGGATAGCATCAATGAGCTTGGCTGGTCACGCTTGGGGACCCAGCCAGATCAGTTGGAGATGGTTGCTTCTGACAGGACCCGCTGGAAGGAGTGTTTGGGGACTCTACCCCCCACAGCCCTCTCAGGAATAAGTGGCTGAATAATAATTGTTTCCACTTTTGGCACAAGGCCACCAATTACCCCAGTGTATTACTGGTGCTTTATTTTATCAACCCTGTAAAGGTGAAAGGCAAAGTTAACCTCGGTGGGATTTGCACTCAGAACGTAAAGGGACATAACTCTATGCTGCAAAGCATAGTATCTGACGCTCTACTAATACTGCCAATAACAATGATAATGATAAGGAGGAGATTGAGGAGGTATCATATATATCCATTAATATTCAAGTACTTTTTCAAAGTATAGAGCTTCTCTTCAGTTCACAATAAACCAAGTTTCTAATCTTTATTAGTACTAGCAGAAAAACCAACCTTCGAGTTGTTTTTTTGCTAGCATGTGTAGTGTGTATATTGATATTATACACAAGTATATATACATGTAGATATGATACATGTGTAGTGTGTATATTGATATTATATTCAAGTATATATACATGTAGATATGATACATCAAATAAAATCGTAATTGGCAATATCCACAGAAATTGAAGAGAGACTGTGTTACACTGTCTTATGTAATCAGTAACGTAATCCATGATACATTAAAAAAAGACGATATTATATATAAACTGCATTAGGAGAAAATTAGTGACAGAAATATAGTATGTTTATTTAAGCGATGGCCAACTGGAAGTGTTGACATTTCAGAAATTTTAAAGAAGTGAATCTTTAAATAAACAAAATAAATATTTAATCAGCAGCCACAAAATTTAGTAGATAAATAATGTAATATTCATTCATTATTTATTCAAAGTAAGGTGGATTGGCAGTATCGGTAGAGGGTCGGACGCCATGCTTTCTAGCATAGTTACGTCCCTTTACGATCTGAGTTCAAATCCCGCCGAGGTTGACTTTGCCTTTCATCCTTACGGGGTCGATAAAATAAAGTACCAGTAATGTATTGGGTAATTGCTGGCCTTGTGCCTAAAGTAGAAACAATTATTTATTCAAAGTAAGGCGATGGCTTGGCAGTATCAGTAGAGGGTTGGACGCCATGCTTTGATGCGTAGAGTTACGGCCCTTTCCATTCTGAGTTCAAATCCCGCCGAGGTTAACTTTGCCTTTCATCCTTACTGGGTCAATAAAATAAAGTACCAGTAATACACTGGGTAATTGCTGGCCTTGTGCCAAAAGTAGAAACAATTATTTATTCAAAGTAATCCAACTTATTTTACTAATGGGATAAAAAATGATAAACCGTACGCAGTCCCGCGCTCCTTACTTTATTATAGTTTAGATTTCACTACTCTAGTTTCCAAATCATACAACACCATACTTATTACACATAGTCCATATTATCTCACTGTCCTCCATCAGTTTATTTCAATAGACTACATACAGATAAACACAACTTTTAAAGAAAGACAAAGGACAAAAGAAGATATGGTTACACAATCTCACACCACAAACGATGCTGGAAAAATAAAGCAAGCTTCCTCATAGGCCTCACCTGAACAAATCAAAATATCTCACATAATTGTTTCTACTTTAGGCACAAGGTCAACAATTTGAAGGGAAGGAGAAAGTTGATTAATTTGACTCCAGTGCATTACTGGTACTTTATTTTATCAACCCCTTATGGATAGAAAGCGAAGCTAACCTTGTCGAGATGTGAAATCAGAATGTAAAGGGCTATAACTCTATGCTGTGAAGCATGGTCTCTGGTGCTCTACCGATACTGCCAATTCACCACCTTACTACATAGTGAAACACTGATAACCATATCTATAAATTCATGAATCAAAATAGAAATAAGAAAAAAAGGGAAATTACCATTGGTTCCATTAGTTAAATTTTTGAAATGAAATACACTGCTTCATCATCATCATTTAACGTCCATCTTCCTTGATATACAGGGTTGGATGGGTTTTCAATAACTGGGTGCTTTTTGTCATGAGACTTACATGACCACTTTACAGTGTAGGCTGGGTGCTCTTTGTCGTGACACCTACATGACCACTTTACAGTGTGGGCTGGGTGCTCTTTGTCGTGACACCTACATGACCACTTTACAGTGTGGGCTGGGTGCTCTTTGTCGTGACACCTACATGACCACTTTACAGTGTGGGCTGGGTGCTTTTTGTCTTGACACCTACACAACCACTTTACAGTGTGGACTGGGTGCTCTTTGTCGTGACACCTACATGACCACTTTACAGTGTGGACTGGGTGCCTTTTGTCGTGACACCTACATGACCAAGCATGAGCTAATAATAATAATTGTTTCTACTTTTGTGCATTACTGGTACTTTATTTTATCGACCCCGTAAGGCAAAGTTAACCACGGCGGGATTTGAACTCAGACCATAAAGGGGCGTAATTGTATGCTGGAAAGCATGGCTTCCGTCCCTCTACCGATACTGCCAATCCACCGCCCTAATAATAATAATAATAATAATAATAATGATAATACACATGAAGGCGCATGGCCTGATGGTTAGGATGGTCAATGTAGGATCATAATGTCATCGGTTCAATTCCTAGACAGGCTGCTGTGTTGTGTTCTTGAGCAAAACACTTTATCTCACATTGCTCCAGTACACAAAGCTGGGGTGAGTATCTGCAGTAGCTGGGAAGTTAATCCTGTGATAGACTGGTGCCTATCCAGGGAGAGTCTTGTACTCTCTGTTGCTTAACAGCAAGCAAACCAGGGATAAGCACCAGCTTGATAAAACTTTCACTCAGAACAGGCTTTAACTTTAAACTTTAACAGTATATATATACTTAAGCCCCCACATCCCCTAGTCCCAAAACTGTAACGGAAGCTCTGTATATGACTACTATACATAATCTACTACTTACCTTGAGATGATGTTGTTTTCTGTAGTAATTCTTTTTATAGTGAATCACTATAGCTTTAACTGATGGTAGAGAAAACACCTTAAATCTTTAGCATTTACATTACTCTATATTTACTATTGTATTTTTGTAGTAAAGGCTTTATCTCACATAATTATCTCACTTAACATTTACATTACCCTATATTTACTATTGTATTTTTGTAGTAAAGGCTTTATGTCACATAATTATATCACTTAATATCTAATCTATGAGAATTTGATATCATTTATTTTAAGAACAATACCTTAACATAAGTATGAGTTGCAGGTTATAGCCAGTTTAAATGCTTTAGCATTAACCCATTAAGGTTTATGTTGTTTCTTGTCTGTTTATAAGTTCCTTGAATACTGCTGCAATATACCCATTACCCACAATTACTGCTTAGGGGCTTCAGCCAGAAATTGGGACTTCATTAATCCCAGGTGCTGTATAATTCTTAATCTTCAGCACGCTGTTGGTGACAAGAGAGTGATCACCCCTTAATATATAATGGAGTGTCAAGAGAAGTAATTCATAATACAAATTCAGCGTTCTAAAGTTTAATGTGTTGGCAATCCTCACTGTACTATTATATATATTTTTCCTTTTTTTTCCTTTTGTCCTTTCTGCTTTAATATTGCACTGAAACATTTTGTTCCATATTCTCTCAGAGTCTACTTCAATTTCTCGTTTTGTTGGTGTTTCCAATTTTTTTTTTATCTCTTTTTATTTTGTTACCGTCCTTGTAGATAAAAGTATTCACCTTTTCAAAGTATGTTATCCTCCTCTCATTTTCCCTCATTTCTAGAAGCTTTTCATTGGCTTCAAGTGTGTCATTTAAAAAAAAAAATTTATTGATATTACACTTTTAAAAATATTTTTTTATGTTGTATCTCTGCTTTTTTTACTTTGCTAAGGTAGATAAGTCTTTTTGTTGTTTACGAAGTCAATAGAATAAAGTACCAGTAATGCATTGGGGTTGATTTAATCAACTTTCCCTTTCTCCCAAAATAGTTGGCCTTGTACCAAATGTAGAAACAATTATTATTATTATTATTATTGTCAAGATGGCAGTGGATTGGCAGTATTGGGGTCGATAAAATAAAGCACCAGTAATGTACTGGGGTCAATTTAGTCGAGTTTCCCCTCCCCCCAAATTACTGGCCTTGTGCCTACAGTAGAAATTAAAAGGGCAGTGGATAGGCAGTATCGGTAGAGCATCAGACACTATGCTTTGTAACATAGAGTTACGACCCTTTACAGTCCGAGTTCAAATCCCGCCAAGGTTAGCTTAACCTTTCATCCTTACGGGGTTGATAAAATAAAGCACCAGTAATGCACTGGGGTCAATTTAATTGACTTTCGCCTGCCCCAAAATTGATGGCTTTCTGCCTATATAAGAAACGGGTGGTGGATTGGCAGTATTGGTAGAGTGTCGGACACCATGCTTTCCAGCATAGTTACGTCCCTTTACGATCTGAGTTCAAATCCCGCCGAGGTTAACTTTGCCTTTCATCCTTACTGTTATATGGTGGACCAGGGTAAAAGGACTGAAGACAGACACTTTTCTCTTCGGCCAATCCCTCACCAACTTCTTCAAGTTTCACCTGGAAAGGAAGGTGAGGGTGGAGAGAGAAGTGCTGCCCCCCCCGCCCCCAGTACATTTGCTAAAAGGTGGGTGAATGTGGCGAGAATGGCTTGTTTGAATGGGCCTACTCTGACCATGCGCCTATAGGCTAGCTAACTTGAGGAGAGGGGTGTTCTCCCTGGGTGCCCTAGAAGCACAGGGTGGTTCAGGACTGGTGGGGTACCCAAGTCACCCCAGGGTCGTCCACCCCCTATCGGGGAATTTATTTTGTTATATTTGTGCATAGTTTATTTTATATTTTTTATATTTTCATTGTTAAATTAGTCTTGCCATTGTGCACTTTTACTCGACCTTATTGTAAACCCCCACTGTCCCTGTCTTTGTATTGTCCCCTACATGTCCGCCCTTGTGGCTAATAAATGAAATCATTATTATTATTATTATTATTATTATTATTATCATTATCTTGTTCTCTTTTATTATCGTCCTCTTCATTCTGATTATTATTGTTATTATTTAAGTATGTTGGTTTTTATTCTTTCAACATAATTATTCACATATTTAGAATTTATTTATCAATTATCTTTGCTAATTGTTTTTCATATTAAATGAGCAGAACAAATATATATATATATATATATATATATATATATATATATATATATATATATGAGAGAATTTATGTGCATTATATGTTTATGTGGATACAAAAGATATAAATGTATATATATGCGCAATAAATAATTAAGTATTACATATGATTGAACAATATATATTGTAGTCAGCATATGTTGACAATTATAATAGACACAAAACATATGTCAAAGCAAATAAATTCACACCAACGTTATATTTTTCTTGGTGCACTACTTGATTATATAAATATATATATATATATGAATCAATGAAAAAAGATTCTTGGTGGTGACCGATCTGTCCAGTTTGTTTGTCTACCAGCATATCAGGAAAAAATAATACATTTTCTATGTATTTTGTCTGAGGAGGACATGTTCTGCTTTATGTTAATACATAAAACTTTACATCTTCGAAATATATATAATGAAATATAAACTATATATCTTTCGTTTAATACTATTATATATATACACTGAGGAGGAAAAATTCAGAGCTGTATGGGAGCCTCCCAAAAGTCAGCTCAAAAGTGACACAGAGGAGACTGAGGTTAGCTGGACATGCTCTCCGACATCCAGAGTTGACATTGCACTCAGTGCTCCTGTGGGAGCCCCACATGAACACACAGGAAGAGGAAGACCAAGGTTAACGTATGTTGATGCCCTAAGGACAGACACTGGACTGTTGGAGACGCAGGAAATGGCGGCGAAAATGAGGGACAGAGACTGCTGGAGAGAACTCGTCCATGGATCTCGGGAATTTTACCCGCCTTAGAATAGAATAGAATATATATACATCCCACCACCCACTCTCAAGTGTGAACCTAATACCAACACTGTTCGTACTGCACTCTTTGTTATTGTTATTGTTTTTTGTTTTTTACTTATATATATATATATATATATATATGCACATATATATATATATATGCACATATATATGTATATATATATATATATATATATATATGCATATATATATATATATTATTGATATAGTAATTTGAATCTTTAAATTTACCGTTACGCATATATTTTATATTTCTTAATGTTCTCTGATGAAATGGTCGAACTTAAATGTATTGTAAATTGAGTTCTACTTCTCCAGTATCTAGCAATTTATAGACAATTCTACCATGGAAACAATTGTAAGACTGTAAATAAATTCTCTTGTTTGTACTATCAACCATGTTATTCTTAACTTTTTTATATGCATATATATATATATATATAAGCAAGATGTATGGTAGGTCGTATGTGAATCGCGATGATCACGTCTGACCTACCAAATATGCGACGGTAGCTAGTTAAGCTCTATGCGTATAAGCAGAGCAGAAATATGGTCGGACGAAACGGCTGTCGGCAATAAACTTGTTATAATGTCATAATAGTTCCTTTGTTCTTTTTCATTAATATATATATTATATATATAACAGACACGATTTTTAACTGCGGTAAGAATTTTTTTCTTATATCAAAGTTTAATGGGCTTCCACTGATGATTTATAAGTGCCCACCTAAATATATTCTTACATGAATGTATATTAGGCTTCTACATAAACTGGAAATATTCTCCGAATTTGTAGAAAACTTATAATGAAACAATTGTTTGGAAAGAGAGATATACTTTAACTTTAATTATATCTCATAAAATAATACAACTGGCTTTTCCACATAATACATATTGTTAGCACCCCAAACACTTAAATTGGGTTTATATTAAAATATAACCTAATGTTTGTTGAGTGAGATGGTTACCAGTCAGAGATTAGCCTTAAACTATCTCTGTTATTGTATTAATATATATATATATATCTGTGTGTGTATGTATGTATAGATACACATAATCACATGCTTGTATATGGATATTTGAAAATATAATAATATTTCTTGCTTCTCTAAAACATTTAGCGTTCCACATGGTACAGCACAAACATCATTCAGAAACACCCACAGGTATGTTCCTAGTTTTATCATAATCACAATATTTGTGTTGTAATCACCTTTTGTTTCCACCCCTTCCACACTCACACACACATACATAGATACATATAAGTATGTAAGCACATATGTATATATGTGTGTGATGTATGTATATATATATATATAAAACAAAGAGGGTGTGGTAATATGAAAATATTACCCACACTACTACCCTAAGTACTGAGTACCCTGGTGGGTTATGGTCCACCTGGTTTTTACCACATCCTATATGATATATATACATATATATATATAGTGGTAGAACACTGGAAGGTAATATCCGTAGTGGTAGAGCACTCAGTCCATGGGACGAGTTAGGTAGAAGTGGTTACACAACATTTAGTTCACCATACTGAGAACAATTGTTTCACCTTTGTGGATCCTCATTACGAGCTGATTACGAGCTGAGGATCCGCTAAGGTGAAACAATTGTTCTTGGTATGGTGAACTAACTGTTGTGTAACCACTTATATATATATATATATATATATGGAATAGAATGAAACGAAATTTCATTTCACACTCTTAGTACGGCACTTACTTAAATGTAAGTATGTATGTATGTATACGTACATACATATATGTATACAGACGTACAGTAGTATGTATATATATACATACATGCACACATATATATGTGTGCATTTATGTATATATATATATACATACTACTGTACATCTATATACATATATGTATGTACGTATACATACATACATACTTATATATATATATATATATATATATATATATATATATATATATATATATATATATATATATATAGTAATAATAATAAATGTGAAGACTAAAATTTAATCTGTTATTTTAATTAATATATACATATATGTACATACATATATATATATATATATATATATATGTATATATATATATATATATATATATATGTATATATACATACACACACACACATCTGTATGAACAGCTTAGTTTATTTGTGCATTATCAGTGGTGTTGTTAAGTGTAAACATATCTAACAAACGCTCTGTGAATAAGAGTATTCACAATACACCTGAAGAGTTAGATATGTTTACATATAACAAAACAACTGCTAATGCACAAATAAGTCAAGCTGTTCATACATACAATTCCAACCCCTATATTATGTATTGTGCACCGTTTAGTTGTTTCTACCTGCACCTGTATGCATATGTGTGTGTATGTAAATATATATATATAGATATATATCATCAGAGTCTTTAACTATGTTTTTTTCAATATATAAATATATAGATATATAAATGAATATATATATCTAAATATATATATCTAAATGTACATATGTTTATATATATATATATATATATATATCCACACTGTAAACGTGGTTGGTATTAGGAAGGGCATCCAGACATAGAAAACCCACCAGACAGTCCTATACGAGCGAGACGACCAATCTTGCCTCAAGTGGGACAATTCCCGTCTAAACCCATGCTAGCATGGACAATAGACGTTAAACGATGATGATGATGATGATGATATATATATAAATGAATATGTTCATATGTTTATATATATATATGTGTGTGTGTGTATATATATATATGCGTGTATGTGTGTGTGTGTGTAAATATATATATACATAGATATATATATATACTCACACACATGTATATACATACATGCCAAACATGTATACCATCATCATCATCATCAAATACATTAAATAATAATGATAATATATATATGTATATGTGTGTTTGTCTATATAGTAATATAGACACTTGTATTTGTTGTACAGGCATGTAGCTATTGTGTCTAGCTAGAGAGACCAATCTTGTTTTCTCTGTATAATCATTGTAATACAGGTAAAATTCTGTTATAACGAATATCATTATAACAAATTTGTTTCAATCCCTGGCCACACGCTCCGTGAGTTAGGTGAAGCAGGTTATAAAAAATTCTTCATTACAACAAATTATTTTTTATGCACTGTGAATTTCGTTATAACAGAATTTCACTGTATAGTCATTCTGTTGCATGTGTCTTTTATAAGCTTCTCTTGTTGAATATTTTCACTGTAACACACTGTTACTGTACTAGTCAGGTGTTATCTCCAGTCTATCTAGTATTGATTGAAAACATAAGTATAGTGATTTTTCAATTAGTACACTTTCTGTTGTACCAGTCAATGTTTCTCTTTCAAAAGCTGTCTAGCTAATTTATGAAGCCTGTGGCTTAGCACTTGGCAATATCTCCTGGCAGAACAATGCCTAGTGGAATAGGGTGTCATTCAAAATAAATCTCCCTTGAAGAAATTGATAATATTTCGTCTGGTTCGCCAATTTCATTTTGTAGTCTTCATCATCATCATCATCATCATCATCATCATCATCTTCGTTTAACATCCACCTTCCACGCTAGCATTGGTTAAACATTAATTAAGTCTAACACTAACAGGCCGAAAGAATACGATCGCAAATACAGGCAGCTGAAATGGGGTTCCTTCAAAGGGTCTTTGGTGTAACGTTACTCAATAAAGTACGTAGTCCGGAGATCAGAGAGTCACTCCAGGTAGAGCTGCTACTTCTCCGAATTTAGAGATCACAGCTCTAGTACTATGGACATGTGGTTAGAATGTCTCAGGAAACAATTGCTGGGCAAAACCAACTGGCAAGAGACCCAGGGGTAACCCCGAGCAAGATGGTTGGATAACATCCATGAACTTGGCTGGTCTCGTTTGTGGATCCAGCTGGATCAGTTGGAGATGGTTGCTTCTGACAGGACCTGCTGGAGGGGTGCTGGAGGACCCTCAGGAATAAGTAGGCAAAGAAAAGGAGAAGACTAACAAACTTATCGATGCCTAACCCAGCCTATCCCTAACAATGTTTATACTGAAACCGAAACTTTACCATAATGGGCATATATGCAATGAATTCCGTGAATCAGTTGAGACAGTTTCATTTTCTTTAACCCTCTGGGTTCTCCAGGTGCATTATGTTGCTGATAGAGTAATCTCCCCATAATTCATAATGCAGTGTCAAGGGAAGCAATTCATTAAAACATTCAGTGTGCTAAAGGTTAAAGGAGATACTTGTAGAATATGTGTCTAATATTTCATTTCAATGTCCTTTGATTACACTATCTGTTCAGATAGGAAATACTATGCAATGATGGCAGAAATCTATTTAGAAATACACTCTCTTTAAATATAGTTTGATATATATATTTCCTATCCAGGTTAAGGAAATTGTTTTTAAAAATACAATTGGAGTGGTATACTAAATAAGCCATTGCACGGTATAACCGTTTCATGACTGCATTTCTAATGAAATATACTCTATTATAATTAATTAATGAAAAATTTTGAGGGATTTACTAAAATTATTGATTATTTCATTACTAAGATAGTACGGTAACTTGATGTAAGGTTCTTATTAAGAATTATTTTGGAAACCTTTAAAATGGGTGGTTGTATTTCATAGAACCAGAGCTGGTTTGGGCTGGGTTGGTAACTAAAGGGTGAATCTACCTGTGATTAGATGTTCAAATAAGGCCTGAAATTCCAAGGGTTTTCAAGGTTTATACTTAGTTTAATCTACCTGTGATTAAATGTTTAAATAAGACATAGATGATAAAGAGCCTTTTCGAAGAGTGATTCAAAAGCATTTTTTTTTTCCTACTGTATAAAGGTACAGTGCTAGAAATGAGAAGTTATACATACAGGTATTAAATTCAAAAATTCTTACCATCCTAAAACTAAAAAACCCTGCTGACCGATCCATCTCATACCATTTCTTTTCACAACGTCCATCACTGCCTTTATTCCAATTATCCCCTATAAAGGATTGTTTATCTTCTTCCTCTCTCTGAGTAATATACCAAACTCACTGAATCATTCATATTTTCATTCTTTACAGCCTTTTCTGGTGTTCCACATCCATCACCAGGGCCTATGAGAGGGGGTTTCAGTCAGTACTTTGTTTCAGCCCAAGAGCTAAGATGGCCAGGGCCCACAACAACCATGCAACAAGCATTTTGAGAAAAATCTTTGCCTAGTTTGGGCCCCAAAGGGGTCTTCTGCCGCTTTACAAAATTTCTCATCATTCATGTCTCACTACCATAAATCATCACTCTTCTCATACATGCAGCACCCACTTTTCCTTTCATGTTTCCATCCTTCTCTACTGCTCTACATTTCCCATCTAGCACTTCTCAAACATGCAGCATACACCTTTCCATTCAGTTTTAATGACACTCCTCAAGCAGATGAAAAATGAAGTTAATTTCAGTAAGTTTTGAACTCAGAACATAAATAGACTATTAAAAATTTTGTTTACCATTCTGCTGATTTGGCATCAATCTTAATTTATCTTTTTTTGAAACTTCATTTCAGATAGTTCTGAAAGATGTATGAGCTATAAAAATATGAGTAAAATTGTAATTAGTGAAGACCAAAATTAAATTAATTTAGACGAAAATAAATAAACTTGTTCGTCAGTAATTACGATGAAATTGATTCCAGGAAACTAAACTTGGCATTTTGCTATTTGGGTGAATTAGTGACTTTAAGATATCCAGTAATTTCGATAATATTACATAACCATAATTGCAAAGATGTTACATTGCTGTGCAGAATTAGTAGTATTATAAATATATTCCTCATTACACTGAATATTATATCAAAGTTACAGTTCACTCCTTCGTAGTAGTAAACTGCTGTTAATGCTATCTTTAACTTTAGCTGTTCTCATCATCATTATCATTTTACATTTGCTGACAAGAGTTGGACAGGTTGTTCCAGATAAAATGATGACTCAATTTGAGCAACTGTCCTCTTAGATAAACCAAAATGTGGACAGGTTGTTCCAGATGAAATGATGAGTCAATTTGAGCTACTCTCTTCTTAGATCAACCAATGGCCTAATCTCACTTTCATTTGTCCCAGTTTTTGCATGGTTTCTTCTACAGACATTGGGGACACCAAGGCACATCAGGTTTTTTGTGTGTGTGTGTGTATGGGGGGGGGGGGATCTCATACACAAAAAAAACATTAAAATACACAGCAAACCCCCAATTTTACATATCAGAGTTAGCTTGGCACAAGTAATTGGAATTGAAAAGTTATATATTAAATTCAAAAAATTTTAACCATCCTGAAACTAAAAACCCTACCTGAGGGAACAAATATATTGCTACAGACGTCGCTGGTGAGGTGCCCCTTCCCCCACAATAGGGGGCTCAGGATAATTGCCCCCTTTGCCCCCCATTAAATCTGGGTCTGCTCCTGATATGAAGTATCAGTCAAGTACTGATATCGATCTAATCAACTTTCATTTCCAATTTGCTGCCCATGTACCTAAATTTATTATTAGATAGTGGCAGTGGATTGGCAGTATCGGTAGAGAGTCGGACACCATGCTTTGCAGCATAGAGTTACGATCCTTTATGGTCTGAGTTCAAATCCTGCTGAGGTTAACTTTGCCTTTCATCCTTACGGGGTCGATAAGATAAAGTACCAGTAATACACTGAGTATTTGCTGACCGTGTGCCAAAAGTAGAAACAATTATTGTACAATTCAGGTATTTTAAATATAAAAGGTTTTAAGATATTCATCCTGTATTTCTTATAAATAGTTTGAAATGTCTTTTCATTAATGCATTCGTGAGTTTTATATAAAATAACAATAATAATTGTTTCTACTTTTGGCACAAGGCCAGCAATTATCCCAGTGTATTACTGGTACTTTATTTTATTGACCCCCGTAAGGATGAAAGGCAAAGTTAACCTCGGTGGGATTTGAACTGAGAATGGCAAGGGCCGTAACTCTATGCGTCAAAGTATGGCGTCCAACCCTCTAACAATAATAATATTTGATTCGTTTGCTAACAAACAGCCTCATTACGCTATGTTTTATAGATCACCATTGTCATCCTTTTGTTCTAGCGGTGACAGAAACAATCAACAATATTATTGTTTCTGGGTTATTGCCCTTTGTCAAGATT